>JAJOZX010001421.1:740000-795000 GCA_023014485.1 Bathynomus jamesi
AATAGGTTGTAAACAATGTGATTCCTTTTACATTGGTCAGACGGGAAAGGATTTGCACACGCGTGTAAAACAGCATCAATATTCCGTTAGAACGGGACAGTCGTCCGTCGTCCAGTGCCCTTTTTGTCCATTTGTCAGAGTTATCTCACTGTATTGATTGGAATAATGCTTCAGTTTTGTTTCCCTCTAGCGACATTGTTAATAGAAATATTCTTGAGTCTGCTATTATCCAACTTACAAATAACTTTAACATAAGCCAAGGTATTTTTCCAGTTCCTGTTGTTTTGAATTCGTTCAGAACGGATTTAGACAGGAAGGGCAAAGTGCTAAAATTGGTAGTTTCTCCTTACAAATTTGTATGCTCCTCCCACAATTTTTATTGCTATCTATCTATCTATCTATCTATATATATATATAAAATTTTTGTGACTTATGTATAGTCTCGAACTCTTTATTTACTTCAATGTTCCTGAGGATGTCATTAGATGAAAGCGCTTGAGCACCATTCTGTTTCCTTTCATTCGTGGTTTTTCTCAAATATTTTTCCACGTGTCACTTTCGTGAAATAATTTTCATATATATATATATATATATATATACTTAAATAAATAAATAAATAAAATAAATAAAATAAATTATTTATTTATTCCAGGTGGGTAAAAAAAAAAGGTGACCACGCTTATGTTCAGTATTTTGTACCCAAATATTGAACCAATCTGAGTGAAATTTTTATACATGTATAAGCATTCGTTATAGGGCCTATTAATTTTCATATTTTATGAATTAGAAAAGAGTAAAAACATTGTAAAGTGTTCGGTAGTTTGTTAAGTGTAAAATGCCCTCATACAGTGAAGAGGATAAATTACTAATAAAAAACTTGAGAATCGCGAAAGGATTGGGTGCACGGGATGTGTGTTCAGTGAATTTCCAGACAAACTTTGGACAGAATCGGGCAAAGTTGACGAAACTGGGTGTTAATAGACGTGAAGGAAGTGGGCGACCTCGGAGTGCCAGAACAGAATATAAAATAGATTTGGTTGAAAGTTACATCTTGAGGTAAAAAGATCAGCCCGGAAGTAGTCTCTCTCCGAGGAAAATCGAAAAAGAAACTGGTATTTCCCGTTGCACCGTTTGTAATATTGCAAAAAATTATTTCGAGCCACCTTCTTATAGACGGCAATCTGCTCAATCACTAACGGATACAAACAAGGCCAAACGCATAACTTGTGCTCAGAATTTGATCGACAGATTTGAGGGACAATCAATTAGACGAATATGGTTTTCTGACGAGAAAACATTTCACCAATTAATCACCAGAATGATCGTGTGTATGGGGAATGTTGCAAGAAAACGAGACATAACTCCAGAGCATTTAGTAAAAGTTTTGGATCAAGTAAAGATAATCCCTCCCAGGTCACACTAGTAAAGCAAATCCCTCCCAAAAATGACCAAGTAAAGATAATCCCTCCCAGAAAGTAAAGTGAAGCAGTCTGACATAAGGATAAAAATTGAGAGAATCTTTTTTAAAAAATGATTTATTTGAAAACAAAATTTATTAAAATTCATTTATTACAATGGATCAAGTAAAGATAAGCACCCCCAACCTTTTTTAGTTAGCTTTATAAGGCTAACTAACGAAAATATCACGACTTAACCTAACCAATCGTTAGGTCAACTGTACGCCCTTGACGATTGGTTAGGTTAGGTCGTGATATTTTCGTGTTAGCCTTATAAAGCTAACTAAAAAAGGTTGGGGGTGCTTAACTTTACTTGATCCAAAGACTTTAATTAAAGCGGTATTGCGGTAAAGCGGTATTACCAACTTTACCAAGTAAAGATGATCCCTCCCAAAAAATGATCAAGTAAAGATAGTCCCTCCTTTTTCTGTTGGGAGGGATTATCTTTACTTGATCCAAAGTTTTAAACTTCTCACCTAGCATCATGATAGGCGCCTATGTTTTAAAGTTGTGGAAAATCAACGTTGTTGTAATTGAACCGCAAGCCAAAATCAATGCCGAATATTACAACACGCAGGTTTTACCACAGTATTTGAAATATTCGACAAATTAGTGGCAACATTTACACTTTCCAGCAAGATGGTGCTCCAGCGCACAGAGCACAATGAACTGTGGCTTACTTGCAGAAAGAAACCCCCAGAATTCATTGAGCCAAACATGTGGCCAGCCAAGTCTAGATCTTTCGCTTTTATATTATGGTATTTGGGAGGCATTGAAGAAAAGTTTATATTCCCGGTGACAGAATTCGAAATATGAACGAATTGCGTGAACGAGTTCTGGAAGGTTGGAACAATGTGTCACAGCGGTATACTGATAGGTGCGTGCACTGATGAGTGGCGTCCACGTTTGGTCACATGTATTCAGTAAAATGGAAGTCACATCGAACAATTGTTCAAATAATTTTATTGACACTAAAGTAATCCTGTAAAAAATTTGGCAACTCAGACTCGTCTTTTGACTTAAATAAAGCCATATGAATTACTGTGGTCGGTTTTTCTTTGCCCACCCGTTACATTAGTTTCAGTTCTGCCGTCTGAATTATGATAGAAGCTGCTCTCGAAAAGCTTCAGCGATTTTTAGCATTTTAATTCTTAACGTGAGGATTTTGTTTATATTACATATAAGCAGAAAAATCAGCGAAATAAATGAAGTGGAGGCCTTGTAGAGGGACACAAACAAAATATACAAATGGTCAGAAGACAACATGACATTTAACACCGAGAAATTTCAGCTCTTGAGATATGGTAGAAAAGAGGAACTTAAACAGACTGCATATTATGCTCCAAATAGACGGGAAATTCAGATAAACACCAAAGCGATCGATCTGGGGGTAAGAATGACCGATGATGCCAAATTTGAAACACAAAATCAGATAGCGATAAATAAAGCAAAAAGAATCGCGGGACAGGTACTACGAACGTTCAAAAGAAGGGACAGGACAGTAATGATTCCCCTGCTAAAAACACTGATTATACCAAAACTTGAATACTGCTCAGTTTTGACGTCCGCATATTAAAAGGAAGAAACTAATAAACTAGAAGAAACTCGGAGACATTTCACAGCCAAGATTGATGACTGCAAAGAGCTCAACTACTTGGAAAGACTACGTAAACTAAATCTGTACTCCCTGAAAAGAAGAAGAGAGGTACACCATATCTACATATGGAAAATGATCGAAAAACTGGTACCAAACCTCAAACTAAACCCAATTACCATTCAAACAACACGGGGGAAATAGGAAAGGCAGGATGTGTAGTGTTCCCAAATTAAAGGCCCGATAAGGGACCTCCTCAACACTGAGGAGAAGCTAATCAAAAAATTTATGATGTTGCTACAGTCGTTGCCCAAAAAGTAAAGACTGTATGGGATCATGCTTCTATTCCAACTAGCCATCATAAGACCATAACGCAGCGCATCCCAGTTTGTACGAAAAATATCAAAATGTCTTGAAACGATTCAAAGGGCGGAAAGACTAAGCATCGTATCAAGCATTGCTTCACAAATTTAAACTTGACTCAATGAAGCTCTTTGATATAGCGCTTCTGGTAAATGTGAAGAATTCCTGATAATGTCGTTGTGAGAGACCAAAAAGTTGCTGTTCTGGAAAGGGATTTCCCTAATGACCAACGAACGTCTCGAAAAATGATGATTTGATCCATAGATAAAATGGTTACCAAAAAGATGGAAAAAAAGAAAAAGGCTACACAAAAAATATGAGGAATATACAGCACGGATCTCGAAAGGAATGAGAGAATTTGATACTGCTGCAACTGTTTCGTCAAGCTCCAGCGAAACGGACGAAAGCAGTGAGCCGTTTAAACTCACGACAAAGCCATTAATTAATCCCGGACCTCCTCCTCCTTGGAATGATTACTGATAACTAGGGTTGCACCAATATTTAATTTGGCCGATTACCGATTAATCGGCTGTCAGTAATCGGCCTATTATTAAGAATTTTAAATCCGATTAATCGGCACTATAAATTCGATTAATCGGTACCATAAAGTAAAGACACCACAACAATGTTATCAGCTTAGCTGTGCTGCCCACCTGCCATCTCCTATATGGGGAGTAAATGGTTTTAGTGATACTCACCCTTAACGGATCTAGTACCGGTATATGTCACCTTTGCTTGGTTGTAACCTTTCATTCTGTACACCCTGGTTGTAAATTATGTGAAATCACACTGTATTTGCATTTCTCTTTTTCCTTGTGGTCATCTTGGATGCTAGTGTGAATGACAGCGTCAATAAAGTTAGTATACCATCCAAGGGTACCCCCGACCTCTCGATCCCTATCTAACCTCACACTAACAGCCTATTTCGGCCCTTAGTGTCCAAATGTCATTGTAATTTGTATTTATTATAAATTACTAGGGCGACCCAAAGTTAATAATAAGGTTAAAAATTTGCTATTAGGTTAATAAAGTTAATATTTTAGTTACAGGTTAATAAAGTTAATAAAATTATTAACAAGGTTAACAAAATTTTATTTAAGTTAAAACTTTCGTGATGGATTAATAAAATAAAATTAACGAAAATGTGGAGCGAAACTGCGTAAGCAAATAAAGGACTTCTGGTTCTCTAGCATGATATTATTATACACTATTAACTTCATTGGGCCTGATCGAAAAGGTTGAAGAAAGTTGCTACACAACTGCCGAAGCCCACGAGAAGTTCACTTCGATCAATTTTGCAGACGACCCTTGCAATTTAAAAAGAGTACCTTACCAAACGACTGCAGCGGAATGAAATCAAAATCACATCCTTCCAACGGGAAGAAATTTCGCCCAAACGATATACCATATTACAAGCGGCACAAGCTACCTGAACTGCGGTGGAGCGCAGCTCCTCCATGCTGAAATTTTTTTTGGCAAAAAAGAGAAACTTCCTGCCGGAAAATATTGAGAAGTACATTATGTTTCATTATAATTCAGACACTAAATAAATTCGTTAATTTAATAAACAAATGAATGTGATGCGTTTTATTTTATTATTAAGCCTTAATATTTATCCACAAATGAGTTGCAAATAAAGAATTTTTTAGGTTAAATAAAGTAATAATTGGTAAGAATAAAGTTAATAATTTCAATTTTTTAGGTTAAAATTGGGTCGCCCTATAAATTACACTTTTTTATTTTTAATTCTCATCAAACATAAATAATGTTGGTTGTAAATGTTTTTGCATTTAAATAGCACAAAAACACATCCTGGGCTTGCCTGAAAGTGAATTTGAAAGAAAACATGGCACACCGTATACCAGTTTGTGACGTAATTTGTGTCAGTAATGTCCATGATACAGAAACACTAAACTAAATATTTAATTATAGAAGTGTTTTACAAAGTCGAGCAGAACAATGTTCATTATCAAATGTACAGTTCGGAAAGAAAAGGGTCGCAGTTATATCAGGTGGTGGTTATCTGGCAAGCATTACACAATGCGGGCTCATATTACGTTTTAATTTTTACAGTACTACTTTCAAAGTTAATGCAACGTTCCAAACACCAGAAATTCAGAAATTACATTATATTTTATTGATAGCAGTAACAACCATTCTCAGATACATAGTCTCACCATTTTTCGCCATCTCTCGCATCTGGCAGCGTCTAGACTCTAGATGTTCAAGTTGGCTTGAAAGTAAAGGACCTCACACACTGACATGTTCAGTTTCTGTCAGTTCGCCTGCAAATACACGTTAGCACAGGCCAGTTTGAACGTGACAGTGTGTGGAATCGGTTTGACGGCTTGCGCAGGCCTACAGCCTGGCTTGTACTAGTTTAGTCAATGCTTGAAATCTGGATTGTCGGGCCAATTTGAGCGTGTGTGGTCATTCGCTCCAATTTTTGCTCAGGCCCTTAAATTGTGTTCGTATTTTTTTCCGGATAAAGCATTGAAAAACACAACTGGTAGATGCTAGCCTGAGAAGAGTTGTTCGTTAGAACGTATTGTATTAGCAGTATCATAAACTATGGTAGTACTGTATGGTCTACACAAGTTAATTAGCCTACAGTATTGAAAGATATTGGACGTGTAGTGTGTGTGTGTGTGTGTGTTACTGATTACTATTTTGATGAAATATAAAATTACTTATATTGTTTAAATATGCGTTATTAAAAACGTGAAACAAGTCATTGAAGAGAAAATGGCTCGTACAGTGTGGAAATATTTTAGCATAAATGATAAAGACAAAACTACTTGCATCCGCAATTTATGCAGTGGTAATATGAAGGGGTGATAAAAGTACTAAAACCTTTACAACAAGTAACAATAAATCAGAAAGTATTGAAAAGAGAAGCCATACCGAAAACTTTGATGCAGGTAGTAGTGGCGGTAGTCCCTCTAAATCTCAGGCTACAATCCAAGAAATACTGACACGGAAAAGAATTTGGGATATTAATGATCATAGAGCGCAAGAACTTCGAAAGAGGATTGGAGAAATGATTGCTCTTGATATCCAACCACATTCTGTAACTGAAGATATAGGTTTTATAAGTATTGAACCTCCCCTGTCCCAATTATAGTATCCCAAACAGAAAGTATTTCTCAGAAAAAATTGTCCTGGATATATTATATATATATATATATATATATATATATATTATATTATATATATATATATATATATATATATATATAATATATATATATATATCTATATATATACTCCAAAGTACGAGAAAAAGTTCAAAATTTGATTAATAGTGCCATTTATATATCATTAACCTCTGATGTCTGGACAGCCAGTACGAATAATACTCCATTTTTTGGCCTCACAGGTCATTGGATCTCTGAGAACTTCGAACAACAACGAGCAGTTTTAAGAGTCATTCCTTTCCCTGGCTCACGCACTGCACAAAGAATAAGTGAGGAATTTTTGAAAGCACATGGTGATTATAATCTCCCAAAAGGTAAAATTTACACAGTAATAAGAGATTCATAGGTTGATTAATTATGAATGATTCTTCCTTTGAAAGCAATGGAGTAACAGGATATATTTTCAGTCGACGTCAGGTAAACCAGACACATGACAACAACGTCAATAAGGGCTTGAGAGTAAAAGCAAGTTTTTAGTTGTTTATGAAAAAATAAAACAAGATTCCTATTTTTTGCTTTTATTTTTAATATGTTTTCCTGTCCATCTGAATTTTTTTGCTTTTTGTATAATAAAGGAAATGGAGAGTTAAAAGAACTAAATAGAAGAGGAGCATTGAAACGAATATGAGGGGATGGAGGAGGTTGTATGAAATTTTTTTTTCCAACTTTATGTAGGAACTTGCTGGAGATAGATTTTTGGAGAGGCTTTAGATTTTTGGCTAGATCACCAGATTAACTGATTATTACCTAATAAAAAGAGAAATTACAAAAATACATTTTTCAACTAATCGGATTAGATTTATCGGTCAAAATGCCGACTACCGATTAATCGGCAAATTGGCCGATTGCCGATTACCTATCGATTAATCGGTGCAACTCTACTGATAACCGGCCAAACATTCGAAAATTGGCAATACGAACAATCGAAGTAGCAAGATCTCAAGCTGAAAAAATGAAAAGCATTCGTGAGTTCAGTGTACCGAAGCTAAATTTCCACGCACTTGACTACACTGATATTATATTTTGGACAGATAGCCCCATTAGGCTTGAGTCACCATTGACAAAACACTTAACCAAAGAGGAGTTGACATCATTGGCTGAGAACACTAGCGAAGAAAAATTAAAACTCTTTCAATTCCCTTGTCATACACAAGCAGTAGAAAGGAGTATCAAATTTGTAACAGAAGTGGCAAGAACAGTTTATGGAAATGAGAGAAGAGATGGCTACGTTAAAACAAAAATTGCATCTCAAGCAATAATGAAATCATTTGAAACCAAGAGAGACTACAAAACTGAATAAGAAGCTTTAAATTATTGTGGTGGGTGGGTGGGTTAGGGTGGAGCTCAAAAGAGCAGCCACCTCCACGCGGTGAGTTCTGGTTAAGCAGAGATATGCACGGCTCGTATCTAGCTTAAATTAGCGGAGAGCTGCTCCAATAAACCAATATATTTAAAGCGATGCAGCTATTTTATGAACTTCTAAAAGAAAACTGAATCACTGAATGACGCTTAACATCAACCAATCAACGAAAGCAATAAAAACTCCTATTTTTTGTTAGTATTTATCATGAAATACCAAATTTTCCAAATTTCTGTGAGGAGTGGGAAAAAAGTGTACAAGTGGAAAGTTAAAGAACATAGACAAATCAAATGAAACAAAAATGATCTTCCTCGTATTGACACAACGGAAGATACGCTTAAATCTTTGAATTTTTCCTTAATTTTTGGGGGACGCGAAAGGCAAAATCTCTCACCTCCTTGGGGCCGGTGAAGTTGATTGTCGCTGGTAGCTAATATTTTAGATTTCTTAATGGTACCAACCACAGACTAACTTTTGGGTGCCTCTACAAAATTGAATTTTGAAAAAAGTTTTCACTCCACCCTATATATATATATATATATATATATATATATATATATATATATATATATATATAGTGGGCCTAGATTTAGCCGTTTGTGGGGTGATAATGATTAAGTTAATGCTAGTGATTAATTGATGCAAACTGATTGTTATAATGACAGGCTGGGTTAACAATTTATGATGTCCTACAGTATCACCGGTTGAAAGTGGCTAATGGATTAGGCCTACTATAATATTTCTGAGTGATATGAATTGCTTCGAGGTCACCAGCTTGGATTACACCCAAGCAAATATCGTTAAGGTTATAAAAAGCACCTTATTGTTTTGTATTTAATTAAGAAAATATATCAGTTATTTGTTCACAGTGAATAACAAATGATTGACAGTAATTACTTAACAGCCTTTATATTATGCTAAGATGACATGGAGCTTAGCCAATAAGAGGAATGGTTAAGAGCTTAACTGACAAGTAATACATTCATTTATGATAGGCAAATGGCATGCAAAATGGAACATTGAATGGGCCTAGTAATGACAAAGAATGCACGTGCGTTTAGTATACGAGAAGTGGATTCGGTCGTCAATAATGAATGCTTAAATAAATCACATAAATAAACGAATGCAAAGTATTTGTGGATTACATGATTCAACACAATAGCATGATGCTACACGATTACGGTTTTGGAATGACACTTGAATTGGGAAATAGGCCTACTGCGTTCTTTAACGAGAGTCAGTCAGAACGCTTAATTACACACTTTGGGAGTATAGCCTACCGTTCGGCTGTAGGCTGATGTAGGCTTCACGAGTGTTACTTAGAAAAGATGCACTTAGCTTACCGGGACGATGAAAACCTCTGTTAAAGAAGTGTTGAAGGTGGACCTATTACTGTAGGCTCGGTGTCGTTGACCGTCCTATTGAAACTTGTTGAACGAGCACTGGTCGTGTCGATTAGGCCTCGAGATGAAGATGCTTGAAGGTTGACCTTGTAGAACGTAGGCCCGAGGTGATGCTGACCGTCCCACTGAAGTTTGTTCACGGCTGCCGGTCGCCTCAAGTGTTGATTCGCTTCGTGTAGAGTTGAGATGATGCTTGAGGAACTGAAGCCGGCTGAAGTCGAAACGGCGCTGGGTTTCGAAGAAGTGCTTCTGCAGGCTGACGGCGGAAGGTCCTACTTGACGATGGATCGAAAGCCTTGAAGGAACAGCAGGCTGCTCCTCCGGCGGGAAGCTGGAGGGCGGTTGGTTGACGTGACGAGTTTCTGCTCGCGAAGGTGGAGACCAAGACGAGAAAATGACGAGCGACAACTGAGCGAGTGAGTGAGGAAGTGTATCAGTGGAATCTCGCTTATATAACCTCTGTGACGCGGACTTTCCCGCCATATCTTGAGACGCCTTCCACGCGTCCTTTAGTTGATAAGGGCTTGCTTTCGCGGGCCTTTTGGGAAGAAAAACATTTTCATTGTTTCTGATTCCTTGACCACGTGTGTCTTCTAAGAATGTTTGATGATGGCGTGGAAGAAAGAATTTCTTTGTCTACTTGTTAGTCTATTTCTTGTCGGTCCTCTACATATACATACATATATATATATATATATATATTAGGGTGATTCAAAAATTGCCCAAAAAAACTTTTTTAATTTTTTCCGCCACCCTCTGATTATGTTTAATTTGGTAAAAAAGTAATGCATGCAAATTTAGAATTAAAAAAATTAATTTTTAGGGGTCGCTACCATAAGTTGAAAATCGGACACAAAATAAGAAATATATGCTGTTTCCACACCACCCTTGAGGTAAAGCATACGGCGCGTTACCTTCTTTTTTTTTTATGTGGAAGTTTCCCGGTAGGCCAATCATAACCACTCTACATCTTCAAATTGACAGTTCTTCTGTAATAATAATAAGACTTCCGTAATAATAATAACCTTTTGTTCATTATATTTTACTGTTAATTTCTTAATGATGATATTGTCTTGTTTTTATTTGGAAGAACAGCTCTATATTTCTTTACCACTTGGAGGAGATACCGTTTCTGTTCTTCATCATTTGTGATTAGTTTGTTGTATTCATCGACTAATCTAACTCCTCTTTCTGCATTGTCATTAACAACTTGAATTTTTCTTATGACTTGTTTTACGTTGTTGTAGCAGTCATCTTCATTTCACTCTTCAGAGTTCTTATTAAGAAACGTTGATGGTAAACCAAGTCTATTAAAAAATTCTTTTGTATTTGCACTAACAAAGTCTTCCAGTTCTCTGTTTTCAATAACTTCAGGGTCAATAACCTCTTTTCTCTCTGGATTTGGTTCGGCGCCGTTTTGCAATGCTTGCTTCATTCGGTTTTTAGTTTGGTGTAGCACGCCATCATCAAATAAAGCAAATGCTATTAACTCCTCTGAAAGATACCATAAATGATTCATTTTCCTCAGGGAAACAGTTGCAATGCGTTCATCTTTTAGTTTGTACAGTTGCAGTTGCAGTTGCAGTTTCTTCAAAATCTCTAAATCGAGACGAGAAGCGAGAACTGAAACAACGCTGTAAACCAGGATTTAACATACAGGGTGTCCCAGAATTAACTATCTATTTCAATGAAATCGGAAAAAAAAATTAAAAACACACTTTTATTTGTTTATCATGTTTAATATGTGTTAAAAATGTATAAATTTCTAAATTTTTTTCATAATTTTATTTTCATAATTTTTTCATAGTTTTATTTTCATTCTCTTTCAGAACCCTATTAATAATGAATACACAAGAACGCATCTTTGTTGTAACATCCCGTATCAAAGGAATGCAATGTAATGAAATCAGAGAAAAATTTACAAGAAGATTCCACAGCGATTCGTGAACTTGTGAACAAATTTAAAAGAACTGGATCCGTACACGACGAGGTGGGAAGAGGACGCCCAAGGACAGCACGTAACAGTACCGAACAGGTACGACAATTGTTTGAGGATGAACCAACAACTTCGGTTAGGGAGGCCGGTCGAAGACTCAACATATCCAAGACAACAGTTCATAGAATCTTGCGTTCGACACTGATGAAAAAGGCTTATCACACTCAAGTACTGCATGCCCTAAATGAGGATTATCCAAATCGAGCAGCAAGGTGTGCAGAAATTGTGGATCAAATCGAAAATGAAAGTTCATTGGATAACATCTTATTCAGTGATGAGGCGACTTTCCACACGTGTGGTAAAGTCAATCGACACAACTGTCGTATCTGGTCCAATGAAAGACCGTCTGAAGTCATAGAATGGCAGAAGACTCTCCAAAAGTTAACGTGTGGCTTGGAATGACCAAATCCAAAATTTATGGCCCATTCTTCTTTGCGGCAGCAACTGTAACAGGTACCGTCTACCTTGATATGCTTCAGCAGTTTCTCGAACCACAGCTTCTTGATGATGGCATTCTTGATAATGTTGTGTTTCAACAAGATGGAGCACCATGTCATTATGCTCTAATTGTTCGAGAATACCTCAACAGACGCCTTCCGAATCGGTGGACTGGACGTGGAGGACCTCGACCTTGGCCTCCGCGTTCTCCGGATTTGACACCCCTGGATTTCTTTGCATGGGGTTTCATAAAAACAAAGGTTTATCGCCAAAAGATCAATAGTTTAGCTGAACTTAAAGAACGCATCCAGTTGGCAGTGCGGGAGATAACACCTGAAATGCTTCAAAATGTGTTTCGCAGCGCTGAGGATAGATTTGAAATTTGCAGAGATACAGACGGTGCACATGTTGAAACTTCTCAAAGTTTTGACTTATGATTTATAAATCTATTTGTTTTTGTATCATAATTTAGTAATAAACACAAAATTATGTCAGTTTTTATTAAATTTGTCCGATTTCATTGAAATAGTTAATTCTGGGACACCCTGTATATGTGTACAGCAAAGAGGCAGATATCTCTAAGGCCTTTTTCTTCTCTGGGTGTTAATTTAAATTGTTTTAAACAACCAAATTTTCATGGCATAAATGACTTTTGCCATGCATCTTGCTCGGTGAACGCCAGCTGGTCTTCTGAATGAAACTCCTCTCTTTGGTACTCCACCAAGGAAAATGATTGTCACTTCCAGCAATTCTTTGTAATCGTCACGAGGTTAATGTTCTTCAAGTTGAGTGGTAGCAAACTCAATCACTTCTGCTTTTATATCAGTAATACTGGGTATGGTATTTGGATCATCTAATGCTGTTCTGTAGTTTTTTGTGTCTAATTTTGACCATTTCATTCTAAATCGTTTGAAAATTGCAATATCAGGTCCTGATGATGCAGGCAATGAATGCGAAACAACAGCTTCTAACACTATTTTAGTATGTGATGTCTGCAGGCCAGCCACAGCATACGTTTGTTCATTTTCTGTTCTAGAAGAACACAGGCACCATTTCTACGACCTGTATTCAATGCTGTGGTGTCAAAATACATGCATTTTATTTTGTCTGAGATATCCCAATCCAAACAAGCTTGGTGGACGGCATTTGCAGTTAATTCTCCTGTGTTTGCAGTGATTTTTGGAACACCAAAAAGTTGATCAATGCCATCTCCTGAAATCAGTATAGGGAGTCGTTCAACAACTTCTCGTCCTGTTATGTCTTCTATTAGTTTTCCGTCCCAATGAATGGTTAAAGGAACATCAGCTTTAAACTCTCTAAATTTTCTCCAAATTTTTTCCGAAATTTTTCTCTTGCTCTTCTTATAGATGAATAACTGACATTGAATTCTTCTGCATTTTTTCCAAGACCTTCAATCGTTAGTATCATCACTAATGATGCACTTCTATTGCTCATTTTTGTTACATCAAGGGCTGCAAGCAATGTATCATCAAGCAATTTTTGTTTCTTTCATACAGTCTGTTTTGAGGTGGATGGTTAACTAGGATCAACCGTAAACTCTTCATCAGATGTTGTATTTTGTCTTTGAGCACCAGAACTGCTAGTTGAGTCACTGAGAACTACAGTTTCTTCAAATCTCGACATTTCTCTTGCTTTTCTTATGTTTAATTGTTCTTCCTTTTTCTTAGCATACTTTTCTTTCTTTGCAAACTCTCTATCAATCCCATCCATTTTTCCTTTTCGCCCCCGTTCTCGCTTGAGTTTTAGAAATAGCTTATCTTCTTCAATAGCAATTAGCTTCATAGCATCTGCATGTGCTATATCAAACAGGCTATCTAATTCTTGGTTCCATTTGGTTTGCTTATGTAATAGATTTTTTGATTGTTTCGCCTTATTCTCTTTATTTTTCTTTAATCCTTGTCATTCTTTGAACAGTTTCTCAATTTTGTCAACAACGTGCGACTTCTTTCTAGTTGGAATTCGTGCTCCTCCCCATACTACCAACACATCATTTGCAGTAGACAAGCAGGCTTCTTGAATTGTTTGTTTTTTGTTTCTGTAAGCCATAAACAAAGCCATAGTTTCTCGCTTTGATGGAAGAACTGTTGTTTTAAGTGTATCTGACGGTTGTCCAATAAGCCAAACATTAGTATCTTTTCTTGTGTGTATAGCAGTACCCCTGCTAGAAGATGGCGGGGGTTCCATAAAGAGAGTCGACAGCAGAACCTCTTACACTCACGACAGTCAGATGACTACTGAATTATAGCTGTACAGACAGTACAGTGTACAAGTGCCGGTTGCTCTCAATATTCGGTCACAACAGAGTGTAAATGGTTACAAGAGTGTTGTGTTTACTCAGCACTGTTAGCTCTATGTGCATTAACGCACTTATCACACGGAACAGATATTATAAGAAAAACGTCACAGCTCAAAACTCAATTTCCTGAAAGTAAACAAAAAAGTAATAGTTTAGATTACGGAAGCGACCCCTAAAATACATTAGAATCACCTGAAATTTTGTATACATTACGTTTTTACCAAATTAAACATAATTAGAGGGTGGCCCAGAAAAAATCTAAATCGATATTTTTTAATCACCCTAATATATATATATATATATATATATACACACACACCCCAATAACACACGCAGATACATGGGACAGTAATGCCTTCAATTTATGTTCAGTGGTTCAAAGTTATGGCAGGGAACTCCATTTAACCTTTTAATTAACCTTTGATGAAAGCAGCAGATTCTTGCTCATGATTCATCGTCTTGTCATGATCCAGACGAGTGAAGTTTCATTAATTTATGTTGAGCGGTTCAAAAGTTATAGGATCTTTTCCGTTTGGTGCCCACCACTAGAATTAAAATTAATTACTACTATCATGTGTACTTTTTTACGCTGATTTAAAAAATATATAATTTTTTCCGATAAATTAATAATAAAAAACGTTACAGCCCTTTAATATTTGAATTTCGTACATTTAATTTGTCTATTGTTAAAAAATTTGACGATAACACAGGTACGCATATGAAATTTTTTTGTCTGCTGTGAGGGTTTTTTCAACTCATTATATAATTCGACCATGCTGAATTCGAAGATGACATTGGTTTTCCTCAATCACGTCAGGTTTTTTCTCTATTGGCCATTTATTATAAGTCCAATTTTATCCCCAAATTTATTGATTTTTTTAGCTTAAACACTGTAGATACGAGTAATATTATAAGAACACTCGTGAAAAATGAAAACATTGTGTGAATAAATACTTTTATTCATACAATGAATATGGAAAAAAGTTTATTGAGGAAGGAATGAAGTTTTTTTTGGCTTTCCGTCTGTTTTTCTTCGGGCACGTCTCGCTTCAAACACCAGCAATAGTCCGCCAGCATATTGATATCCCAGTTTCCCTGGTACCTCTCTTCCATTATTTTGATATCTTGGTGAAATCGTTCACCCTGTTCCTCACTATAATCCCCGCAATTTTCAGGAAAATAGTCCAAGTGGGACCACAAAAAGTGCATTTTTATGGACATGCGCCACCCATGAGCTTTGAAAGCTTCCATCAAGTTTTCGACAACGGACTCGTATTCTGGACTTCTACGCTTGCCAAGAAAATCAGTGACAACTGATTTGAATGCCTGCCAGGCATTCTTCTCAGTTGGAGTCATTGCGTTTTCGAACTGATTATCCTTGATCAAAGTTCGAATTTGAGGACCATCAAAAACCCCAGCATATAGTTTAGCATCAGATATATGAGGAAATTTACTCTCGAGATATCGGAATGCTGAATCCTCTTTATTCATTGATTTGATGAAATTTTTCATCAAGCCCAGCTTAATATGAAGTGATGGGAGCAAACTTTTTGTTGGTGGTACAAGGGGCACTGAAACGACATTATGCGACCCAGGTTCAAAATTCTCTCTGGATGCCCATTCACGCTGTGCATAGTGCTTCTCATCCGCTCAGCTATCCCATTTGCAGAGGAAACATGGGTATTTCGTGTATCCCCTTTGCATTCCCAATACAAATGCCACAATCTGAAAAAAAATGAAAATATTTAAAGAATTTAGAGAATTTGTTCTATCAGATAAAAAAATCTATGCATTGGACTATCACTTCTGTGGGGAAGTTAAGTGTTCTTATACGCTCTCAAATAACCTTTGGAAAAACAACATAGTCAATAGCAATAGTTTACTTATGATATTAGTATTACCTTCAAATCTCCACAGATCCTCCAGTTATGTTGGTCGTATACGAGAGCATCCAGTAAAATTTTCATGTTATCGTAGCTCTCAGTAAGTTGTACGGAATGTGCTACAGGGACTGATGCAACCCTATTCCCAATGTTGAGAAGTACTGCTTTCAAACTTCGTTTAGACGAGTCCATAAATAGCCTCCATTCTGATGCGTTATATGGCAGGCCCAAGGATTCGATTAGCCCCTCAACATTGCAGCAGTACACTAAGGAAGAGGTATTTTCGTGCACTGCAAAAACTTGCGGAATTCTTCCTCTCGTTTCCTATACCAGGAGAATGTTGTTCCCGGAGCCAGCAAGTTGTCCTCTCGAAGTCGTGAGCCCAAGATCTCGGCAGCTAATTTAGAAAGTCCTAAATCCCTGGTAAGATCATTAAGTTTGGCCTGGTTGAGAGGCCTCGGCTCATTTGAAGCGGTATTTTGAGGTATATACGACTGGGACTGGTCATTGGCATTGGTCATTGATTCATCATCAGAATCATCGAAGTCCAGGGTTTGAGGTGGGTCGGGTATTGGAATTCCAGGACCATGGGGTACAGGTCTCATAGCAGAAGGAATGTCAGGGTATACAACAATGTGTTTATTCTTCTTGTTAACTCCTGAAAATAGAAACACAGAAACATGGATATAAAACTTGCATATGAAATAGAAGAAGCATTCAGACAGTGGCGGCTCGTGAGGGAAGGCTGCGGTCTGTAAGATATGAAATAGGTCGATGGAGTCTGTATATTTTCTTTCTTTTTCATTCATATTGTCCCTTCGGGGACAATATGAATGAAAAAGAAAGAAAATATACAATCATTGTATATGTAAATGTAACTTGTATAACAATATGTATGTGTAAATGTATTTTCTATAACAATATGTATATGTAAATGTATTTTCTATAACAATATGTATATGTAAATGTATGATTACCATTATGGTGAATATTATGCTATATATGGTGAATATTACATTATGGTGAATATTATATCAAGTTTCATACGAGGATTTCAAAATATTTAAGAAAAATAAATTTATAAGCCCACCTTGGAGGTTTGTCATGCAGAAATAGCAATCTGTCACGTGATCCTTTCCTTCTCTCCAAATCATGGGAATTCCAAAAGGCAAAGATTTCGCTCTGCCTTTGCTCCATCTTCTCAAATTTTCAATGCACGTCTTGCAGCACATATGAGGGGCGAAATTTTTGTCCTGGTCCCCTAGCTTAATTCCAAAGTATGCTCTATACATTGTCTTCACAAATTTAGTGATTTGGGACTGGTTATTTGGAATGGTAACCGTCCCACATATGTAGCAGAATCTATTGGGATCATTTTTACACGCTCTATTCATTATGAAATATTTTATCTACATGCCTGAAAAGTAAAAAAAGATATTATACAAGTGAAACAAGTTAAGATAGATGTTACTGTTCCAATTCCGCTTTGACAAAATCACGAAAAATTCTATTTTACTTATGAGGCCATAGCCGGATAACCTGAGCTGATTGAGAAAAACGGATTGCAGATTCGAAATCAGCAGGAAAAACTCTATAAGAATCACTTACAAAACCCTTGACAGCAAAATTGATGCATACCAGTGAATTTGTGTTGAAAATTGGACGTAGGCTATATGCCATTTTATTCTTAGTTCACGCAAAAACCTAGGCTATATACATTCGTGACACCTTTAAAGCATGAAAGGAACAGAATGGAAGACTAGAATATTACAAAAATAGGTTAATACTAGCAAAAGGTCGGCGCTACCCGCCGATTTTGCTAGATCTGCGGTGCTTCGGCTGAATTGTGGGCCTACGGCGTATTTTATTTTGAACATCAGTAGCCCTTTATCTGGATATCATTCCTATTCCTCTCACCTTGGGCCTCAGTAATTGGGGTGCCTGCGGCCTTCCAGTTACTGGCAAACCAATTATTCATTCAATAAAACTACAGAAAAGAACGCAGCCATGAAAATCTAAAGCTTCACAAATCTTAATACAATGAGCTCGGATTTGAAGCCTAAGATTTTCATGACTGCGTTCATTTCTATAGTTTTATTGACCAAATAACTGAACCGACAGTAATTGGGGGCCCTGCGGCCCGCCAAATCATAGTTTTCATTGTTTCGAGTGCATCAATAATATTGTTATAGTGTTCCATTAGTTGCGATAAGCATGATCTTCCTGACCGGAATCGATGTTGGTTATCATTTTTTTTTCTGAGTTTCCCCATTAACCCCACCCCCTCCCCCATTACCCCCTCCCAACCCCTCTCCCCCACCAATTTTTTTCTGAGTTTCCCCATTAACCCCACCCCCTCCCCCATTACCCCCTCCCCCACCCCTCTCCCCCATTTACCCCCACCCTCCCCCCATTAACCCCAAGGGGGGAAGGGGGCTGGCACCTTGCAAAGGATTTACTTAAATTTTTTTTTTACATATATATATCGCATCTATTTTTCTGAGTTTCCCCATTGACCCCACCCCCTCCCCCATTTTGTGCCAAAATTGATTAAAAATGAAGAAATGGGAAGAACTGTACCCCTAAAAGGGGGGGCAGGATTTATGTTAGGGAATTTTTTTTTAGCATGGGCACTGCACAATAAAAAGACGCATCGAATGGTGAAAACCGCATTGTTCTACACCAATTGTAGCGACCTGTAGGTGTGAGCAAAAAAACTGTTATATATATAATATATATATATGGCTTCATTTCTGAAATAGTATATTAGACTAGCAAAAGGTCGGCGCTACGCGCCGATTTTGCTAGATCTGCGGTGTTTCGGCTGAATTGTGGGCCTACGGCGTATTTTATTTTGAACATCAGTAGCCCTTTATCTGGATATCATTCCTATTCCTCTCACCTTGGGCCTCAGTAATTGAGGTGCCTGCGGCCTTCCACAGTTACTGGCAAACCAATTATTCATTCAATAAAACTACAGAAAAGAACGCAGCCATGAAAATCTAGAGCTTCACAAATCTTAATACAATGAACTCGGATTTGAAGCCTAAGATTTTCATGACTGCGTTCATTTCTATAGTTTTATTGACCAAATAACTGAACCGACAGTAATTGGGGGGCCCTGCGGCCCGCCAAATCATAGTTTTCATTGTTTCGAGTGCATCAATAATATTGTTATAGTGTTCCATTAGTTGTGATAAGCATGATCTTCCTGACCGGAATCGATGTTGGTTATCACTTTTTTTTCTGAGTTTCCCCATTAACCCCACCCCCTCCCCCACCCCTCTCCCCCATTAACCCCACCCCCTCCCCCACCCCTCTCCCCCATTTACCCCACCAATTTTTTTTCTGAGTTTCCCCATTAACCCCACCCCCTCCCCCATTACCCCACCCTCTCCCCCAATACCCCCCCCCACCCCCTCTCCCCCATTTACCCCCACCCTTCCCCCATTACCCCCAAGGGGGGAAGGTGGCTGGCACCTTGCAAAGGATTTACTTTAATTTTGTTTTGGTTACATATATATATATCATCTATTTTTCTGAGTTTCCCCATTAACCCCACCCCCTCCCCCATTACCCCACCCCTCCCCCATTTTGTGCCAAAATTATGATTAAAAATGAAGAAATGGGAAGAATTGTACCCCTAAAAGAGGGGGGCAGGATTTATGTTATAGAATTTTTTTTTTAGCATGGGCACTGCACAATAAAAAGACGCATCGAATGGTGAAAACCGCATTGTTCTACACCAATTGTAGCGACCTGTAGGTGTATATAGTATATTAGATGCAGCAAATAGCCCGACCTCGAGTTCATAATTTTTGATGTTAGCATTCGGTAGTATACAGGAATAGAATAAATTTGTTGAAAGCCAGACTCCCCGCAATTCAAAATTAACGAAGTTACTGATTTTTTAAGTTTTAACTTTTTTTGTTTCACAACCTGCCAGCAGGCATAAGACATCCTCGCTCTCATACAATTTTCTGGAAATGTGTGGACGACCAATCACAGTGCACCTTTTTTTAACCAATAGTAGGCTATTAAACACTCAAAAACAACCACGCCTTAATGAACCAATGACAGCTAATTAGGAATTTTAAAGCTATTAAACACTCAAAAACAACCACGCCTTAATGAACCAATGACAGCTAATTAGGAATTTTAAAGAACTTAAGTTTTTTTTCCCGACCGTTTAGTCACGGAAAAACCTCGGCCTTCGATACAGCTGAGGTCTTTCTTTCTTTTTAATTTTTGTCGCGTAACATGTGCAGTGAGATTTGTGAAAGTTGTGACCTAGGCTACGTTGAAGTGTTGAAAATTTTAGGAGACTATTCACGAGCAGTTCACATTTTTTAAGAACATGGTGTCGTTCTCTGTACGCGAAACTGTCCAGTGTGTTCCCAGCCCCTTTATTTCTGTAGTGACCGAGACACGTTTTCATGTGTAAACGCAAATTTCCAAAAAACAAGCAGAAGAGTTTGTTTCCGTGCAAATTTACGGGCTCAATATCGCTCTTCAAGGGCACGTGGCTAGCGAAGTCACACATTCCGGCAAGTGTTAATCTAGCTTTCATAAGCGTCTTCCTCCGAAAACATTTTTCCCAATCCAACCGTGAGCAATACCTACAGTTAGCGCCGCAAAATAGCCCCACCTCGAGTTCATAATTTTTGATGTTAGCATTCGGTAGTATGATGATTGGTTAGGTACAGTATATCAAAATTAGGTCAACTGAATGCCCGGTTAGGTCAACTGAATGCCCTTGACGATTGGTTTGGTTAAGTCATGATATTTTCGTTAGTTTAGCGATGTTTTTTTTTTTTTCGAAACCTCTTCATTTAGGTTAGGTTAGCAATAACGGTAGCGAAATTTAGTTATTAGGGTGTGTTTTCATGCGCTTTATTCAGAAATGCTACTCATTTGCCCGTGTTTACTTGAAAATAAAACTACAAAAATACGATTTTTTTGTACTTTCAATTAAATGCAGGAGAAATGAGTGACATTTCTGAGGAAAGCACATGAAAACACACCCTAATAATTAACTTTCGTACCAAAAGTCGAGGTGGGGCTATTTGCTGCATATTTACCCAAAAATGTACTACTGGTGTTATTTTCAAAAGAATCTGGTGGTGGGCTCCAAACGGAAAAGACCGACCCAAGTTATAGCCCCGACACGAAAGTGTGACGAACAAAAGCAATCCAGTTTGGCTCTCCAAATTTATTTTGTCAGGACAATTTGTAAAATGGGTAAAGAGGTAAAATAATGAAAACTTAATTTACAAAGCAAGTGATGGAAACTGCAATTTTTAATGATAAAGTTTGAGATCACCTGAAGATCTGGGCCCCCAGCCTTCGTTAGTTACCTTTATAAAGCTCACTAACGAAAATATCACGACTTAACCTAACCAATCGTTAGGTCAACTGTACGCCCTTGACGATTGGTTAGGTTAAGACGTGATATTTTCGTTAGTTAGCCTTATAAGGCTAACTAAAGACGGCTGGGGGTCCTGATCTTCAGGTGATCCAAAGTTTGTAATACATTTTCTGAACTTCTTCATCGTGTTCCAGAACAAATTTCCACAAACATTTTTCTCGAGAATAATACTCCAACTCCAAAAATTAAGATTAAGGAAAAGCGCGTGAATCGCAAGAAGGGGAATTTATTCTTAAATACAAATGTTTTGGTACACGACAACATAATATATATAACAGATACAGCATACGCAAATTAAGTATGTAGAGCAGAGCAGAGCATACCACCAACGCTCATGGGGGTTTCACGATATATTTATTTATAACTGTTACAAGATTAAAAAATACGATAATAATGAAAATATGAGTTACTGAATCCCTTGAGAGATTTTGCAAAAAATCTTCCGTTTAATTTAAAAACTGAAATTTTAAATAATACTAAACAGACATTCGTGCTACAGTACCCTAATATGAGAATAAAGGATTTATAAAGCCTTTTCTGCACTGCAAACGAGTTATATGGTACCATACAGACTAAGTCTTTTCAGACATTGTTAATGTAGTACCAACTAATATCCAGTATTGAAGAAGATTTTAGTAGATAGGCTACACTAGCTACGCCTATTTTATAAGATACACCATACATTATCCAATAGGCATAGTATACCTATAGCATACAGTAAAACTAGCCTATGTGAACTTCATTAGAAACAAAATCAGCTAATTAACAGTAAGGTTACATTAATTTGATACAGGAAAGGGTACTGCACTGTAACTTCACTACATCTTAGACTGCGTATTGTATTTAATTCTTAACTGTTAACGAGCGAGTAAAAAAGATTGGACATTTCACTGCAGAAGTAGGCCAAAATGCTCCTGGTATGTAAAATTGAAACCGTTAAGAGTTACTAACTAGCCAATTTTATCTCGCTGCAAACCTACCAGTGATCATTGCTAGCTAACTTGTAATTAGTGAAAAATAAGTTTATAATCCGAATTAAAATTAAGCGTGAACAGCATAGGTGGGGTACTAGGTAACCCAGATCCTACTTATTTTGAATGGTAATAAAATTGGACCTATACTGTCTAGTGTCTAGGGTTAAACAATTTGTGACATGCACCAGTGTTTAACATGAATCAGAGAAACTTTCATGTTAAAAACTAATGAAAAAAAATTATGAATTGTCCTGCCAGTGGTAAGTAAAAGCTATACATTATTATATTCATGGTACCTTAATTAAATAGGGTCCTCTTACAATAATACTTAATATTTTAATAAAGAAAAAATAACGTAACTAAGTTCTTCAAACTTAACTATTTTTAATTCTACAAATTATAGCCCAACCTGGCTAGAACAATATTAGTATGAACTCATACAGGAGATAGCAAAAATATAAGCTTATGATCCTATCTTTTCCGAGTTCACATTGTTATAACCAAGTTATAAAAATGTATAGAATTAGAAATACTGTACAGTAGTTTGAGGAATATAACACTGTCATTTTTGTTTAGTAGAATATTAAGTGTCATTGCAAAAGAAAGTACTCCATGTAGGCTACCAATATAAGAGTATAATAATGAAGCTCTTTACCCATAACTGGCATGCAGGACAGTTTATTATTATTTTCATTGCTTTAAAATGTAAATTTCTCCAGTGGCCCCAAAATTTTTGCAAGCTTATGCCTGCTCAATTAAAGCCATGACTGCTGGTTTTTTATTTAGCCTCTAAGATTCAATAAGAACATTTCAAGGCTTTTTTAATAAGTATTTGGTATGTTCACTAGGATTCATGTCATAAAAAAATACCTTTTCCTTATTTGTAAGAGGTACAATTAATAGTACAACATTACAACTAATTAGCCAATTATTTGCAGTTCTTTTGTAAAGGTCATTTGATTTGGTTATTCGCTGACCTATACTAAACATTGACACACATTGTAAATGATGTATAATTTTAGCTAGGCTCAGAGTAGGAAAAAAACCAAGCCTATTTTTTTGTAAGTTTACAGAATGATGTATTATTGCAGTATGTACGTTTTTATGAAATTCACATAGTTAGTTTAGGTTATCATGACAATTCATATTTTTCATATTGGTTTTAAAATGTAATACCAAAAAGTTTAAAGTATTTGGAATGTTTTTGTACTGTAGGTTTATTGATTACATTGTAAAAGGCAAGGTAATATGTACATTATTCCTACTTACACAGGCTAGACTATAACTAAAGCTAATATACTGTATAATTATACAGTATAAATCGAGTTCCAATAAACAGAATTAATGACCAATCACTTTTTTTTTTTGAGTAGTAGTAGTATTAGGGAAGCCTAACTTTTGGAAGTTATAATATTAGTACAGCGTACTTAATTATGTGAAATCCTAAAAGTAAGTTTAAATTTGCGACGTAAACCAAGCTTAAATTAATGGAAAGTTGTGTAATTGACTAAATAACCAAGTTAAACCATTTCGTTTTTCGACATCAACGAATTCTGATAAAGTTACGTCATCATCACTTATGACAATTCAGCACCAATTTATAGAATTAAGAAAATTGTCCTCGAACCTCTCAAAAAAATTGGTAATCCATGGATGCAAAATTTGTTACAATAATTTTCAATATATGTGGTGCAAATGCATTGTAGTGCACCGAGAGGTACTTTCGGTCTTTATTCTCGTCACAAGTCTTGCCAAATTTTGCAGACTGACATCAGCATTTAAATAGTAAATGATAAACCTGAACAAACCATAAAATTATGGAATTAATTGTATAATTAATAAGAAATACAAAATACTACTGAATATTAGATAAGCTAAGCGTTCTATGTTTTAATTTTCCAAATAAGATTGAATTAGACACAGCCTGGCCTCATGGAACATTTTTCTTTTTTTGGCAAGTCCAGAGAATTCCAGCAAAAATTACAGACTTACCTCGAAATTTAAGAATTAGGATTTTCAGGCAGAGCTCTTGGGTTTCACCAGCCTAATTGTATTCGATATTTTCTGCAACATTCATATTCAGAGTTGGACTATTTTCCCTAATCCCAGGGAGCAACCAGAAATGGTGTGTCTTCCAGAATAGCTTCTGTACATTTGCAATAATTACAGAACTAATGGTTGGTTGATCCATCTTACTACCTTCGTTCAACCGAAGAAACTGAGACGGGAAAGAACAAAATAAACAGATAAGATACCAAAAAATAGAGTTGGACTTTGACTAACAATCAGACATTGCTGTAGAAATTTTTCAGAAAAAGGATCTATCTTTTAATTCATGCAGAAATGAATTTGTTCATACTTGTATAATGCTTGTATTAATGGTTTAAAATTATTTGCAAATAACCTGACCATTCTTTAAAAAAAAGATCTTAGCAACAGATGAGTTGCTTAGAAAATTAATTTTTATGCAAGTGATTTATCTGGTTATTAGTGAATTCGTGGTCTCAATGTCTAAGTACCACACTAAAAAATTAATTTTTGGAACATCAGATATATGTATACTATATAAAATGTTTGAGAAAGGTTCGGTTCCCACGTAAAGTTAGAGATTCTCTCGGTCATATGGTCTTAGACGAAGGGGGTTAAACATCCCCATAAAAAAAATTAGCACGTGTGATTTTTTTTTTTTGTATGAAACAAAAACTTCTACTCAGGATGTCCCGGGTTCGAACCCTGGTGGAATAACCTTTGTTATTATATATAATTGCAGGGGATTTCCTTTTAAGATGTGTGGGATCTTGTCTGCAGTTGGCATCTCGAGCCTTTTATTCCCAGCACATCCCTGGTTCAAATTGTTTAATTTAAAAGGGCGATTGAATTTTAAAGTAAAATTTATTTTCTCTGAATTATCATATATGTAAAATGTTAATTGACAATAAAAAGTAAAATTTCTTTGGGTTTTATACTATGAAAACAAAATTTTTAACACAGTAAACGGTTTCCCCTAAGTTGGGGAAAAACCCTTCCTGTAATGTATTGAAATTTCCCAACACTTTATTGATACTTTTCGTCTTGTAGTTATAAAGTTAACTTGGTGCTGGTTAAGTGTGCGGTCTACCTACGATTGGTTAGGTTTAATCATGATATTTTCGTTAAAACTAACGAAAATATCATGACTAAACCTGACCAATCGTCAAGGGCGATTGACAATGGGATGTAAACAAACAATTAGTAAACAAGATAAGAAGCTATAATTAAAAGGTAGACCGCCGAATCGTAGGTAGACCGCACACTTAACCAGCACCTGGCGTTTTTTACTTTTGTGTGTGGGAGTAATTGAGGAGTGGGGTGGGGGTAATGGGGGTAATGACGTTTTCTTTACTTTTGTCGCTTAGCCACTTCTTCCTATGAGGGCCTCATATAATATAATTTTAAATCTACAATATACTGCTACCTGCCCAGAGGGCGATAGCGAGCTATCGCTTGTCTATACTATAAAAAGGCAGTTCTGTCCGTCCGCCCGTCCTGAAGGTTCAATTATTCGGTCAGGTCAGTAAAACTACCGAAAAGAACGCAGAAATGAAAATCTTAAGCTTCACATCCGAACCCAATGTATCAAGTTTTGTGAAGCTTAAGATTTTTATAGCTGCATTCTTTTCCATAGTTTTAATGACCGAATTGACTCCCCAGTAATTGGGGGGGGGCCAAAGGCCCCAGCACCGCAGGTCTAGCTAAATATATCCCATCAAAGGATATATATGATAACTAAATAATATAAAATGATGTAAATTATCTCAAAAACAAACCTAGTGAAGCACTAATCTTTTTTATCCATTCCTTTAACTTACTGTCAAATCTTTGTTCATCGATTTTATATTGAAATTTTTATAAAGTTTAAGCAATAATATCAAAATGATGAGTATACAGGGTGTTCCGTAAGTCCCTTCGCTCCCTTTTACCCTCACCCTATTCTAGTAGGAATGTCTAGTAGCATGTCAATTGGACTCCTCCAAAACAATCCTCTCCGTAAAAGTGCACGGGGAGAAACTTTCTCCTGTTCTTCTCCACACTCCCGTCCATCGGATGTTTGAAGATTAAATCTTGATTCGTCCGTGAACAATACTCGTCCCAATTGGACTATAGTCCAATTGACATGATCACGAGCGAAAGCAAGACGAGCACTGCGGTGGTGTGGGAGCAATTCCTGGCCCATTGCTGGATGTCTAGCATGTAAGCCACTTGCCATAAGTCTCCTCCTAACGGTTCGCTCCGATATACTGACGTCTCGAGACCTTTCCAGCTCATTGTGGACGTTTGTGACAGTCAAGCAACGATCTCGCAAAACACTCAAGACGATGAAACGATCGTCACGGGCAGATATGCAGCGCGATCTTCCACATCCTGGTCTTCGGGTATACTCTCCTGTCTCCACATAACGTTGGTAGACACGTCGAACCGTTGTTCTTGGAATTCCTAGCGCATCGGCGACGTAACGCTGGCTCCGACCATCTTCAATTAGGGCGATGACTCTCGTGACGTTCATGGCACTCAAATCCATTGTAAATGTCCAATTCTGAAATCCAAAAGAATTAGAAGTCTATCTGTTATTAACAAATGCCTACTCCCATAAGTTGAAGAAAAAAGTGGCACTAGCAGTCTAAGAGCAACTGAATGTCAGACTGTCGAGTTCTTAAAAGAAGTTGAAAATTCGTTAGAGCTAATGTGTTCGCAGCTGACGTTGTTTTGTCTCGTTATCTGGTTGCCTCATAGACTATATTTTCACATTTTTTTAAAACTTTTATAAACAGAAACTTGCCCACTTTTTTGTTTCCCGCGATATTCCAAGTGGGCTGATTTTTCTGCCGCTTAGTATATTAGTATATATATATACATATACTGTATAATTTGATACTTGTTTCACTGTGATACGTATTATGTATGATAATTAGAATATTTTTAACTGGTATAAATTAGGAAATAAAACATCGCCTTACCTTGTTTAATTATACATGAACTCTAATCTTGTTGGTTTTAATGTAAATTCTTCAATTACTTTGTCGTGCAACATTTTATTCTTCTCTCGCGATATTACGATTTCTTTCTCTATGACAATACTTGCTAAACTAGACAGCCTTTCCTCTGACATGGTATTCCGTAGGTACGTATTTATTCTATTAAGCGTTGAAAAACTTCTTTCGTGACACACTGGTTACAGGGATTGTCAAAAGGAGCCGAATTAATTTGATCGTTTCAGGTAAGGCTGTTGTAAGTCCAAGGTCAAGACAAAGCTTTAAAATTTCTTTTGCATGTTTGCACTGACAAAAATCGGAGTCCTGATAGATGTATTTTAATTCTGACGTTGAAGCTCTTACGTCACATAGATTACTGTACTTATATTTAAGTGTTTCTATTAAGTTTTGGGGGAAATTTTCTTTATATACTGCAAACATTAATGAATTCAACAGCTCAAAAAGTGAGAACTCCTGAATGCATTCAAATCGTTCCTTCAAGGCTGTTACAGAGGTATTCAGAATGCTAAAGTAAATTTCTTTAAATTCTGTCACTTTTCCTACAAGTCTCCTAGTAGGGGGAGGAATGGTCGGACAACTTACTATGTCACGTGTCTTTTTAAGAATTTCATTATAACTTTTGTCATTGATTTTTCCTTCCAGAAAACTAATAAAATCATTAATTTCTTTTTTTTCAAATTCCATGTCCACTATCCCGCACTGTAAAACATCAAATAGTTTTCAGCATTGTTAAGTAATTCTTCAAAGCAGCAAATAAAACATAAAAAAAAGTCATCTAGTTTTGCGTAAAGATTTTCAGCCTGGTTTAAACTATCTTCATCCCACGAAATTTCATCATTCAAAATGCTTTCTAAAGCCTCTTTCAATGGTCCACACTGACGTAATATAGCTGATACTGTTCTTGCCCGACAGCACCAGCGTGTTTCACTTAAACTTGGAATGGTAACGTTAAAATTATTGAATACATTCTCTCTGTTTGTGCTTGAGGAAGTAAATTTATTAAATGTCTTCAAGTGAGAGAAAAAAAGTTGGACACCTGGTAAATGATTCGCTACTTTAATAATAACTAAATTCAGTGTGTGCGCATAACAGTGAATGAAATGAGCATATTTGTAACCGCACTGTCTTTGTTTCTCTCGCACTCCGTTTAATTCACCAGCCATCACTGCAGCTCCATCGTATGTTTGACTAATTTATTTTCTACATTACTAAATGACTGTAAGCACTTTGACATTGTTTGCACTAAACCACTAGCTTTTCTGTCTGCACTTACATTGAAAAAAAACATAAAAACGCTCTTTGATATCGTAATTATGAACGTATCTAATAATGATTGATAAATGACACTGAACAGAACAGTCTGTAGTTTTGTCAGCTTGAATCGAAATAAACGGAGCCTTTTCGATTTCTTCGTGAATAATGTTACCAATAACTTTATCAATCAAGTTATAAGTTCATTCTGTCTGGTACTCAACAACCCAGTAAACCCTGAAGATCCTTCCTTTGCAACTAATCTGCTGACAAAAAAAACACTGTCTAGCTCTGCAAAATAACTTAAAGCCCTCTATAATTGCCCTTATTATTACTGTCACTGCTTTCGTCGTGTCCACGAAATGCTAATTCCTGCTCACTTAAAAATATAACAGCATTCACTAAATGCTTCAGATACTGTCTATTTTCATCAACTTTCTGATTGTGATTTTCTCTTTCTATCTCATATGTTCTGCTAATTGCACTTTCAATACTGTTTTTTTCCAAAACACTTCCAAGCTTTAAAATTGCTAAGGTGAGATGAAGATTTTGCGTGAACAGCACTGTCACCCAAAATGTTTTTCATACTACTATAGCCTTGATCAGTCCAAGATTGTTTTTCTCTTGGTTTAAACAACAAGCACGGCCAACAAAAAAGTTTTTGATTGTCAGTACTTACACATAACCAGTCAATTTGAGAATACCAACTCGTCTGAAAAGATCTATTGCCCACTTTACACGCCAGAACTAGTAAAGGCCGACCTTTTTGAATTATCAGTTTTTCTTCGATGCTTCTTCTACTAAATGGCCTCGATTTTAAATCCCTGATAATATTGCCTTCCATGATTTAAGTTATAAATTGGGCTACCCAAAACACAAATACTTTTATATTACATTTCATGACAAAATTCAGAAGCTAGGATACACAGAACACGAATAAAGGTCAACTCACACTGAGAGCTAAGCCATGTGAGCTGAGCCATGTGACAGCCATGACGCAGATGTGACAGATTTTATATAAAATGAACACTTTACTTACGTTGTGTATTAAATTTCCTAAAATTTACTGTACTATGCAAAAGTAGAATATATAAAAATACCCAACTGCCAGTATGATATGCAAATACTGTATTGCATATCATACTGGCAATATCAATTTGGCAGTATCAGTTTAGCACAATATTAATTTGGCAATATGACAATTTGGCACAATATCAATTGGCACAGCAACAAGTCGTCAGGCAAATACAAATTTGCCTGACTTCGAACATTAAAAATTTGGTTATTCGGTGGATACAAAGTAATAATCACTTAAAATACTAATTAACTTTACGTATAGTGAATATCCAAATGACTTAACATAAATAAATCATAAGAGTTACATCATAACATGTTTCAAAGAGAGACGTCAGGCTTAAAATTGTTTGCCTAACAAGACGTGGAATTGTGCATTTTTATGCTAGTTGTAAGTCTTTGTTATTTGAGAAGATGCATAATAATAGAGTAATAATTAACTTTATGTACGGTCACAGTGTATATGCAAACAGCTATATAACCTTATTTATAAATCCTAACATGGTCATTATAACATGTTTCATAAAGTAAACATATCTGACTCAAAATTTTTAGCCACATATCTTCCCTCTCTTCCCGCGTCTCTCCCCCAACCCTCACTAGGGAAATGGGGTTTAGATGATAGATGGATGGATGGAAATTTTTAGCCTAACAACTTGACAAGAGATGGAATTGTGTATTGTTAGTTTTTTTATGTTTCTTTTTATAAGTCCCTAGCAGAAGAAATAACAGGTCAGGCTCAACCTGACCTGCCTGACCCCCCCTCCGTCGCCACTCATGTATATATATATATAAAATCAGGACTATATTTACTTTATATTTTTTTTACCACGTATGTACAGTATGCATATTCCTTGTAATTTTGACTGTAATTCGAATTATATTTAGTGAAAAATAAAATAAGAGACATTACTTTCGTACCTCCCCTCGTATATATATATATATATATATATCACGTCATCCCATAAGTAATGTCGTTTTTTACGATAGATTAAGTTTAAACTAGTCCTACTCGGTTTAAACATAAATTTTCCGAAGGTTATGTCTAGTGTTGCAACCCAAAAAAAACGTTTTTTTTGTTTTTTTTATATTAGCTAATTCTGTTGTGTATATATACTAGTGTAGTATATATACTAGTATATACTACTATATATATATATCACATCTGGTCCAAGCTTTTATATTCAGTCACGACTAGTGTTGCAACCCAAAAAAACAAGGAAGTTTTTTTAAAAAAAACATGTTTTTTTAATTTTTAATCACAATGAACCACAAGACCATGAATCTGAAGCAGGTGCTCAGCAGAAGCAAAACATGTCCCAGACAACTCTCCAAGCACAAGAACGGCCATCATCAAGCAGAGAGTATGATCATGAAGGGAATGAAATGTTCTATTCAGAGTCTGAAGCAGAGTCTGAAAACTCAATGTATGATGAATGACTCTCTATGACTCCTCAAATGATGAATGATGATGAAAAAAATGTTGAAAGTGTATTTTTTTTAGTTAATTAATATAAATTTACAATGGATTTTATAATTGGGCTTGTGTCGGAGTCTTTTTAGGGGCAGTGTCAACCTTTATTAAAAGGAAAAATAATGAAAAATGGATTTAAACCTTTTTTGTTTTCGTTACTCCTTGAAATCAATGTTACAATGAGAACAACATACGTGTACTTTTGTTTCAAAATAAAGAAGGGATAATATCTATATACCAATTTTATAAAAAAAACAAAAAAAAAACAATAAAAAACATAAAAAACATAAAAAAACACGTTTTTTTTATAAAAAAACACGATTTAAAAAAAACAGTTTTTTTTGCAACACTAGTTATGTCTAAGAGGAGATCTATCGGTTTCGCTACATACTTTACAGTCCTTGACCAGTGAAGACGTGTGTTTTGGTTTATGTGAAACCCTCATAAACATGGCGATATCAGAAGAACATATCAGGCATATAATGCTTTACGAGTTCAAAAACAGGAATAGGCTACTGAAGCACGCGAAACATTCAGGAAGTTTATGGCAACGATATTCTGCATGTGAGGAAATGTCAAAGATGGTTTCAAAAGTTTAGGAATGGTGACTGCTGTTTGACAGATGCAGCACGCTCTGGACGCCCTGCTGAGTTTGATGATGACCTGCTGTTAGCCGCACTTGAAGAAGACTGTTCAACAACTGCCGAAGAATTGGCCCAGAAACTCAATTCATCCCCGTCCACCATCCATCGACATTTGCAACAACTCGGGAAAGTGCCTAAGTTAGGAAAATGGGTGCCACATGAATTGTCGGTCGACAATCTGAGGGTGCGGGTAAACATTAGCATAGCTCTTCATTCCCGTGAACTCCAAGATCCGTTTTTGCACCGTTTAGTGACTGGTGATGAAAAGTGAACACTGTACCAGAATGCTAAGCGCCGTCGACAGTGGGTTTGTGCCGGAGAACCAGCGACACCACAGCCAAAACCAAATCTTCACCCTCGGAAGGTGTTGCTTAGTGTTTGGTGGGATAAAGGTGGTGTAATACACTTTGAAACCTTACCACACAACCAAACAATCACCGCTCAAGTCTACTGTCAACAACTGGATCGATTGAACACTGCACTAAAAGAAAAGAGATCTTCTTTGGTTAATCGGAAAGGAATCGTGTTCCACCACGACAACGCACGTCCTCATACCGCTCGGATCACTTCTGCAAAAATTGAGGAGCTTGGGTGGGAAAAACTTCCACATCCTCCTTATTCTCCAGACCTTGCGCCTTCAGATTATCATCTCTCAGGAGTCTGCAAAAACTATCTTGACGAGAAACAGTATACTTCTTTAGATGACCTGCACACCAGTCTTTGTACGTTTTTTGCCTCAAAACCGCCTGAATTTTATAAACATGGCATTGAAAAGCTTGTAGGACGTTGGCAGTGTCATTGATTCCGATGGAAAATATATACTAGATTAAAAAGTTTCAGTTGAGTTTTTTTTTGTCCTTCAAATTCCGAACTAAAAAACGACATTACTTATGGGATGACCTGATATATATATATATTTGTTTTTTTGTTTTTTCCGAGTCTCTTTGTGAGGAAAGTTTTGTTTTTTGAAGTGCCCGCAAATATCCCCCCATTATCCCCCGCAGCCACAGTCGAGAGGACCAATCAGTGAGAAGTATACAGCGTGCCACATCCCCTACCCTGGAGTAACGGAAAATTCTTTCCCTCACACAGCTTGAGTCATCCCCCACCCAATACCTCCCATAATACCCCCTTTTTGAGACACTTCACCAACATGGAAATTAATGCATACCTGCAACTCTGTGGTATCTGTAAAGCTGCAACAGGTGAGACAGAGGTGATAAGGTGCGATTTTTGTCAGCTACTTTTTTATTTTAAATGCCTAGAATGGGGAGATGAAAAAATCTCCCTTATAACGAACGCAAAGCAGTTTAATGGGATAAAAATTTTCTGCGAGAACTGCTTGACCGAATTAAACTCTTTTACGGTATTTAAAGCAGAAAGAGACTACGAGAAGAGAATGAAAGAGGAAAGTGGAAACAAAGAACAGTGGAAAACGGAAGAAACGGAGAAAGGCGAAATAGAAAGAATTAAAATACCGTCACAAAATGAGGCCGAAAACACACAGGCGACAAAGAGTGTAAAGACAACACACAGCATAAGGGCAACGAAGGACACAAACACAACTAGCACAAATAGCACAATTAGGACAAGACAAGAGGGCAGTCAAGTAAACGAAGTAAAACTGTCCCCCAATAAGGAGCAAAAAACAAAAGCCAAGAGTAAATATGGGGAAGGAATTATATGCAGGTATTATATAAAAGATAATTGCAGATTTAAAAGAGGACAATGTATATATGAACATCCCCCAATATACAATTTCTTCTACAATAATGGTCATTGTAAATTTGGAGACGGATGTAAATTCTACCACCCGGACATTTGCAGAACTTACGCAAAATATGGAACCTGCAAATTCGGAAATAAATGCTACTATCAACATCTCCCGACGGACTCAACGAACAAAGGAAAAAGTTTAAATGATAATAGGAATAAAAATAACGATAGGAACACAATAGGAACACAATAAGCGAACAAGAAAATTTGTTCAACATCTCAGACACCTTACGAATGCTAAATGTCATCCACATGCAGTTGTCACAGCTGGAAACCACCGAGCCAAATCGCTACTGGGCAAGAAGCTACCAATACAAGTAGGAGGAAACGGATCTCTTTCGGAGGATCATAGAGCAACGAATCAAGCGATATCGAAGGAAAACGAACTTGAAATGCACAAGGGGCAACGAAAAACAGAGAACATAAAAATTGTCCTGGCTAATATTCAAGGAATAAGACCAAACCAATCACTCAATAAGGTTTCGTACCTGAAAGGATTTATGGACAAAACAAGGGCGGACATCGCATGCCTCACAGAAACTCATCTTAACGATTGCCAAGGAAATTGTGAAAACTGCGAACATTGTATTGATAAGAAAGAGATAAATATAGAGGGCTTCAACTTACTAAGAGCGGATAGAACGACGAGACGGAAAGGTGGCTGTGCTATATATGTACAGGAAGGTCATATGACAGAGACGATAATAAGTAAATCAAACAGCTATGTGGAACTCCTAGCAGTGAAAATAGAGAAACTAAACTTGATAGTAATAGTCATCTATAGACCTCCAAGCACCCCAACTGAAAAATTCTCGGAGGCCATTGATGACATTAGAAAGCTAATAAAGGCCATAAACCCTCCATCCCCCAATATAATGATCTGCGGAGACTTTAACTTCCCATTTATAAAATACAAAAAGGTGAATAGGAATATATATTCACCAGGACAAGGGGGGCACAAGAGAAGATCAGGAACAAGCAAAAATGTTGATGGCTCTCACAAACGAGTTTATGCTGACACAGGAGATAACAGAAAATACCAGAAAAAATAACTGCCTGGATCTGGTATTCACGAATAACACGAACTTGATTGCTGATATAAAAATAACCCCAACCATTATCTCAGACCACAACTTAATCGAGATATCAACAAATATGACGGCAGCATTAGAAGACAATACACATATTGTGGAAAGAAGTAAATTCGGGGCCTTTAACTTAAACTCGAAGACTATAAATTGGGAAGCAATCAGATCGCACATGGCCCAAATAGAATGGAGAACAATTTTCGAGAATAAAACAACTGAAGAAATGCTAACAACCTTGAAGGAAAAAACGCTGAGAATTTTAGAAAAATATGCTCCGAAATCAGCCAAAAGGAAAGAGGAGCTGGCTAGCAAGGCAAAAGAGAAGACTATTCCGCAAAAGAAAGAGAGTGGAGGCGAAGTTAGGAAACTGCGGAGATAATGACAGGAAAACAATAAAAGAAAAACTGGAGGGTATCGATAGGGAAATACAAGCCCTGATTAAGGACCATACAGAGAGGGAAGAGGAAAAGGCGGTAGAAGCAATAAAGGAAAATCCAAAATACTTCTATAGCTATGCAAAAAGGAAAACAAAAACGCGCTCCGCTATTGGACCCTTAAGGACGGGAAATAATGAACTAACCGACGATCCAAAAGAAATATCTGATACATTGAGAGCTCAATATGAATCAGTTTTCAGTACCCCAAAAAGTGACAAAGCGATACCTGACATAAATGCATTCTTTGAAGAGGAATTGCAAGGAGAGTATATAACAGACTTTGAGTTTACACCAGAAGATGTAGCGAGAGCTATAGACAAATGAAACTACATTCAGCTGCAGGTCCGGACAATTGGAACGCATTATTGATTAAAAACTGTAAAAATGAAATAGCTACACCTTTATACTGGATATGGAGAAGATCCCTAGACACTGGGGAAATACCGAGCATCTTGAAAAGAGCAAACATTGTCCCTATATATAAAGGAGGGGACAGATCTCAAGCAAAGAACTATAGACCAGTGTCATTGACGTCCCACCTCACCAAAGTATTTGAAAGAATAGTTAGAGAGAAAATTTATGATTTCCTGGAGACACGGGAAAGATTCAACGAAAATCAGCATGGATTCCGATCAGGTAGATCATGCCTATCACAACTAATAGAGCACTACAACAATATCCTAGATGCATTGGAAGGCAATGACAACTACGATGTTATATACACAGATTTTGCTAAAGCTTTCGATAAATGTGACCATGGTATAATAGCACATAAAATTAAAGACATGGGAATAACAGGCAAAGTGGGAAAATGGATCTACAACTTCCTTAGTGATCGTCTGCAGGTCGTCAAAATTCAAGGTATATCATCATCAGAATCGGAAGTACGCAGCTCAGTACCACAAGGGACAGTACTGGCCCCACTCCTGTTCATTATCATGCTAACAGACATAGACAGCGGAGTAAACAGCAATAGTATAGTAACATCCTTTGCAGACGATACAAAGATCAGCAGAAAAATCAGCGATGTACATGACGTGGAGGCCTTGCAGAGGGACACGAACAAAATATACAAATGGTCAGAAGACAACAACATGTCATTCAACGCCGAGAAATTTCAGCTCTTGAGATATGGTAGAAAAGAAGAACTTAAACAGACTGCATATTATGCTCCAGATAGACAGGAAATTCAGAGAAGCATGAAAGCGATTGATCTCGGGATAATAATGACAGATGATGCGAAATTCGAAACACAAAATCAGATAGCGATAAATAAAGCAAAAAGAGTCGCCGGACAGGTTCTAAGAACGTTCAAGAGAAGGGACAGGACAGTAATGATTCCCCTGCTAAAAACACTGATTATACCAAAACTTGAATACTGCTCAGTTTTGACGTCCCCATATAAAAAGGAAGAAACTAATAAACTAGAAGAAACGCAAAGGCATTTCACAGCCAAGATTGATGGCTGCAAAGAACTCAACTACTGGGAAAGACTACGTAAACTAAATCTGTACTCACTGGAAAGAAGAAGAGAGAGGTACATCATAATCTACATATGGAAAATGATCGAAAAACTGGTACCAAACCTAAAACTAAACCCAATTACCATTCAAACAACACTGGAAAATAGGAAAGGCAGAATGTGTAGTGTTCCCAAATTAAAAGCACGACAAGGGACCTCCTCAACCCTGAAGGAAAATAGCTTGGTTGTCAGGGGGCCAAGACTTTTCAACCAGCTTCCTAAGGACCTCAGAAACGTAACGGGGGTCAAAGTTGAAGTCTTCAAGAAAAGACTGGATGCCTGGCTCAGGACAGTACCAGATGAGCCGGGCGTGCCTGGCTATGTACGGTGGAGAGCGCAAGAAAGCAACTCGCTCCTCCACCAGGCCAGACCTAGAGGCGGGGCCACCAGCTTGACCTCCGTGTGAAGAGAGACCAACGCACGAAACAACATAAGGTTCATAAGGTAAGGTGTGTATATATATATAAAAACGAACACACGAAACAACATAAGGTCCCCCTATCCTAAGTGCCCCGCCGCCTCCAAAGCCTTAATCCGGCACTGACATACACTGACAAACAAATAAACATACATTTACCCCCCTTGCTTATTCTTCTTGCTTTATGAATGTTCTCTTATCAACTTTTAGACTTATTTACCGATAAAGATACTCTTAGCACACCAACACAATAACTCACCTTTCAACCTTTTACACTAAATGTTCCGTGCGATGATTTCCCATTTCAGGAAGGTCAAACTTGTCGCCTTTCCCCTGAAGAAGAAGGAGGTTATTACTCTTTTGGTTATGCTTCATTTAAAACGTGTTTGATTTTTACATATTTTTAATTAGAATATGTTAAAAAATGTAATATTTTATTTTCATTTTTTATTTTATTTTTAGTTAATTCGTACTTGAAGAGAAAATGAATTTGTTTATTTTACATTTTTTGGCTACTTTTTTTTAAAAACTTTTCTGCAGAAGATTCTGTATGTGAAGTTTCAAACTTTTTGTTAGAAATTTAGTTTGTTTATATTAAAGAAATTAAATTAAAGTAACACACACACACACACACACACACACACACGTGTTGCAATGTTCCATTTGGATCTCACTTGCTTCAGAGATCGGATGCAAAGTCCTCTCTTTCTTTCGGCAATTCGAAATATGAATGTAATGAAATAACTCATTAAAAATGAGATAATAGATAAAAAAAACTATTTTATTCACTAATTTATCCTTTGTCATTGCGTGCAATACAGCAATTATGGTTCTTCATGTTCTCCTTCTACTGCCTTTTCTACTTCTTTCCCTTTCTGGGCTACGTCGTGGCCAATGTCGTAACACCGCTTCCCGTCGATCACCGAAATTAAGCGACGATGGGTCGAATAAACAATTGGATGGGGAACCGTCTTCCGCACCCGGATTATGTAGCGACCCATGGTTCGGATCCTACGTAAAGTTGTAGGTCCTCTCCGTTACATGACCTCAGATGTTGCGAAGTTGGTTAACCCCATCATTATTTATTTTCTTAGCTTTCTTCTCTTCTTATCATAAACAAAATTTCGTGCGGATCAAACCTACAAGCGCAAATAGAGAGGGGAAGCAGATAAATGAATAGAGAGGAAAAGCAGATAAATAAATAGAGAGGGGAAGCAGATAAATAAAATAATCAATAAATAGAGCGGGGAAGCAAATAAATAAATAAATAGAGAAGGGAAACAGATAAATAAATCAAGAGAAAGGGAAACAGATAAATAAATCAATAGAGAGGGGAAACAGATAATAAATCAATAGAGAGGGGAAACAGATAAATAAATCAATAGAGAGGAAGCAGATAATAAAATAATCAATAAATAGAGCGGGGAAGCAATAAATAAATAAATAGAGAAGGAAACAGATAAAAAATCAAGAGAAAGGGAAACAGATAAATAAATCAATAGAGAGGGGAAACAGATAAATAAATCAATAGAGGGGGAAACAGATAAATAAATCAATAGAGAGGGGAAACATATAAATAAATCAATAGAGGGGAAACAGATAAAAAATCAAGAGAAAGGGAAACAGATAAATAAATCAATAGAGAGGGAAACAGATAAATAAATCAATAGAGAGGGGAAACAGATAAATAAATCAATAGAGAGGGGAAACATATAAATAAATCAATAGAGAGGGGAAACAGATAAATAAATCAAGAGAAAGGGAAACAGATAAATAAATCAATAGAGAGGGGAAACAGATTAATAAATAAATAGAGAGGGGAAACAGATTAATAAATCAATAGAGAGGGGAAACAGATTAATAAATCAATAGAGAGGGGAAACAGATAAATAAATCAATAGAGAGGGGAAACAAATAAATAAATCAATAAATAAAGAAAGAGGGGAAGCAGATGAATAACTCAATCAATAAATAGAAAGAGGAAGCAGATAAATAAATCAATAGAGAGGGGAAGCAGATAAATAAATCAATAAATAGAGAGGAGAAACAGATAAATAAATAAATAGAGAGGGGAAGCAAATAAATAAATAAATAGAGAAGGGAAACAGATAAATAAATCAAGAGAAAGGGGAAACATAAATAAATCAATAGAGAGGGGAAACAGATAAATAAATCAATAAATAAAGAGAGAGGGGAAGCAGATGAATACCTCAATCAATTAATTAGAAAGAGGAAGCAGATAAATAAATCAATAAATAGAGAGGAGAAACAGATAAATAAATAAATAAATAGAGAGACGATACACACACACACACACACACACACACACACACACACACAGAAAAAAGACATGCAGATAAATGGATAAAAAGATGCTATTTCATTCTATAGGCAGTTAGCTCTTCTTTGTAAGAGAGTCAAAATACAGGGTATCCATGAATTACTTTTACAAACAGAATTCCAAATGAATTGAATTTGTAAAGATAATTTATAGACACCATGTGTGATGCATGAGGACATTCAAGACATTTTTAATTCAGGGTTTGATCATTATTTTAGAGTATTCAGTAAAAAATAAATCAAAATAATTTTGCAACTCTATGATGTAATTGACAACGCCAAGTTGTTATTAAAGGTGATTTATTAAAAACCTAAATTGGTTCATGAAAAAATAATCCGTCAATAGTTAAAAAAAAAGAGAAATTGGCCGGACATTCCTAATTGTTTTTCAGCGACTTAAAAGGACATAAACTGCGATCATTTCCTTAACAGGCGAAACGTCATTTTATGTACAAGGGAAATAAATGTGTATGATCATAAGGTACCTTATTATATAGGACTGTATGCTATATAAGGTTCGAAAGATTTTGCCACAACCTCATAGAAATAAATCAGACAAGTATTTTAAATCGTTTGTACTGACAGGGTTTCCCAACCTTTTTAGATCGAAGTACCACCATCGTTTTCGAAGTACCACAGTCGGAAAGGTTGCGAGTTATTCATCTACAACTAATGTGACATTTCAAATACGTTATCATTAAGTAATTATCATTTAGGAAGCTGCATATTTAAAAACTTCTTGCGTACCATGATATTTTCGTTAGTGCTAATCCGAATAATCTAAGGTAATATTTACATTTTACTTACATTACTTAAATATGATTTAAATAAGTAAAATGTAAATATTACCTTAGATTATTCGGATTAGCACTAACGAAAATATCAAGACTTAACCTAAACCAATCGTTAGGTCAACTATACGCCCTTGACGATTGGTTAGGTTAAGTCGTGATATTTTCGTTAGTTAGCCTTATAAGGCTAACTAACGTACCTGCTGCTAATCCGAATAATCTAAGGTAGATCACGTATTGGAATGTAAATTTCGCGGTAGAGCACATATTGGAAGAACACCATAAATTATTGTAATATTCGTTGTATTCTTCTATTTGTACCCATAGGAATCAAATATTTACATTTTACTTATTTAAATCATATTTTATTTTAAATAAATTTGGGGGGAATTTACCTGGTGGAATTTACCATTGGTGGAATTTACCTGGTGGAATTTACTTTGGTGGAATTTACCATTGGTGGAATTTACCTGGTGGAATTTACCGTGGTGGAATATACCGTGGGGGAATATACCGGCCACCATTGGGGTTATGCGTTACCACGGCGAAGTGTGTACGAGTGGATTCAAATGTTCAAGGAAGGTCAGACATGTGTGACAGATGCTCGGCGCTCAGGACGACCGTCAACATCAACCAGTAGTGACAAGCAGGAAGAAGCCAGAGCCATGATTTTCGATGGCAGAAGATTAACAATAAAAGAAATTGCATCTTCATTAGACATCAGTCAAGGGTGAGCCTATTCGATGGTTCATGACATTCTTGGCTTTCACAAGGTTTGTGCAAGATGGGTGCCCAAACAGTTGACAGAAGAGCACAAGCGTAATCGTATGGACGTCTTCTCTAGTCTTTTGGCGCCGTATCATAATGAAGGTGAAAACTTTTTGGAGCGCATTATCACTGGAGATGAAACCTGGATCCATCACTATGAACCAGAAAGCAAACGACAGAGCATGCAATGGAAGCATCCAACATCTCCCGTTGCAAGGAAGTTCAAAGCGCAGCCATCAGCAGGTAAAGTTATGCTAACACTGCTTTGGGATACACGAGGCCCTATCCTTGAACATTATCTAGAGCGTGGAACTACAGTAACAAGTGCATCGTATTCTGACATGCTTCGGAATGAGTTAAAGCAAGCAATTCGCACAAAACGGAGAGGGAGATTGTCGGAAGGTATTATTCTGTTACACGACAATGCGCGCCCTCATACCGCTGCACAGACTAGAAAATGCCTTCAAGAACTTAAATTTGAAGTTCTCGACCATCCAGCCTACAGTCCAGACCTGGCACCTTCGGATTTTTACCTGTTTGGACTACTAACAGACGCTTTGAGAGGTCAGCGATTCCAAGGCGATGATGACCTGAAGGAGGTGGTGCATGACTGGCTACGCACACAGCCAAAAACATTCTTTTGTGATAGCATTAGGAAGCTTGTAGATCGCTGGACTAAGTGTATTGAGAAACAGGGAGGCTATGTTGAGAAGTGAAGTGTTTATAATCTATCAGATGTGAAAATAAAATTGTGAAAATAAAAAGTGAGGATACTTATTGAATTACCCTCGTGTGTGTGTATATATATATATGGGATGAATTTCACAATTAAACACGTGAAATGAATGAATGCTGCAAACCCACAAGGAAAAAGAAAAACAATTCCAAGGCCTTCCGTGTATTTAGAGCTACACCTCTTCCCTGACGAGGTGTAGCTCTGAATACACGAAAGAGCTTGGAATTGTTTTTCTTTTTCCTTGTGGGTTGCAGCATATATATATATTGATTAGTATCGCTGACTACATATCCACCGGCCCTGGATTCAATTCCCGGCGATGGCAGGCAGCGCTCAGTTCACCCAGCTATTCATCCTTCCATACAAAAAACTGGTTGGTAGATAAATGGGTACCCTGGGTAGCCTAGTGGTTAGAATGCTGGGCTTGGGTCTTGATTCGGATTCCACGTTAAGCTGCAGGTCTAAGGTGGTGCAACAAGTTTGACCTTCGCTGGAATGAATAATTCGGGCAGTAGTAAAACCAAGGTTAAGAATTTGTATATATATATATATATATATATATATATATATATATATATATGTGTGTGTGTGTGTGTGTGTGAGAGAAAGAGCGAGAGAGAAAACCGCAATAAACGTGAGGACTTAGTGAATGCTTGGAAGCTGCAAAATAAAATGTGTGTGTGTGTGTGTGTGTGTGTGTATTAAATTTTAAATAATTTATTATTATAATACTTATTTATGACGCTCATCATTCATGATAATTAATCAGGGAAGTGTGACAACGCTGAATTAATTAAGGAATAACCTTATGAATGAATATCTTTGCAAACTTCTTGAGAGATCCTTCCAACATTAAATTCGTCTTGGAATGCAAAATAAAGGAATGGGTTCCAATGTTTCGGTAGCTACACGCCAAATTAACCGGCTTAAATCTCATTGAACACAATGGAATACAAACTGTGGATTGGAATACGCGAAGAGCTTCCTATATATGATGTTGAGAAGACGTGTTTTAACAATGGTCAAAAAAAGAGATTCATTAATCATGGGAGATTTGTCAACCAAAATACACCCCGTGAAAAGGAGTTTCCTTCGCTACATTCTAAATTTATTTCTGGAAAAATTTAAAAAAAAATATATATTAATATTTAATTCGATTTTATATGAAAATTGAGTAATTTGGTTTCGTGTAATTTGGTTTTTTGCTAAAACGTGTTTTCCGTTCATTAAAAATGGTTTGAAAATATACAATTTTTTTTAAAGTTACACTTTTAATGCTTAAAATGTGAATAGATCACGGTTTGTTTATGTGATAGATAATACAGTGCTTCGATAGCTCCAATCATCGATGCTTGAAGGAGAAACTGGTTTACTGGAAGTTGAAGCCTTTGCGTATATGATACTTTTTTCACGTACCCTTTGGTGGCATTGTGTATAATGCCACGGAATCAGGGTATATTTTCCTTTCATGGCCGTTACTCTCCGCGTTTCAGAGTGGAATTACCGTAAGGAGCGTAAGGCAATAAAGCAATTTAAGGCCGGGCAGGCATTTGTGTGTATCATCGTCAGTAATCATCCGTGCGAAGGGACAACGCTGCTCAATTTGTCTAGCGCGCCATTAATACCCTGCCATCATTCATAATATTTGTTACGCACCCCCATTAGGCGGGCCTCATTGTGCGGGACATTCCGCCCTCCGAGAACACAATTAGCAGTCAACGAGGTCCGTTCACCATCGTGATTATAGCGACTCCCAAGCACAAACATTAAACCTGGCTTCGGTTCCTCCTCAGAACCATTCTCTCTATACAGCTTCCCTCTGCTGAAGGATCACTGCATCGCATTGCCTCATCAATTCGGATTTGTGAGAATTTTCTTTATCCACTGTATTGTATGGTCAAATTTCAATCATTTTATTATATCCGATGCTTGTATGTATTCCAAAATGCATGAAGGGTTTATGCACGTACATGATTATGCAAGTTCTATTTTACTAACACATATATATATATATATATATATATATATATATATATATATATATATATATATATATATATATATATATATATATATAATTATTTATATATATATATAATCCTTTGACATTATTTCGTCCAATTAAAATTAAATCCACAATTAGAAAGTCGATAAAAAAAATTAATCCCTGATTCACGAATGAAGTCAGGAATTCTACACGGATTTTGTGCTTCTTCCCGAATTGGAAACAATACGCGCGCCGCGCACACGCACGCACATATATATATATATATATATATATATATATATATATATATATATACGGGGCTCCAATAAACCCTAGCCCCCCCGCCCATGGCCTAAAGTCTAAACCATTAGAGGTACAGTAAAACTAAACATACCTTACAAAAGAGAATTTAATCCTGCATTTAATGAGAAACAATTAAAACTTGGTGTTCCTGCCATTGGCTTACAAGACAGCCTGAATTCCCTTTGGGTAGCTTGCCAAAAGTGACGTGAATAGATCTTGATCGTTACGCAAATTTGCTAAAACAGTTTCAATGTGTTGCGTCATTGTATCCTTCGAAAATCGATTTGCTGCAGGTTCTTGAACAAGAGACATTCAACCTTGTCCTTCATAACTGATCCAATGTGTTCACAGACGTTCAGGTAAGGAGAATTTCCTGGCCATTCTTCATTTCCAAAGAAATCGATCTCATGGTTCCGCAACAACTGTTGAGTGGCTAATGCCTTAAAGCAGGGGGTCTTATCGTGCAGAAGTGTGACCTGATCGACATCCATAACATTGTTTGGGTTTCTTAGAAAAGGAATGACATGCTGGGATAGAATAATATCACGAAAATACTGTCCATCCCAACTCTGACCATTTGGCTTCAGCACTCACATGAGCTTCTTTGCAGTGAACAAAACAAACACACCAACACAGTCTGGACTTTTTAATAATTCGCGATAATGTTCATTGTCATCGATTTCATCTGGTGTTGTGGCCCACACTCGATCATTTTGGTAGTTAGGCCGACGTGTTACGTAAACAAAAAATTCATCCTTGACAGCTAAATGCATGAAATCATCCACATCCCAATCTTCAAGATAATGGGCAAACCACATTCTGTCATCGATGTTAAGTTGAGTTTTCCTTGGCTTTGGAAGTTCATGCCAAGGCTTTAAACCTTGCCTATGACGGTACAGTCGAATGATCTCACCACTAACGTTCTTGCCTCTCAACACTTCGATCTCTCTATAAAGTTTAGCACAGCTGTTTTTCCACTTACGCGTACTGCTTTCAATGATGTCCTTTGTTTCCTGAGAGAGTGGCAAATTTGGGCGCCCAGATTTGGCTGTATCCATTTCACATTCATCCAAAGTTTTATTCCAATTTCTTTTGACGAAGTCCTCACTTCTTCGCAACTTTTTGGCAACCCATGAACGTGTTATAAAGGTGGCTCCAGCATCACGAGCTTCCCGAAATGTTATTGCTCGTACGCGATCTATCACACGTTGCCTCTCCGAATCACCAATTAATTGAGAAGCCATTATATTATCACTTTATCAGCTAGAGTAATTTTAATACCTGCAATAAATAAAGAATTTTATATATTTTTATAATCACTAAAAACTATTTCGATATAAATGAACATGTAAGCTACAAATGGGGGACTAAGGTTTTTGGAACCCCTTATATCATTGGCTACTTTTATTTTTTGAGAACTATTTATTGTGCATGTAAATTATAATAACCTTTTTTATGTAAATAAAAAATGTTTTTCAAAGAAAAACATTTGTGATATGATCACCATTGACCTTAATACTTTGATCAAAACGTGATCTAAAAATTTGGAACAGTTCGTGCTAAAGTATTTTCCGCAATTCCATTTGTAACAGCTGTGATGTCATTCCATAGCCGATCAACTGTCCTTGAATTATTCCTGTAGACTTTCTACTTTAAATAACCCCACAAAAATAATTCCAAGGTTTAAGGTCGGAAGGAGTATGGGGGTCAAGGCAAGTAGTAACCAAATCTTTCTTTGTAGCGGGTAGAAATTACCTTATCTTCAAAATTATCTTCACTAAGTCCAAACCATTAACGGATGTATGCGGACGAGCTACATCCTTCTGGAAAAAAGTGACACTGAAGTTAATATCCATTCGTTGAAAAAAGGGATAAAATTTTCTGAATCTGTAAATAACGTTCTGACGTGACAGTTTTACCAGTGATGGTGCTCGTTCGCATACATCCGATAAAGTGTTAGACTTTATAAAATGCGCATATTGTAGATTAGGGTAATTTCTAACAGTTACGCAGTAAGATTTAATTATGGCTGGCCTTGGACCCCATATACATCCGGCTTTAATTCTAGCAATCAATTTTGTGGAGTTACTTAAAGGACAAAGACTACAGAATAATCCAAGAACAGTTGAAGGGCAAAAAGGGAAAGTCTGCTACGTGTAGTTTCATAAGCATTTCAGGAATATTTCGGGAAAATATTGCTGAACGCCAAGTGAAGAATTTACAAATAGTTTCCCTGGTCGCTGTTTGCTCACGAAGTCTGCTACGTACACTGCTTAGTTTTTAACCTCCAGGACCCGTGAAGTCTTCAGGTGGCGTTCAGCAGACTTATTAAAATTTTCGGGTTTTATGCATGTAGCAGACTTTCCCGTTTTTCACTTCACTGTTGATCAGCTACAAAATGAAATCACAGCCGCAACAAAGTGAATTGCAGAAGATATTTTAGCACGAACTGTTCAGTATTTCAGAACACGTTCAAATCAAATTATTGAGGTCAACGTTGATCAGGGAATTCATCACCCATTCACCCTATCCGGGTGCCGCGGGATGAGGGAGTTCAAGAAGCCATAATAGCATTTAAAAAAAAAATGAGAGAAGAATTACATAGGAAAAAAATCATGTGGAAAAAACTGTTCAGAAGAGCGAGCTCAGATATCACATTAAACGTAATCTAGTACATATACCAAATTCACTTCACTTTTATTAATTATTTATCAGTGGGTCTAAGTCTGTGGTGTGCCGCGGCCCACTGCTCGAAATAGGCTGGAACTACTCATACATACATACATACATACATACATATATATATATACTGTATATATAGGGTGGCGCAAAAGTCAGGAACCATAGGCACATTTTATTAAATTATAATAAATGTTCGAATTGGTGGCCTTCCACTTGGAGACACTTTCTGACGCGTTCAATGCATGATGTTTGAACATTCCTTAACACATTGGTACTGATTTTGGCACCCTCAGATGTGATTTTATCTTTTAGAGAACGTATGGTTCTGGGTCGCTCAGCATAGACTACCGACTTGAGATGGCCCCACAAGAAAAAGTCAAGAGGCGTGAGGTCTGGAGACCTAGGTGGCCATTCGGCGGGCCCTCGCCGTCCGATCCACTTACTTGGGAATGTTTCATCTAAAGAGCTCCGGACGATGGTTGCGAAATGTGGTGGTGCACCATCCTGCTGAAACTACATCTCCGCCCGTTCTGCCAATGGAATGTCGTCCAGTATGGACATTAGAAATGTTTGCAGCATATGCAGATATGTTTCACCTGTTACATTGCCGTCAAAAAAGTACGGACCAATTACCGATCACCCAGAGCGCAGCCCACACCATAATTCGTGGATCGAATTGCACATGTCCTTCCTCCATCCAGCGTAGGTTCTCAGTGGCCCAATAGCATGCATTATGCTTATTGACACGACCGCTGAGGTGAAATATCGCTTCGTCGTTGAACATGATCTTTCGTTGAAGCTGCCAATGTTGTAGAAACCACTGGCAGAATTCTACACGACGGTCTGTGTTGTCACCGTGCAGTTCCTGAACGAGTTGGACTTTGTAGGGTGGAAACGATTTGTTGTAAGAATTCGTTGAATGATCTTCTGGAGATACCCGTTTCCTGGGATAACTTTCTTAAGGACTTACGTGGGCTGTTTTCGAGGTGATTGAGTACCGTTAGTGATGTTGCTGCATCTGTTGAACTTTTTGGCCGGCCACTATGCGGCCGATCATGAACACTTCCCGTTTCTTTGAAACGAGTGAACAGTTTTCCAACTGATGCTGAACAACTGGCGGCCTCTCAGGTGTTTGTCATTAAAAGCAGTAGCAACTGATTTGTGTGTGCTACCACGCCTTGAACACATTAAAACTCTCTCACTGTTCATCTATTGTCAATTTCTGTGCCATAGTTCAACAACAAATCTGAAAAGAACAAAAAACATATTAAAACACAAATTATTAAAATGTGCCTATAGTTCCTGACTTTTGCGCCATATATATATATATATTATATATATATATATATATATATATATATATATATATATATATATATATATACAGAATCTACAAGTGAACGGAAGACAACAATATGAAGTTTAACACTGAGAAATTTCAGCTATTACGGTACGGAAAAAGGGAAGACCTAAAATCCATGGAATATTATACCCAAAATGGACAGAAAATTCAGAGAAATTCTAAAGCAAAAGATTTAGGGGTTGTAATGACTGATGATGCGAAATTTGAAACACAAAATAAGATAGCAGTAAACAGAGCAAAGAGAATAACTGGGCATATACTGAGAACCTTTAAACGAAGGGATAGGAATATAATGATTCCTCTACTGAAAACACTGATCATACCCAAATTGGAATACTGCTCGGTCCTAACATGCTCATATAAAAAAGAAAACATTTGACAGCCAGAAGGGATTCAGAGAAGCTTCACAGCCATGATCAATGGGTGCAAAGAACTAAATTACTGGCAAAGGTTACGCGAATTAAACCTATATTCACTGGAAAGGAGAAGAGAGAGATACTCCATTATTTATACTTGGAAAATAATGGAGAAACTAGTCCCTAATCTTACTCTGAACCCTGTAACTCCCCAAACAACGTGGAAAGTAGAAAAGGAAGACTGTGTCGTGTTCTCAAATTAAAGGCTAGACAGGGAACATCCTTAACCCTGAAAGAAAATACAGGGTGATCCGTTTGGGTATGGTTAAACTAAAAACGCTGTGAGAATCTACCGAGAAGTGATACAGCGCTCATCTGTTGCACGTGTGGTCATAAAAAGTGGGAGTTTGTAATAGGCTATGCCATCCTCTGCCAGACGTACGAGCGCCATCTGCTGTCAGACTTATGAGAATGCCAGTTTCGAAGATGACGACGTTGTTGTGCATTCGTCGTCATCTTCGAAACTGGCATTCTCATAAGTGTCATTTGGTTTGCTAAGTTTGAGAGTGTGACAGCGGTACAGCGTGAGTTTCGCCGTGTGTATGGTGTTCAAAAGCTCCTAAATACGACTCCATAGTGCAGTGGTACCGCACATTTGAAGAAACGGGGTCTATCACTAAACCACATGCAGGTGGTCGTAAGAATTAGCCTCTCGTTATGACCTCTGTCGTGTCCGGAAGGGGGGGTCATGTTGAAAACTAATTAGGTTTGTCACAATCTACCATCTTGTGGGCATTGTTTGCCAAATATTAAACTATACAATGTTACTGTTTCCACTTCACATCACTTTTATTTTATTCATACCGAAACAGATCACCCTGTAGTTTTGTTGTGAGAGCTGTTTAATCTTCAAAGAAGATTAGACGCCTGGCTCAGAACAATCCCAATGAGCTGGGCGTACCTGACTATGTGAGGTGGAGAGTACAAGAAACCAACTCACTACTTCACCAGCCAACTCGAGAGGAGGGGCGACAAGCTTGACCTTCGTGAAATGAGGAATCATCGCACGAAACATTTGAAAGGTTGAAAGGAAAGGTGTATATATACTAAGATGGAGTGACAAGCTTGACCTTCGTCAGAATGAACAATTCGGGCGGAAGCAAAACCAAGGTGTGTGTGTGTATATATATAAAATGTGAGTGTTCTTGGTTGCCTTACGAAACCGCGACAATCTTGGGGATACACACCGAGCTCATTCCAATACAAATGCGCTTGCAGTGAAATTTGCGGTGTCGCTACAGTTTCAACCTTTTCTTTTTTATTCAAATCATTAAATATGATGAAAAAGGGATTTAGTGAAAGTTAGGTTAGGTTAGGTTAAATGTCACTATTCAAAACTGAGAATGTGAAAATATTGCGGTTTTTTAAGTAGCTACTCGCGCGCGCATATGTGTGTGTGTGTGTGTGTGTGTGTGTGTGTGTGTGTGGTGTGTGTGTGTGTGTGAAAAAGAAAGTTAGGTGTATATATAAAATACTACTTTTTGAGGTCAGTTGGTAATCCTGATATCGGTTTACTTTGATCTTCATCGTGAACTGAGCCTCCTGTACCGTCCGTACAGCAACCGTACGGACGGGACGGTCGCGAATTTTGAGTCGGGAAAAGTCCCTCTATCGCGGCTTTATCTTAATGAAAGTCCCACGGACCGTCAACTCAATATGCTTACGACCAGCCAACTCAAAATAGGTTCACATATATTATTATTATTACTGATATACTGTATATATATATATATATATATATATATATATATATATATATATATATATATTATGTGTATCATATATATATTAAAAGGTAATTCGTTTTTGCTTGATGTATTCTCATACGAGATATACATGCATGGAAACAAAACAAATAAAAGGTGGACATTTCTTTAATCATTGAAGAGGTTGTAAATGATTGCAAAGGAACCTTCACTTTTTTCATTGCGTGTATATATTCTCTCTCTCTCTCTCTCTCTCATATATATATATATATATATATTTATATATATATACTGTGTGTGTGTGTGTGTGTGTGAATTAAGTCTTAGACAGAAAATAAAGTTTTATAAATCACTGCTCCGCTCACACGCATACACTCGATAACTTTTGGAACTTGATTTCGGCTCTCTTCTCCTTCTATGGGGGGGGGGGGGAGCGTTTTTGCGGGCGTTCGCCCTTGGCCCCTCCTTCCTGCGTAAAAAAAACTCATGTAAACTACACTAGGATAATGTAGGGGAACGTAAACTACACTAGGCACCACAGAGGGACGTAAACTACACTTGCTCCCAATCCACTAAGCAGTCAAATTTATCATTTCCTTGCCTGTGTTGCCATCTCGCATTGCAGACACTCCTAGCTTTATAGGTCCGGGTGCATGATTCATCAGGAGCAAGATGCACCGCAAGTTTGCGTCTCCTCCCGAAGGCAACGCAAATGCGCCCGTTCTAATCACAATTATATTCATACTACCTTAGCCCTGCTCCGCAAAAACTGGACCAAGACTTCAGAATATTTGTATTTTCAAACATACCGTTTATTCATGCTTGAATATATACTATTTGCACGCTTAAATTGATAGTGTGTTTATTTTCATATAATAAAACAAAAAATAGAATCACAGCAACGCAATTATTCCTTTATAGGTAAAAAGTACCTATAATAATTCAATTCTTCATAATCTAAGTTAAATGATCATTGGAAATGAAAGGATAACTTCAGAAAACATCGGTTTTGCTCGTTTTAACTTCTAATTTGTCTTTAGTAAACAATTTAAATTTGGTTTGAATGTGTACTATTTTAAGGTGAAAATACAAGAAAATAATAAAGTTTATCGTGAAATTTGGAGTTCGGGGTGGATGGGTGTGGGCGGGGAGGCAAACAATTCTATCGACGCGACGAACCAAATTCACGAGAAGTCGATAATTTTTTTTTCTCGAATACAAAGTTCTTGATGAATTTTTTTCCATCTTTGCCAAACGAGGGGGATGAAAGATAACCTAACCTTTTTGTTTTTTAATCAAATCCAGCTCAATGTAACTGTAACCTAACCGGGAACACTAATAGCTAATCAAACGTAATTTAACTCAACTTATATACTCATATAGCGTAATTCAATTGAGCAAAAACTATCCTAACCTAATAATTTTCAAATTTTCCACATGAAATAAAGCCCAGTTGCGAGATACTCTTATAGGCGTTTAACCGAAAGTGAACTTACTGTGAAGTAACATTATTAATCTAGTTCAATTTCGACAAAATTGGGCGTCATAATTTTGAAGACAGTCAGTATTTTGCTAATCTAAAATCCAAACAGATCATTACTCACGACTAACATCGTACACTTACGTTTCATTTAACTTTATCAACCAACCTGAAAAAAGTCTTGGGTATGCGACTCTTTCGGTCAAAGCTGTATATGCAGTAATTACTTTCCTCGTGTTCTCTTTCAAAGTCTATGCGAGAAATAAAAGAAGAAGAAGAAGCCTTATAGATATAAAATTAATGTTATTTAAAATTCTTTGACAATGATGCGAGTCAAAGCCTAAAAATATATGAAGCGACTCTTTTTGGCCAAGGCTGGCTTTTGGCCAAATGAACTGCATCACCCGAGAACTTTTTAAATTTTGATTCATAAAGTCAAAATGAAGCGCGCATACTACTTCTGAGTAATGATACGCGGTTGGTGCACTGAATTTCATACTACTTTGCAGTTTAAATATACTTACCAAGAAACTGAGGTGGAGTGACAAGCTTGACTTTCGTCAGAATGAACAATTCAGGCGGAAGCAAAACCAAGGTAACCGAGGTAACTGCAAATTTGAAAAAAAAATTACAATAAAAATAACAGCAAATAATAATTATACCAAAATTTTGAGGAAGTTCACAAATGTTGACAAGTGTTACTCAATTCATTAATTAAATTATCAATACTCAAATACATCAGTGATGTTACAAGTAATTTCTGTTAATACCTCTCGCATTCCTAAAAATTTTAAGGTGTTTCAACTCTTTTGGCGAAATATATATATATATATATATATATATATATATATATATATAGGTGTGTGTGTGTATAATTCCTGATGAGCCGGTGTACCTGGCTATGTGAGACGGAGAGCCCAGGAAAGCAATTCTCTAAAACATCAAGCTAATTCTAGAGGTAGGGTAGGGCCACCGCGTGATCTCCAAAAAAAGAGACTGACGCCGGAACTTTTGACAGGTTGACAGATTATATATATATATATATATATATATATATATACACACACACACACACAGTAATATATATATATATATATATTAATGTAAAGAACGACGCTTGTATAGAAGAACGTTCCGTACAAGATGAGGAGGGAGAACGAACAAATGAAAAATGAGGTAACCACCCGGGAATCGAACCCGGGATCTTCCGATTGCCGGTCAGATATGCGGAACGTTCTTCTATACAAGCGTCGTTCTTTACATTAATTATACTGTGTTGTTTGCAGTTATATATATATATTATATAATATATATATACAGGGTGGCCCAAAAAAAAATGGCACCAATTTTGAGAAGTGATATCTCAATAACCATTGCAGCTAGGGACTTAAAAAAACAACCAAATGAAAGATAATTCTTTTCTCTTTAAATACTTATTCTATGGCTTGATGGTTATAAGCCCATATAATGCCCAAAATTGGCTTCCAAAATATATATACAAAAAAAAGTTGCGCATTTATATTTATTCCTTTTAAGTTAAACCTAATTTTCAATAAATGGCTCAATCTGCCCTCCATTATGGTCAACCACAGCCTGTAATCTCGCCCTCCATTTTGAAATTGCCTTCGAGATCGTCACTTGTGAGAGATTTTCCCATGCAGCCTGAATTCGTTCACGAAGATGGTTCACATCACGGATTTTCTGACCATGGTAGACTTTCTCTCTAAGGCAGACCACACGAAGTAGTCAATGGGGTTTAGATCTGGGTTGCATGGTGGCCAATTATTTGGTTCGATAAAACCAGGACAATTATTATTGAGAAATGTTATTGTTTCCTTGGCTGTATGAGATGGGGCTCCATCTTGCATGAACACAAAAATCAGTGCTCGTCTCCTTGATCTCTGACAACATTGGAGACAAAATGTCATTACAGTAGTAAATTGAGTTAATTTTAACGCCTCGCTGAATAAAATGATGGATGTTTTGTTCTCAGATGACGCTGCAAGGGAAACCATTATCGAATCTGAAAAGTGTTTTTTTTCACGCAAAAGTCGTTTTGGATCAACATGAGTTTTTTGTCGCCACTGCTGTACGAACCCGATCATTTTGGGTATTTCGTGGTGTTTCGACCGTAAATCGTTTCTCATCAGAAAACCAAATTTTTTCACACTCATTTGACCGAAATCTTCGCAATAGATTTTTACATCGATGGAAACGTCTTTCTTTCACAGGCTCCGATAAAGCAGTAACCTTCACCCTCTTAAATGTTTTCAACCCAAGATCTTTTCGAATTATTCGCTGTACTGATGAACGTGAAATCCCGGTTTCTTTCGCAACTTCACGTTCACTTTTACTTGTTCCCGGTTGTTCCTCTTGACTTAAAACCATTTCATTTACTTTTTCAATGTTTTCTGGCGTTCTAATACTTTTTGGTCGACCCTTCCCGGACGCCGTTGACTGCTGCGGTTTCTTTAAGTTTTTGTAAAAAAATGTGCCACAGTTCTTTTTTCCAATTTCTATTTGGAAATTCGTAAAGGATTCTGTTTAATGAATATCCTTTTTCTTCACGTAGTGCTTGTATAATGTTCTTATCAGATTCTCTCAATCCCATCTTGAGGGGTCTGGAATAGAAAAATTTCATTTAAAATTAGGATCAAGGAATAAATATAAATGCGCAACTTTTTTTTTTGTATATTTTGTTTGGAAGCCAATTTTGGGCATTATATGGGCTTATAACCATCAAGCCCTAGAATAAGTATTTAAAGAGAAAAGAATTATCTTTCATTTGGTTGTTTTTTTAAGTCCCTAGCTGCAGTGGTTATTGAGATATCACTTCTCAAAATTGGTGCCATTTTTTTGGGCCACCCGGTATATATATATATATATCGTAAAGAACGACGCTTGTATAGGAGATATTCCGCGCAAGACGAGAAAGAGAAAACAACAAATGAAAAAATGAAGTACCACCTGGGAATCGAACCCGGGATCTTCCGATTGCCGGTCAGACGCGATAACCACTACACACCATGGACTTCACTCTTCCAAATGCCGTAATTCCTCTACATACTCGCAGAAACAATGCCCCAAGGGGGCACCTCCCGCATGCCGTAACATTATATACATTCAACTGCAAAGAACACGCAGTATAAATAACGTAAAGAACGACGCTTGTATAGGAGATATTCCGCGCAAGACGAGAAAGAGAAAACAACAAATGAAAAAATGAAGTACCACCTGGGAATCGAACCCGGGATCTTCCGATTGCCGGTCAGACGCGATAACCACTACACCATGGACTTCACTC
>JAJOZX010001421.1:800000-845000 GCA_023014485.1 Bathynomus jamesi
CGTCAACCAGCGGGTTAATTAAGGGACAGTGGGTCTGGAGAATAGTTGTAAAGCGGACCATCCTCCGCGTTCAGATTATGTAGCAACCCGTGGTTCGGATCCCGCATAAGTTGTAGGTCCTACCCGTCATACGACCTCAAATGCTGCAAAGGAGGTTAAACAACCGCCGACGAAAGGTGCAACTACTTTCGCATCTCCCGCGATACAGGAGAGGAAGGATTGGGCTGGAGACCCATCTGTTCCCATTTCTCCCACGAAGAGCAACGATGGCCTCGAACCTACCTTCTCACCCCAATCCATTGGGAAAAGATTTTGGCGATGTATGCTTCTGTATTTATTAATATCAGCATCTAAATTCTTAATGATAATATATATATATCTATATATATATATATATATATATATATATGCCTCGAAACTATAGAGCGAACCACAGTCGAACAGTGTAGGCCGATTAGGTCGTGGCTTCGTCTTAAACACCGCTTCCCGTTTGATTAACAAAGTTAAGCGACGCTGTTTCTGGTAATAATTGGATGGATGACCTTCTGCGTCGAGAATGATGTAACGACCCGTCGTTCAGAATTTACGTAGATCCGTATGTCCCCCCTTCGTCATATTACCTTAGATGTTGCGAAGGAGGTTCTAACCCTCCAGACTATCCTTAAAAAAGGACTGCAGCGTTCTCTCCAAGCAGTGAAAAATAAAATCCTCCCACGTTTATTGCTGTTTCATATACGTATATATATATATATATATATATATATATATATATATATATATATATATATATATATAATCTGTCCTGAGGGTATTTGGAACGAGAGAGATGAATTTTGAGGGCTTGGAGGCATATATGTTGGAAATGATTTTTCAGCGCATCGTAATTTTGACCGAAGTTTACCCACAATGGAAATGAAGTGTGGAAATAAATGATAGTCGGTGACTATGCATTTATTGATAGTATTAATTATAATTACAACGCAGCTACACAGTTTTTACTACTTATTACAATATACAGTACAACGTGTGTGTGTGTGTGTGTGTGTGTGTCTTCTTGGCTACCTTATGGAACCACGACACTCTTTAGGATATATACAGAGCCCATCGCAACACGAGGGTGCGTGTAGCGACATTAGCGGTGTCAAACTTTAGGTTTGACCAGGTTAAATGAATTTGGTTATTTAGATTAGGTTAAATGTCGCTATCCATAATTCAAAATGTGAAAATGTCGCGGTTTTGTAAGGTAGTCAGACGTGTGTGATATTAGCGGTGTCAAACTTTAGGTTTGACCAGGTTAAATGAATTTGGTTATTTAGATTAGGTTAAATGTCGCTATCCATAATTCAAAATGTGAAAATGTCGCGGTTTTGTAAGGTAGTCAGACGTTTGTGTGGTGTGTGTGTGTGTGTGTGTGTGTGTTCGGAATGAAGCAGATATGCGAGCAGAGGCTGCGGAGTTATTCTAGTTTGAATTTTAATCTCATTACTGACGGAGGGGGAAAGGGACCAATTTTATGCGAGGGGAAACTATGGAATTATGGAGAGAATATTTAAAGAATGTTGCTAAAATATAATATTTAATAAAATTAATATCACATAACATATACTTCGATTTTATACTAAATAAGACTTTCATTATATATATATATAATATATATATATATATATATATATATATATATATATATATATACAGTGCGTTCGAAAAGTCTCCGCAGTTCTATGTTAAACGCAGAGGAAATTGAAAAACTACAATGTTTTCATTCAACCGTGATTTAGTGATTTTATTACATAACCTTTTGATTTTACATCATGTGTTGAAAGTATTTTCCATCATTTTGCAGGCACAGAGCAACTCGTCTACACTTGTCAAACACTTTTTTTAAAGTGTTGGTTGACTGCGGAGAGACTTTTCGAACACACTGTGTGTATATATATATATATATATATATATATATATATATATATATATATATATATGTGTGTGTGTGTGTGTGTGTGTGTGTGTGTGTGAAATAATTACGAAGAAAATACAAACTTAAATACTAAATGCTTAAATAAACTTAAATTATATAATCTCTCTCTCTCTCTCTCTCTCTCTCTCTCTCTCTCTCTCTCTCTCTCTCTCTCTCTCTCTCTCTCTCTCTCTCTCTCTCTCCGCAGGGGTATAAAGGTTATGCACGTTCCTTCTGGGTGTTGTAAACTTTATACTTGGGGTGTGACAGCCCTCCGGTCCCGAGTCGTGGGATTCTAGAGAAATTGGCTGCCAATTCCTTTAGGTTCTCTCTCTTTCGGGAGGGCGGGTGAAGTCTGTTGTACAAACCTGTCCGTGGGTTACTAGGACCCCTTCCCATCCCTACTCTGTCCTTTTAGCTTAGGTTAAGGATGCTCTCCTCTGACTGCAAAAAAAAAAAAAAAGAACTTAGTATTAAGTCTTTTTCTCTACTTTTACGATTAGGACCCTACTGCTACCTCATGCGTGGGAAGAGAGGCTTTGGAACCTCTATAAATAACACCATTTCACTTTAGTTGTAGGTAAATAATTAGAGGGGATAATAGCGGGTAGGATTGTTGACCATTTGGATTCCTACAAGCTACTTGGGGACTCCAACATGGGTTTGGACGGCATAGGTCGTGTCTCACCAACTTGCTCGAGTTTTTCCACGTCATGTTGAGTGAGTATGATAAGAGTAGGGCGATTGATGAGAAAGCCTTTGATAAGGTACCTCACCGCCGGCTAATGGCCAAAGTGCGCGCGCTGGGTATTGGTGGGGAAGTAGGTAGGTGGATTGAAAACCGGCTGAAGAATGTCACAAAGTTAATCCCTTCCGTTAGGCATATGGGCTACAATCGACGCTTACGTGACGCGGGTTCAAAGATGTTGATTTTAAAAGCATGTTTAGTTTAAATGATAACCCAACTCGCAACAATGGTTGGATTTGAAACGGTTTAGGACTAGTGTGTGTGGAAATTACTTTACGTATAAGATCTGTGACACGTGGAACAGGTTACCTTCAGAAGTTGTGAACAGTTCCTCTGTGGATCACTTCAAGAAAAGGTTAGACCAAATCTTGCACACTATTTGAGGGTGTAGAAATTTTTCCCTGGCACCCGTTGCCATTGGTACCTCCTCGGTATGGGCCGCAAGGCCTTTTGAAGTACTTCTTTTCCTTGTAACTCTCTCTCTCTCTCTCTCTCTCTCTCTCTCTCTCTATATATAATATATATATATATTATGCAAGTAGGAGGGGGCCAAGGCAAATGCCCGCAAAAGCATCTGCATAGAAGAAGAAGAAGAGAACCAAAATCAAGGTCCGGGGTTGTCAAGATGCCTAGACACTACGTTTGAAAGATGGGAGGGGAGATCATAGACAAGAGGAAAGATGGATTGAGGAAGACTGTTCGAGTTGACCGGTTGAGTAGATGAAAGACTGAAAATACCGATTAACCCTTGCATTAGATAGTTGGACAGAAAAGGAATGAAAAAGTGTAGAAAGTCTGGTACTGCGTGCTCTCCTTAAAGGAGGAGGGATGCAGTTAGAGAGTACAGAAGAGTAATGTCCGTTATGATAGCGATAGTAAAGAGAGAGTGAGGCAACAATGCGGCGAAGAGAGAGAGATTGAAGACAATCAGTAAGAGGCGGGGAATTGATGAGACGAAAAGCCTTTGATTTCACCCTGTCAAGTACTGCTGTGTGGGTTGAACCACCCCACACATGAGAAGCATACTCCATATAGGGGCGAACAAGACCCCTGTACAGAGACAGCAACTGAGTGGGGGCGAAGAAAACGTGGAGACGGTACAACACACCTAACCTCTTAGAAGCTGTTTTAGAAAGAGAGTATATATGATATTTCCAGGAAAGATCACGAGAAAAGGAAACGCCAAGAATGTTAAGAGAAGAGGGAGGATTGAATTGAGTGTTGTTGAAGGTAAGGGGAAAGTCGTGTGAAAGATTGTGACGAGTAGATAGATGGAGGAACTGAGTTTTTGAGGCATTGAAAGCCACAAGGTTTTCTCTGCCCCAATCAGATATAGCAGAAAGATCAGAGGTTAGGTGCGCCATAACCGTCCCACGCGAATCATGAAACGACTGCTGTGAGGGATGCTTTGGTCAGCGGGTGGAGAAGTGAAGAGTGGAATTATCGGCATAGGAGTAAATAGGACAAGAAGTGCGAATTAAAAGCTCATTAATAAATAAAAGGAAAAGAGTGGGTGACAGGAGAGAACCCTGAGGAACACCACTGTTAATAGCTTTAGGAGAAAAACAGTGGCCATCTACAACTGCAGCTATAGATCAGCAAGAAAGGAAATTAGAGATGAAGGCACAGATAGAAAGATAGAAACCAAGGAGGGCAGTTTGGAAATTAAAGATTTGTGCCAGACTCTATCAAAAACTCTCGATATGTCTAGCGCAATAGCAAAGGTTTCACCGAAATGCCGAAAGGAGGATGACCAAGAGACAGAGATATGCAAGAAGATCGCCAGTGGAGCGTTCTTTGCGGAGCCCATACTGACGATCTGAAAGAAGATTGTGAGAAGAGGTGTTTAAGAATCTTCCTTTTAAGGATAGATTCAAAAAATTTGGAAAGACAAGAAATCAAAGCAATTAGACGATAGTTGGAGGGTTGAGAGCGGTCACCCTTCTTTGGGACAGGCTGAATGAAAGCAAACTTCCAGCAGGAAGGAAAAGTACCAGATGAGAGACAAAGACGAAAGAGTTTGCCTAGGCAGGGTGTCAGCACAGAAGCACAGTTCTTAAGAACAACAGGAGAAACACCATCAGGACCATACGCCTTCCTAGAGTTGAGCCCAGATAGGGCAGAAAAAACATCTTTAGAAGAGATTCTAATTTCGGACATAATAAAGTCAGAGAGGGGAGGAGATGGAGGAACAGCACCGGAATCCTCCAGGGTTGAATTGTAAGCGTAAGTTTGAGCAAAGAGTTCAGCTTTGTCAGGAGAAGAGACGGCAACTGTGCCGTCGGAATGGAAAAGAGGAGGGAAAGAAGAGGAAGTAAAGTTGTTGAAGAGGTTCTTAGCTAGATGCCAGAAAGAGCGAAAAGAAGTAGAATTGGATAGATTCTCACATTTTTGTCTGGTGAGGGAATTTTTGGCGAGTCGAAGAACATGTTTTGCATTATTCATGGCAGAAATATAAGCTGAGCGAGAGTCAGGAGTGGGATGGCGACGGTACCTCTGAAAGCCCCCTCTCTGTTGCGGATAGCATTAGAACAAGTAAAGTTAAACCAAGGTTTTCTTGCATTAGTCGTAGGAATACAATATGGAATGTACGCCTCCATGCCCGAGAGAATCACCTCTGTGATGCGCTCTGCACACCCAGAAGGGCCCTAGCCACGGAAGCAGTAATCATTCCATGGGAAATCACAGAAGTACCTCCTAAGGGCCTCCCAATCAATTGGGCCGAAGTGCCAAAGGCGTCTCCTCTTGGGAGGATCCAAAGGCCGAATTGGAGCGATAGGACAGGAAACAGATATAAGATTGTGATCGGAGGAACCCAACGGAGAGAAAAGTTTCACAGAGTAAGAAGAAGGATGAGAGGTAAGCAATAAATCCAGAATGTTGGATCTATCTCCAAGGCGATCGGGGATACGAGTAGAGTGCTGTACAATCTGCTCTAGGTCATTTAGGATAGAAAGGTTGTAAGCTAGTTCACCAGGGATGTCAATGAAATGGGAGGAAAGCCAAAGGTGGTGGTGAACATTGAAATTTCTTAAAATGGAGATTTCAGCAAAGGGAGAGCGGGAAAGAATGTATTCCACTTTGGAAGTGAGGTAGTCAAAGAATTTTGGATAATCAGTAGAATTAGGAGAAAGGTAAACAGAGCAGATGTATTTAGTTTAAGAATGGCATGTAAACCGTAGCCAGAGGGTATAGAATTCGGAAAATTCGAGTTCGGGAATACGAGAACAAGTTAGGTCATTGCGTACATACACGCAACATCCACCTTTGGAGTGAAATTGAGTATTGAGAAAGTAAGAGGGTACAGAAAAGGGGTTGCTGTCAGTCGTCCCAGACACCTGAGTTTCAGTGAGGAAAAGAAGGTGAGGTTTAGAGGAGGAGGAGAGGTGGTGTTCAACAGATTGAAAATTTGAGAAAGGCCACGAATGTTGCAGAAATTTATGAAAAGTGAATCAGACAAAAGTCCAGAACATCTCGAATGGGCGGTAGCAGATCCAGCCCCCCCCGGCAGGGGGGAAGCTAGAAGTGGGAACATTTATGGTCCCCTCCTCAGGGGACTCCGAGGCTCTTGAAGTTGATGCCATTTTTTTTTTTTTTTTAATTTTGAAAAGATTATGTAGTGTGTAAGATGCATGTGTATGTAGTGAGAAATAGGGAGAGAAGTGTGTGTTTGAGAGCATGCTCGACTGCTCACAGGGTGTGTATATATTGGAGGCTGATAAAAAATTCACTGAGTGCACGAGATTATGTGTGTGTGTGTGTGTGTGTGTGTGTGTGTTTTGGGGTTGTTTGACCTCCTTTGTAATAACAAAACTCGTATGACGGAGGGAACCTACAGCTTTTCGTTCTTTCCGAACTACCACAGATCGCTACATCATTTGAACGCAGGGGACGGTCACCCAATATCATTCAACTTCGCTGATTGACAGGTAGCGGGTGCTGCGACTATGGCCACAAAGTAATTCATATAAATTTGTTGGAACATACCTTAATTTTATCAATCTTTATATCTAAATACTATATATATATATATATATATAATATATATATATATATATATATATATATATATATATACGAGGGTCGGTACGAAGGTTATACCTCATATTTTCAGCTCGTAAATACAATAAGAGGCATTACTTTCGTAAAGCTCCTTATGTGTGTGTGTATATATATATATATATATATATATATATATAATATATATATATATATATAACACACGAGTATATAGTGCAAAATGTAATTATACCCTGTACCCAATATTTGAGCCATTTTTCAGTGTTTGCAAAAGCAGCGAGCGAATTGGGGCGTAAAAGCTGTGAAGATTCAATTTGAGTCTTCGGTAATACCTTTTAATCTCAGGACAAACTTTACATGAAAATTCTTTGTATTTTAATTCAATTGAATTCAATCTGAGCCTCGATTTTAAACGTTGTATTTAGCTTTTAATCCAATTGTTTGCGATTTATATTATCGTACAGTCTGCGAATGTGTGTTTCAAAAATCAGCTTCGTTTCATTTTGTTTTTATTTTTGATTGTTAATTATTATATATGAAGTTTTGGTATCACTTATTTGTGTATATTTTTTTTGTATCGTAAGAATATTGTTAGTATTTTTATAATAATAATTAGGCTATAAGAGATGTAATCATTTATGTTAATATACTTTTTTTTTAGTCGTATTAATAATGTTTTATCAGTTTTAACACGCCGTTGTTGCTTAAATTCATTTTCTTTCATCGTTCAGTTCGTGTTACATGAACGAGTATGTATACAGAGGGTTGACAAAAATAAATAGACACCTTTTTTTTTTTTTTTTTTTCATAGTTTTTGATTTGATAATAAAAGGCAATAAGTAATAACAGACTTATTGAAAGAATATATTTAGAATCGTGTTGGTGTTCCCCTTTTGTATTATCTAAAGCTGACACACACTTTCTTGTATTCCATTGATCAGCTTTGCCATTTGTTATCGAGGACAATCATCATGATATCTATTTACCTTTTTGTAAAAAGGTAAATATTTGTAAAATATTTGTAAAAATATTTGTGAAATATTTTGGAATGCTCCTTAAAGCGGGAGATCCACTTCGGCCGGCCGCACACAGGATCGTCTTGCGACTGACGATTGATGACTTGGGTCGTGACGATTCGAGTCGCGCGTGATTTTACATTGACAGAATGGGAGCCCCGCACATCGCGACGCGATTATGGTAGAATCCCGACTTGAGTCGTCACGACCTAAGTCGTCAGTCGTGAGTCGCAACACGATCTTGCCTACGGCCGGCCTTACAGTCTTTAAGCACATTCGCAGAACGAATATTAAAATCGTTTGAATGACAAAGCAAATCGCAAATTAATTTTTATAAATCATTTTACTTAATTTTAATAAAAAATAGAATTTTTTTAATTCCTTCTCAAATTCACCGTTAAAAATAAAACTGATTTCCGATATTATTTTTAACTTTTTGATTCTGTATAATTCGATCTTATCTTTAAAAAACAGTTCACACGAATTGTGTGAAAGGAAGGGCGGGGAATATCTCTCAGATCTCCAGCAATCATTAGTTTTCTTATTAACTTCCTATTTAAAGGTTTCTTTGATGCGTTTCAACAGATTACTGATAAGGTTTCGCGAGAGTTTGGTTCGTATGTAGAAAAAATAAAAATAGAGTATTAATTGCATAGTTTGGGGATTGCAACGGGTTAAAAGTGTTTCAAAATAATAATAATATTTGAAGACATAGCATATACAAGATCCTTAGATTTAATGTTAATAAAGCAAAGTGTTCGAAATTGAGAGAGAGAGAGAGAGAGAGAGAGAGAGAGAGAGAGAGAGAGAGAGAGAGAGAGAGAGAGAGAGAGAGAGCATAAACCATATTCGACATAATTCATTTTCAAAGGCATTTTTTAAACTTTACACAAGCGAAGCGCGACATCTGTAAAGTTATTCGGGGCGAAAGTTGCCTGCAAGCTCAGATAAAGCAAATCGCCGCTTTACAACCAATCAATATTTAACGCGCGTCCTTCCGCCACGCAATCCTTCTTTAAACTGAGCCAATAGGCCCTAACGACCATTAGTCGGTGTAATGGTCGTGGTGGGCCGAGCGTCTGTAAGGTAGATAGGAAGTAGTTGGAGTCCGTGCCTCTCTCGGTAGCGGAGATATATTGCCTTTATGTTCAAATTCATTCTACTTCCCCTCGATCCAGGAAACGTCTCTCCCCTCATTCTTTATAGATTGGGAAATCAGTTTTATATCAAACCCTCTCTTGTCGCGTGCCATTCCCTTTCATATTCAAATCCCAGCGCTCACATCCTTCAAAATTGGTACAGATTGTTAAAAAAGGCAGACGCACCTACGTCGAATTTCCGTGTTCCAAATTCTCTTTCTTTATGTGGCAAATAATATCTTGATCCAGTTAAAATGTAGCCTCTATGCATCCGATTAATTAATACCGATTTAAGAATACGTCACAGCAACGCTCAATTTTATATATATATAAATAATTCTCTCTCTCTCTCTCTCTCTCTCTCTCTCTCTCTCTCTCTCTCTCTCTCTCTCTCTCTCTCTCTCTCTCTCTCTCTCTCTCTCTCTCTCTCTCTCTCTCTCTCTCTCTATATATATATATATATATATATATATATATATATATATATAGAGCTGCGTATCCTTATGAAAATCTCAAATAATTATCTTTTCATGTCAAATGAAAAATAAGAATATTTGTCATGTAATATAAATTCAAGGAAAACAGAGTGAAGCACACATTTGCAGTCTCTGCACACACACACACACACACACACACACACATATATATATATATATATATATATATATATATATATATATAATAGTGTCCCTCACTGTCGGTCGGAAAGTAACTTTGTCAATTTTCTCATTACTGTATTTAACGAGTGTAAAATTTTTATCTGGCCTTTCTTCAATTCAGACTGTAGAATCGTTCCGTCATGGGATACGAGGGAGAGACTGAAGAAGATTGGAGGGGGTTATTTGAGGTGGGAAGGGAGTATTTCTTTTGGGGGAGGGGAGGAGAAGGGGAGACACTGTATAGTAGCTGGTGAAATCGAATAAAAAATATAAGGAATTAATTTAATTGTTTACACTTGAAAGAACTTAATCTCTTTTACCGTAGAAACACCATGACTAGTGTGTGTGTGTGTATATATATATATATATTATAATATATATATATATATATATATATATATATATATATATTTGCATGGCTACATATAGAAATACATATGAAAAATATAATTATTTCTGAAGATAACTTTAAATAATACGATTATTTACGCAAAACTAAATTAAAAATGCCCCCAAAAAGGGGCATTATTATTAATTAATAATAACTAAATCTGAACTCAACAAAATAGAAATTACATGACTCGAATGATACAAAGAATCCATCAAATTGAAACCAAATTATGTGGCAAAACAAAATGAAAACACTTTTTTACACGCATTAACCCGAAAAGACGGTAGCGAGTACATTGAAACGTTGGATTACGTTTCATTTTTTACTTTCCTTATATATATATATATATATATTATATATATAATATATATATATATACACATATGTGTGTGTGTGTGTGTGTGTTCTTGTGGTATGTGTCTTTGGTATAACCAATAAATCAATTTTTTTTTTTTAATTGGAACTTTGGACGAAGGGCGGGTTGTGTTCCCATCGTGGATAATGATGGGTGTGGCAAATTGGATCTCGCGAGATACCACGTCTTAATCACGCTCTTTAAAGGGGACACCGAAACATTTTCATCCAATTCCCGCTTACCGATAAAATCCCTTTCATACGGTCAGTTATTTGTAAAAATTAAGGATATATATATATATATATATATATACATATACACTTTTGTTGTCTTTAAACGACGGTTCAGGATCGACCTGCGGTCGACCTCTCAGCAGTATCCCGCCTCATTTGGGAGATTTGCTGGGGGAAAGAGTTGCTTTCTACTCTCATTTACGCAAGGCTCGTAAGGGACTTTGCGTATGAAGATGAACCTATCCAGTGGGTTGTTGAATGTATTTGGGTTAGTGTGCTGGAGGTTCCTCAATCCTTTCGGCAGCGTGTTAAAGAGTTCTGGACCTCGTAATCTGAGTTTTCTTTCCATCTTCATTTTCATGGTCCCTTGTCCCACTGCAGTTGTGATAGTGCAAAATCTGCTCTCATTCCAGTGTTTTATTTCATTTCTCTATTTTTCAAATAGTTTTCATATCAGAACGTCTTCTTTACAAGAAGAAGAGCTTGAAGGACTGTATTTGTGACCAGTAGAGACTTGAGCTTTCGTTTCCTCAATCTTAGACGTAAAAGTCCTTCTTATGTTTGCAGTGTCTCGTTTTTTGTAAGAGTTTTTAAGTACTGAACAATACCCAATTATTGGTAGGATAAAACTCTTCCATAATTTTAGCTCTGATGTTTTCTTTTCTTCTGTTGAAGTTCCTCCAGATATTTCCCATTATTTTTCTCGGTGTTGTAATTTTAATGGTATAGTGTTCTTTGAATTCTGCATCCAATGGCATTATTACTCCAACATTCCTGACTTGGGGGTTTGGTGTTGTCCGTTTGCCTCGCAGTACTCTTTATTCTGTAGTTCCTTGTTGTTACCATATCTTATAAGCTGGATTTTTTCTTCGTTGAACTGCATATTGTTGTCTTCCACTCTCCTGAATAATGTTTCAATGTTATTTTGTAGTTTTTCTACGTCACTTGATATTTTCTTGAATATCTTTGTGTTGACTGCGATGCGTGATCCGACACTGTCTTTAACGTCAGCATCTATGTCTGCAATCATTATTATAAACAGCGAGGGAGTTAATACTGTACTTTGTGGGTCAGAGCTGATGACTTTCGAGATTTAGGATTTAAATCCATTTAGTACCACTCTTTTGGTGTTTTATGGATAAAAAAATGAAAGATTCATCGTCCCAGAGTTCCTGCAGCGATTCCTGTTTTCTCAAGCTTGTGTGTTGTAATCCTACGCTCACACTTATTGAAAGCTTTAGCAAAATCAATATATAGTACATCTGTATTTTAATTTTGTCACACTACCTCCAGTATTGTCCCTTGGTGGTCTAATAACTGTGATAGACACGATCTTCCAGCAGTGAATCCATGTTGGTTCGAGCTGAATAATTTCCTTTCTCGTGGGTAGTAAGCAGTTTTGTCTCTAAATAGCAGTTCGAAGCATTTTATAAAGTGGGACGTCAATGTCACTGGGCGATAATTTTCAACCATGGCTCTGTTACCTCTTTTGAATAACGGAGTAACGTTCGCGTTCTTTAATGAGAACGAGAATGTCCCGCGTGTCGAGTAACTTCGCACTTCTTCAGAAACTATGTGTCTGGCCCTGGTGCTGAGTTGTCTCGTATTCGTAATTGAGTCTTAATAATGCCCCCTTCTGAGAATTCAGAATCAACGAACATTGAACAGTTTCGTGTTCTTAAACGTTTTTCACTGGTTTTTATCAATGTGAAAAAAAATTCATTCAGATTTTGTGTATACTTTCATCTCGGTTTTAGAGGGTGCTGAATATATATAAATAAATATATATATATATATATATGATTAATTTCACAATTAAACGAGTGAAATAAATAAATGACGAACATATTTCATAATGGATGTATATTTTATTATTGGGGTTTCTTCTTTAAAAAGGTAAGAGATTGGAGTTTTTAATCCGCATATACCTATATGCAAATACCTGTATATTTCTAATCTTTCATTACTTAATAACTAATAAATATTGTACATTAAAACAGTTCTTTCATCATTTCATACTTAAAGCAGTAAATTTTCCTAGCTACCAAAAGACTTACCACAACTAATTAGTTTATTCCTTAAAAAAATAATCGCATTACCCCAAACTCACGGTGGTTTCAGCAGGATGGAGCATCTCCACACACTACTTGTGAAACTCGCAACATTGTGAGAAAGCATTTTTCCAGGACGACTAATCTCCCTTCATGAGCCAGTGGAATGGCCGCCATACTCACTCGACCTCACGCCTCCTACTTCTTTTTGTAGGGTTACATAAAAGACGAGATCTATTCTACTAAGCCCAAGATATTTGAAGACCTAAAGACCAAAGTCTGCGAGGTAATCAACAACATGCCAGCTGAGTTATTTCCAAAAATTCTCAAACATTTGTGTAAGGTTGAATATTGTGTTAGAAAAAAAATGGCGATTACACTGAACATGTTTAATCAAACTTAATAAACGTCTACCTTTTACGTACCTATTGCGTTTGTCTTCGTGTCTAGATTCCATTTTTTTTTTAGCTTAAAAGATTTATTTACAAATAAAACATTTTGGGAGGGACGTCTGGTGTATGTATATATATATATATATACTGGGTGGACGAAAAAAACATGGACACTTTTGTTTTTCCTACAAATTTCAAACTAGTCAAGCTAATACACCCAAATTAGTACAAGATGTAGCCAATAGTATGGTTATCATGTGCTGAAAACCTCAGTTAATTATCTTTGGCCGTTTCTTAAATATTAAAAATTTAACTTGACGAAACAAACAGCGAGATTTTTTGAAGTTGACTACGCCCTTGGCCACCAAATTCTCCTGACTTAAATCCTTTGGATTACTTCGTGTAGAATGAGCTGAAGTCATTGGTGTACCATGGTCGCAGGGAACCATTTTCAAACCTGGAAGCACTTAGACAAAGAATTGAGGTTGTTTGGCCTATGGTGTCCCAAAACAAAATCAAGTCATCCATAGATCAGTGCAAAAGGAGAGTACTGGCCGTAATTCAAGAAAATGGGGGACCAATACAACATCGATTTCAATAGGGTAAGTTTTATACGAGTTCCATTGAAATTTTTTAGCACATGATAACCATACTATTGGCTACATCTTGTACTAATTTTGGTGTATTAGCTTCACTAGTTTGAAATTTGTAGGAAAAATAAAAGTGTCCAGGTTTTTTCGTCCACCATATACAGTATATATTAATTGGGGTTGTTCAACCTTCTTCGCAACATCTTAGGTCATATGACGGAGGGGACCTACAACTTTACGTGGGATCCGAACCACGGGTTGCTACATAATCTGGGTGTGGAGGACGGTCTCCATATATATATATATATATATATATATATATATATATATATATATATATATATATATATATATATATACTGTATATATATATATATATATTCACAAATTTCCAATAAAATATAGTAAAAAAAAAACACCTTTTACATACAGTTGTTCGTTCGTTACAAAATATGCATCACGAAAGAGACATGGATGCGGTTAGTTTTTAGATACAGTTCCTCGTTTTCATCCGAAATATGTATTACAAAAAGGGATATAGACGCGGCTGCTTTCAAGATACAGTTTCTAGTGTTCATTCAAATTTTTTTATCTTTTTCTTATAAACAAATTAAGAACGGAAAATCAGGCCGACACGAGTGTTATGGTACAGCCTTTTTTGGGCATCCCTCGTCAAGAAGAAGAGTTGAGGGATCGCTAGAGTTTGTTTTTGTTTTTTGATATATTTAAGTTGATGGAAATGCAACTTGCAATTGAAAAGCGTAAGAATGAAAGTGCATTTGGTTTAGGGTCTATCAATTTAACGTAAGAATGATAATGCAAATAAAATAAATAGTGTTACTATTGACAAAGAATTAATTGAAACTGAACTTAAAGCAGAATGTACAGGGTGTCCCATAAGTCCGGTCTCATAGAAAAATTTGTTTTAAATTAAAGTTACAAAAGTAACTTTGGGACCTTTTCTTATTGTTGCGGGTAGAATAACACGCAATGACTAATATGGAAGCGAGTTACATTCTTGATGAAAAGGCCTCCATGAGTTTAGCGTAATGGTAGCGTTGTTTAACTTCCTTCGCGTCATCTAAGGTCATATGACGGAGGGGACCTACAACTTTACGTTGTATCCACGTTATAACACCTCTTCCCGTTCGTTCAGCGAAGTTAAGCGACGTTTGCTTCGTTCAGTAGTTGGATAGGTGACCGTCTCCCGCGTTCAGATGATGTACCAACCCTCGCTTCGGATACCACGTCAAGCCGTAGGTCCCCTCCGTTACATGACCTTTACTGTTAACAAGGACGTTAAACAACCCCGAACATTATTAAGTATTCTATTGCAGCAACGTGCACTATAGTAATACTTTGCGGAAAGCATTGGAAGATGCGCATAAAAATTGTATTTATACCCATTTTCTTATAATTATTATTACTTATTTATTCGTAAAGAACCTCGGATACTTTTTCGTTTCATATTTTGAATCTTTTTCCTTAAGGTTAGGTTAGGTTAGGTGAAAATGAGCCGTTATTGCGTATATACAGTATATACTATTGATTCATAATAAATTAGGAAGGTAATGTGTGTGCATGTTATATATTCGTTGTGAAAGTACAATTATTTAATTCTCAAAATGACCGTCCCTTTTATTATATATATATAATATATATATATATATATATATATATATATATAATATATATATATATTTTAATAAGACTGAAAGAGAGCGCCTTTTCGGTTTATACATTCAAAAAGCAATGAAGAAAGTTTTTTCCAGTGAAAAACATTCCTTTGGCAGGTGGTCAAAGGATTCTTAATAGTTCCGTCTCTTCCCCTCACCTCCGCGAGGGCGTCAGATTGGACACTTCAGCCACTGTGAGGGGTGACCCTCTTGCTGAGGAATTTTAATAGGAATTCTGCAGTCCTTTGATGAAGGAAAAAGCCTACAAATATTACCGCATACATTGCAAAAGGGGCTTTTCCAATTCCTCTCGAACACCCCTTACACAGAGAATTTGAAAAGGGGAAGGGAGGGGAAACAGCCCCCGAGGGAAGGAATGCGGTTGACTGAAAGCTATTTTGCGGGTAAATTTGAGGGAAGGCATGTCAACCTCATATTGACGAGACTTCTGAACCTGTCATTACGTACGCAATTACAAAAGGGGAATCTTACGTTCACTGCAGTCACTGCAGTCACGCAGTTTCACATATACTGAGATTGTGGCACAATTTTTGGCATTAAATATTTTATATGTGCGCATGTTGAGGTGATAAAGCAATATATTCATCGACTTTAAAAACAAAAAATATAGGCCCCTATATACATTTTTTTTATTTTTAAAGTCTATGAATGGTGCCTATTGATAATACCCCTCAAATCATAACAGCTATGACAAAAATCCGACTTTGATATAATATGAAATATATCTGAAGTCGAATCATCTTAAAAATGAAACGCGATAAAATCTAAACAAAAACAAGAACGCCGTTCTCCATTATCTCCCCTTACTTAATCTCCGCCTGCTTTTTATTCTCCAGATCTTTCCCCTCATATTAAAATTCCGTGCGAGAGTTGCGCGCGTCAACACCCGTCCTGTGGCCAGTGGAGTGCGAAGAGGAAATTCTCCGAGCATCAAAAAAAGGCGGGAAAAAAGGGCGGGAAAAGAGAGAGAGAGAGAGAGAGAGAGAGAGAGAGAGAGAGAGAGATAGAGAGAGATCTTCAGATGAGTTAAGGATAGTACTGAAGGGATAGTTTTATTTGCATCTTTTGAAGAGTAGAAAAATTCACCAATTTCATATATCAAAAAGAGGGGAATATTGAAATGCGTCCAAAAAATTTGATTTTATGCGTTTTACTTTCGTAATTAACGAAAATGAATTTCCAGTAAATAAATACTGTATTTGTCTTAATAAAGTTATTATATATATATATATATATATATATATATATATAATATAATATATATATATATATATATATATATATATATATATATAATATATATATATATATATATATATATATATGGGCGTAGCCAGATTTTCTTTTCGGGAGGGACTAAAATATATATATATATTAATATATATATATATATATATATATATATATATATATATATATATATTAATATATATATATATATATATATAAATTATTTCACGAAAGTAACACGTGAAAAATATTTATGATGAATAAAACCACGAAGGAAAGGAAACACAGAGTGGTGCTCAAGCGCTTTCGTGCAATGAGTGTTCCTGAGTCTGTCATTAGACGAAAGCGCTTGAGCACCACTCTGTTTCCTTTCTTTCTTGGTTTTATTCATCCAAGAATCACATGACAGACACGTTGTTATTTGATCTAAAATTACGGTTTACTTTCTGAATTGTTCAGATATGCGATGCACTTTGAAGCATTTAAATGTTTTTAAACCAAGGTCTTTCTTTGCAATTCGATGCAGTGAAGATTTTTTGTTTTTATTTTAATACCGATGCGATGAACAGTTCTCCTTACCCTCAGAATTGAACGAGGATTTTCTTCTTCGCTGCAAATAAGTTCACTTACAGATTCAATGTTTGCCGGGGTCCTTGCTGTACGCGGTCGTCCACTTCTCGGCTTTCGTGCAGGAGTTCCCGTTTCACGATTTTTTCTCCAACAAACGTGGCACTCTACGTACTGACCAATGTCGATTAGGATTCTGTTCTACTATGTTAACGCCGAAACCCTTTTCCTCGTGAAGAGGTCTGATCGCAATTTTGTCTTCAGTTAAACGTGCCAAAAGAACTCGCATAAAATAACAGATTTGACAAACTTCCTTCGCTCACTGTCAAATCAAAACTGATTGCCGTGACGACAATACGGTCTGGCATTAGGTGTACTTCACTTATTAACCTGCCTAGCCTAGCCCCCTACAACCCACAACAGTACACCAACTAACCTAAACTAGATCTACCCTGAATCGATGATTGATCCCAAAGTTTACCATAAAATTACAATTTGTCTATTGAATGACAAGAATTTAGCAATTATTCCTACTTTCGTATTGTCAACCTTATTTTTTAACAACTATTGTTTAAGTGGAATTGCTGCCGCATTAACAATTAAAAATATTCAATATATTAATTAAAATTTAAAAGGCAATTCGTAAACCTAAAAATCCTCCTTTTAAAATGTACTAAATTTAATATTAAAAATATTACATTTACTGCGAAAATTTGTATTTAAGTGGATTTTTTTTAAGTTCCTAATTTGTTTTTGAATTATATTTAATATGTTTTTAATTATTATTCGTAACGCAACAATCTTAGTTGTTTCACAAAATAAGATCAATAAAAGAATGAAAGCAAGATTTTATTTTTGCGTCATTTTGTATCTCCTGAAAAAAAAAAAAAAATACTCCCTCTTCAATCTCTTCAACCTCTTCATTTACTCCTTCTTCAACCAACTGACCGACATGCATGAACCCCACACGCATAACGTTTTCAAAATTTGTTACTAAAATTTTTTTTTTTTAAATTAATAGAAATAAATTGATGTTTTACGGATCCAGTTACAAAATACAGTATTTTTATTATTCCAAACCTATACAGAGGGTTCACAAATGTAAATAGACGCATTTTTTCCCCATAATTTTTATTTGATAATGAAAGTGAATAAATAATAACATAATTATTGATTTAGAATCGTGTTGTTTTCCCATTCACATTAGATAAAGGTGACACAACACGTTCTGGCATTCCATTGATGAGCTTTGCCATTTGTTCTTGAAGGGAATCATCGTAGTGTCTATTTATTTTTGTCAACCCTCTCTATACTTGGTGTAGTTTTATAGCTTTGGTAAAAGAGGGATCCATCCTAAGTGTAAGTACGAATTCTAAATATATACGCGTATCTTTTAAATGCTTTCATTTTACTAATGTATATGTGGCATTATTACAAAGTTACAGGCTAACAAAGATACTTTAGATCTCCTCTGGATTGAAAGGAAAGAAGTAGAAAAGACAAAGAGAGGACAATAAACAACATTAAAAACTCTCATCCACGATGCTTATATTTATAAACGTGCGAAGTTTTTACACCTAGGGAACAGTAGTAGTAGTAGTAGTAGTAAAGTAGAGAACAGACAGAGCTCCTCCCCCTCCACCAACCACTGCTGACAGAAAATAGTTGCGAAAGAAGATTTAGAGGAAAGTAGAAAAAAGTATAATGTTTGTTTAATGGGGTTGTTCAGGGGTCGGCAACCAAAATAACAAGAAGAACCATTTACGTATTTAAGTTCGGTAAAAAATACAATATTTCAAGAGCCGCAGTGCTTATATAGAATATATACTCGTACATATCTTATGTAACCCTTATTTCAATAACAGCACACACACACACACACACACACACACACACACACACACAATGATTTGTAATGCAATACAGGTTCATTGCAGGGTGTTCACAAAGTTTTTTACATATTTTTTTTCCTCACACTTTACACATCTGTGTTTGTACCACTATCTTCCTGATTGTCTCACTCCCAAACTTTCCCTCTCTTTCTCTCTCTCTGGAGGGCGCTAGCTGTCGTCTGGTTACGCCTGTCAAATACAGTAAACATATAAAGACAACAATTATGTCGTTTCAAACAAAAACACTGCTAATGTGAGTTCATCTCAATGAAATGGGGCATTTAATTAATTTCAGCTTCTTAAGTAAACTGCCGGTGGATCGAGCCTTTTGCCATTATTTTGTTGACGATCTGCGTTATCAGAGGTCATCACTTCTGTGATTTCAGGTGGAAACGTTTGTGCAGTGTTTCTTGATGAATTATACAGTGAAACGATATTACATTATGATCCCGCGGTTTTTATTATTTTTTTTGCAAGGAAGAATCAACTTCTTTGTGTGACCCTTTCATACTCGGTGCCACATCAGTCGCGATTTAGATGATGTGGCTGGCGTTTATTTCTTTCGTTTTTAGGCAGTCGACAATAACTGATAAAATATCTTCTTTTATTTTGGCCTTTGAGGGGCAGCAATTCAATAAGCTACTCTTTGGGTCCTTTGGAATTTACATACTGCCGAGAAGGGCAACTTGTGTAATGTCATCGATATCACACGACTAGTCACAAACAATAGAGAAGCTCGGGGCTGAATTAATGTCCTTAATCTGCTGGGTTGTGATGTCCGTGGCCATTTTTACAGTTCTGTCCCTCACCGTCTTTGCAAACAACGGCATGTCTCTAATTTTCTAAACAACTTCGTTTTTGTTTTTGAAATCATTGTATAGCTGCTCTGATATTTTGATGAAGCATTCTTTTATATATTCACCATTTGTGAACGGCTTTCCTAGCTTCACGATCTCTTGAATTGTCACAAAACTAGCGGCAGTTGCGTTTCTTGGTGATTTCAGCCATTTAGCGAACGTGTTCTTACTTTGATATGCTTTGCGCTGCAGTTCCTCCACGGCTTCCTTTCTGGCATCTCCAACCGGATACTTTCGGCAAAAGTAGTGCATTTTTTAAGAAAATGCCTCTCGCGATTGGACTTTTTGTTGGTGAGCTTCTCGTTGCGAATGAGACAAACGGAGCCCAGACGAACTCGATATGAATGCGAAGGATTCGGTCCATTCATTTTGAAATTCTCGATTTTCATCTTCGATTTTCCTCTTTTTTGAGACCATTCCAACCCCACCTTAATTATGCCAATTTTTTTCACTTTTAATTCCAGTTTTGATTTATTTCTTAAAGTGTGTGTTGACCTTCACAAGTTCACACCACTATTGACGAATGTCGCAAGCTTCCGTTTCCTGTTCAAATCAAAAGACTTTATTAGCAGCACGATCATCTCAAAACACGGATAAAGTATCCGTAATCTTGTACATATTAAAGGGAGAGTTATCAAACGTTATCTGAAATAATCGGGAGGTTTTTTTACTTCGCAAATAGAGTTGGTGTCGGGAGTCGTGCAAATGTCCTTAAAGAGCAGCAGGTTGCCGACCCCTGGAGTTGTTTAACCTTGGCAAAATCTGAGGTCCATACCTTTCTTTCCACTTTATAGGTGTTCCGTGCGATGATTCCTCATTTCACGGAAGTCAGGCTTCTTCTTGTTGCCCCTGCTCTCGAGCAGTTAAACTGAGTAGAGAGGCGGTTTCTCGCGATCTCCACTTTTCCTCTCTCCGCTAAGTACTCCCGGCTCATCTGGTATTGTTTCGAGCAAGGCGTGTAGTCCTCTTACGAAGAATTCCACCATTACACCAGTCGTGTTTCGTAGTTCCTTGGGAAGCCGGTTAAACTGAGCAGTCTTGGTCCTCTCACAACAAAGCTATTTTCCTTCAGAGTTGAGGATGCTCCCTGTCTATCCTTTTGTTTGGGAACACGACGGCTGCTTTTTTTGCTTTCCACTGTTGTTTGAGTGGTTATAGGGCTCAAAGTGAGATTAGGGACCAGTTTCTATATTATTTTCCATTTGTAAATAATGGTGTCCCTCTCTCTTCTTTCCAGCCAAAATAACCTTTAATTGCCATAACCTTTCCCAGTAATTGAGTTCTTTGCATCCATGATCTTGGCTGTGAAGCTTCCCTGAATCCTTTCTAGTTGACTCATGTCTTCTTTTTAATATGGGATGTTAAGATCAAGCAATACTCAACTTGGGTATGATCAGTGTTTTCAACAGAGGAATCATTATACTCCTGTCCCTTCTGTTAAAGGTTCTCAGTATCTGTCCAGTTATTTCTTTTGCCTTGTTTACCACTATCTTAGTTTGTGTTTCAAATTTTTGCGTCGTCAGTCATTCTAACTCCTAAGTCTTTTGCTTTAGAATTTCTCTGAATTTCCTGTCCATTGGGACTCCCTTCTTCCGTACCTTAATAGTTGAAAATTTCCAGTGTTAAATTTCGCATTATTGCCTTCAGACCAATTGTAGATTCTGTTCATGTCTCTAGGTTTCTTATTTTTCTACTAATTTTTGTGTCATTGGCAAAGGATATCACTGTGCTGTCACTGGTAACTTCCTCATCTATATCAGTTAGCATAATTACGAAGAGTAATGGAGCTAATACTGTTTCTTGTGATACTGAGCTAAGGACCTCTGATTCTGATGAAGATATCCCTTGAACTGTAACGACTTGCTGCCGCTCACTCAGGAAATTATATACCCATTTTCCTACTTTTCCTGTTATTCCCACATATTTAAGTTTATGTGCTATGATTCCATGGTCACACTTGTCGAACGCCTTGGCAAAGTCTATGTATATTACATCATAGTTTTCATTATTTTCAAGTGCATCAATAATGTTGTTAGTGTTCCATTAGTTGTGATAGGCATGATTTTCCTGACCGGAATCCATGTTCGTTATCATTTAATTTTTTCCGAGTTTCCAAAAAGTCAGATTTTTTTTCTCTAACTATTCACTCAAATATTTTGGTGAGATGAGTTGCCAGTGACACTGGCTTGTAGATTTTTGCCTTTGATCGCTCCATTTCTTTATAAATTGGAACCATGTTTGTTCTCTTCAGGATGCTCGGTATTTCTCCCATAGCTAGTGATGATCTCCATATACAATATAGGGGTTTAGCGATTTCATTCTTGCAGTTTTTAATCAGTGTAGCGTTCCATTTGTCCAGGCGTGCAACTGAATGCGCTTTTAGTTTCCCTATAGTTCGTGTGACATCATTTGTTGTGAAGTCAAAGTCCGTTATACTTCCCCTTGTAATTCTTCTTCAAAAAACGTGTTGGGATTGCAAAATTGGGGATTTTTATAATAATATAGTACAATTTTGACATAAAAAACATAATTTAATTACGATGTAAATTCCAAGTAGGACTCGGGTAAATTCCAGATTTTATAAAATCATATATTTGTAAACACTTAGTTTCAAACAGTACTTGAAATAAAAATCAAAAACACTTACTATTGTGAAATAGATAACATAATTAAATAACACAAAAACAGTTAGGAATTTATAAAACTCATAATATAAGGTGTTTTAAAATTGTTTCTAAGTTCCAAGACCAAAGAGAAAAAAGAATAAAGAATGCCTTCCCAATGAGAAATGAAAATTTAATTCTGGATGGGGAAAAACAGCGCGCAGCGCAGATCGACAGTGAGTGAGGCAGTAGAGAACAATTTGTTATAGAGAGACGATCCATCCGTGCCCATGGGGAACGGGGCCCAGTTTTAAGATAAATTTGAGACAATAAATTCAATTTAATTTCCCCTAGAGGTTTCGTAGGGGGTACTTTCTCTCTTTGGACCCTATACCTATTCTTGTCCGCGATAGGCTATATTCTCCATTTCTTTAGGCCTATTAATTTCCGATCAAGACCTACTCCCCTTTATTAATTATACAACGTAAAGAAATCTAATTTAATATTTGAAATTTAAGGTTAAATTGTAAAACTTTGTTGTTTTTTATAATAACAGTGGACGTCATAATTGTCGTTTAAACTTCGTGATAGAGACACGCGCATTATTATAAAGTAAGATCACTGTAAAGGTGAAAACAGTGAAAGTCACTTGGCTGCAGGGAGGAAAAGAATGAGTGAGAAAAAACATCTTCGTGTCCGCGCTACCAGACGTGTATTAATATAGACGCACCCACTTACGAACCAGGCAATGACTGATCACTTACATTGGGGGTTCACCCCGGGAAAGAACGTCACCCCGGGAGAAACCTCATACACTTCAAACGCATTTCTATCGCGTATTAGTTTATCAGTTTTGGAGATACTGAAAGCTGATTCATACTAACCTCTTAGTATTTGAGATACTTCTTTTGGGTCATCGGTTAATGCATTGTTTTTATTCTTCAAAGGTCCGATAGTCGCGTGATTTCTCGTTTTCCTTTCTGAAAATTTATAAAAGTTTCTATGGCGTCGTCTTCTTTCTCTGTATGGTCCTCAATTAGATCCTGCATGACGCAAGCTATGCTCTCCAGTTTGTCATTTATTATTTTTCTGATGTTGTCTTTGCAGTTTCTTGATTTTTTTCAATCACTCTCTTTCTCTTGCGGAACATTGACCTCTTTTGTCTCTCAACCCTGCTTCTTTTTCCTCCGTTGATTTTCTGGGACACGTTTTCTGGGACAATTTCTAGCGTCTTCTCCTCGAGGGTTATTAGCATCTCTTCCGTTGTCTTATCCTAAAAGATGGTTTTCCAGTCTATTGCTCCCCCATTGAGACGGGAGGTAACTCCACCAACCAGAAAAATAAATTCCCTTTAAAAGGAACGTCACTCCCAAGTTCGACTCGTCACAGAATTATTATTGTTGTTGTTTTTCCGGTTGTTTCTGTTTCATACTAAATACACAACGACCTAAATTTTTGAAACGATGATCCACAGTAACATTTCAAGGTTAAAGTAAGATTCAAATTTATCTATCTATCTATCTATCTATTATACAGGGTGGGCCGTAAGTTTCCATACATAGGAAAATTTAAATTATGGTCTTCACGTGCGTCGGTATTTGGATCAGCAGTTTCCGGATGCTTGGATTGGTCGGCGTGGTCCTGTGGAGTGGCCTCCCAGATCCCCAGATCTCACCCCCCTTGATTTCTATCTTTGGGGCCACTTGAAGGCCATGGTGTATCAGGAAAAGATACGAGACATAAATCATCTAAAGGAACGTATCACCAACGCCATTACAAGCATAACGTCAACTGTGCTAATGCGTGTTCATCAACAGTGGGGAACACGTATTGAAATGTGTTTTCAAAACAATGGCAACCATGTAGAGCATATTATATAAATAAAAATGGTTGTCCATAAAAAAATGTTTGTATATATTAAAAGCTAGCTCCATTATTATTTAAAATTTAACTTAATAACGGATCGAAATAAACTTGTTAATCAGTCAGAATAATGTTATGAAATTGCAATGATGTTACACCACGGAAATTACCTCATCATATTTTCAAAAAGAAGGTTCCTCTCGGTATGACGTTCCAGAATTAAAATTACGCCATTTAAAATTATAGTTTATTTTCATAAGAAGTAAGAAATTATATGTATATGGATATTCCTCCTCAATGACGCCCTTTTGAAAGGAGTTTGATTTCGTTTAGACACACGACCCCATCCTTAAGCCTTATATTTTGCGTGTACAGGTCAAACAATTTTAAAACACTCGGGTTGTCTTTCATAGCCCGGACCAAATTCACATAAAAGGCGAGTTGAAAAGCATTCTTCTTCAAACGCATACCCATCGATAACTAAATAATAAACGGGTATTATATTTATTCTTTATATATATATATATATATATATTATATATATATATAAAATAATAATACCCATTTATTCATTTGTTTCATTGCGTCAAAAAAAAAATATTCTGATTGGAAAATTCATTCTGAAGTCCTTTCTCCGCGTTTTGTGGAGATGGAGGATTCACCCTGCAAATGAATGGAGAGTGCATTCTTTTTGTCTTCTCTTCGAAACCTTTTGTCATCTTCTTTTTAATTCGTGCGTGTCTTTTGTTTCTCAATCCTTTCATGTGGTCTACGATCTCTTCAATGACCGTCGAGGAAGAAAAAATATCTTTCATCCTTTTTTTTTATCTTACGGGGATGGGGGGGTGATGATGGCGGGGTGAATTTTGGATTTGGCTCATTACACAATCAAAATCGCTCTTAACAGATCACTAACGCATCACTAGCACGAAATAAGCGAGTCTCAGTGAGCAATAACGCCTCACTAGTTCTTAACTAAGAGTGCTCGACGCTAATGCTTATTAATTATCGATTTAGGTTGTAAATTAAATATTAAAATCTCGGCACCAAAAGTATGACGTCGTTTGAAGTAGTTCATTGACGTGATTTGATTTTAACGAATTTCATCATTGATTGTACAGGGAAAACTCTCTGAAATACAGGGTGTTCAAAAAGAAATATTTTATTTCTGTTTCCGATTGAGTTTCTTTTGAAACACCCTGTATTAGAGATTATAATATATATATATATATATATATTATATATTATATATATATATTATATATATATATATATATTCTGCAATACAAACTGACGAAAATTGCGTAAAAACAAATACGGATTTGGACATTTTTTAAACTGAGATAAGACGGAGCATTGTTGCTTTCAATGGTGACGAACTACGTACGAAGGACTCGTCAGTACATTGACCCCCAGTTTGCTTGACAATGCTAATGCGAGCTGCTCGTACCCTAAAATGAGCTTGTGGGTGCTGCGTGTAAAAATGTTAAGCTTTTAATCTCACTTCCAAGCTATAATTAAAAATGCCTTGAGTACTGATTATACATAAGAGTTGTGTATACATATATATATATATATATATATATATATATATATATATATATATATATAAATGCTTATCAACATTTACAACCTAAAACATATTTCATATTTGAGAGGAAAAGCAAATGAAAACATGCCAAAGAGAATCAAAGAATTGGGGCCAACATTTTTTGGTAATTATCTCTATAGAAAGCGAGAGACGATACAATATCTTCCAAACATTCCATTCGCTTCCTCTTTTGTGCGTGAGTGAAGAGGATACAAAGCGAGTATCAGACAGCCTGTACGTATTCTTTCTGACCCTTTTCGGCATTTACCTAATTTCTTCAAAGGGTCTATATACGTTAAAATCTTCTACTTCACCGGCTTAGATTCATCGAAGATATATATATATATATATATATATATATATATATATATATATATTATATATATATATTATATATATATATAGGTATCGGCAGGCTCCCCCCACCTCCCCCATTTTTTGTATCTTTCATATGGCCTCCGTATGTACCATAATCTTGCCTTCCTAACAGAAGGTAATGATATGAAATGTTTTTACCTGCCCAAAGGTATTTCAAGTGCCTTTCGGCCATTGCCGCATTTAACCATAATTTTCCCTCAATAAAATCATGTATGGAATATATTATTATTATTATTATTATTATTATTATACAAATATCTTTAGTTAATTCATATACTGAACTAATAATGCAATTTCTTCGTGTGTTTTTCCTGGATGTGTGCGTGTATTCACTATTCAGTTGCACATTTGTGTACATGGATATGTATGAATTAAAACAAAGTTTAAGTTTGAAGGAGTGAAATATATACAGTATATATATAATATATATGATGTAAACCCACAATGTAATTCCCTGTGGGTTTACATCATCATTCATTTCACGTGTTTTAATTGTGAAATTCATCCCATATACTGTATATATATATTAGTATGACTCTGACGTATATTTTTGGATATTTAAAATGGCTTCGATATTAAGAAGCTTTGTAAAGCTTTATATATAATTATATATAATTTTTATATGCCTTAAATTACGTTATGAAATTTCTGTTCACTAACTACAATTGATGAGTACAACCACATCATTTCAGAGTGTATATAAGGGTTTTTTCCCCTGTGGTAGAATACGATTTTAAAAAAAAATGTTTATATACTAATGGAAATTTTCAAAGCCCTCTCCGAGCTCGAAGCGTCCTTCATCATTAGAATAAAAAATAAGATGCAGACAACATGCTCCAGAATGAAAACATGAATTTTTCTTTGAGCAAAAAAGTCTGACTTTCTATTTACTGTTTACATTGGAGAAGTCTCATTTGAGCAAACCTAATGTTAGCATTTCTTTTGTAGCTCAATAAATTGCTGAAACAGTTTCCGCTTGATGCTGTATTCCTTCTGTATTTTATACCGAAAGCCAAACGAAATAAAAACGTAACCGAAAAACCGCATTTTAAAACGCCAAGCGCAGTCCAAGCAGGTGGCTTGTGGCGCATCCAGACAGCGAGCAACGAGAGCTTTGCACAAATATAAAAGTCGCATTTCACGCACGGCCAACCTGAAGGGTCGCATCGAGCCGTCAGGTTTCCCTCCGGCGAGCCCTCCCTTCTTCCCTTCTCTTCATCTGGCCCTTCGGCGCCCAGGGGATATCCCTGCAGAAACGCACAGGGGATGTACCCCGCCAGGCTGCCAGGTGCCAATCCCGCAAGGAAACAAGAACACAAAAGCCTTTTGTGGATCATCGGAAAGAACTCCTGCCTCCGTCTCAGTTTGCCTTTTGCGCAGCCAATGAGGCGAAGAGTTCTACCTCTGATCGCTCTATTTGCTTTGAGGATTTAAACTATCTCGTTACAGTCCCGATGAAGAGACTCTTTCAGACCGCGGAATTAACAGCACTGAGAGAACGCGATCCGTCATCGTCGGACCCGCAAGAAAAACCAAAACAATTAAGATGTTTCTCGCAAAGAATAAAAATCTAATGTACGAACAGTTCACTCGTAAATTATACAAAACTGTTAATAAGTGACCAGAAAGAAAATAAAGAGATTCGCGCGAAATTACACGTTTCATTTTAAATTATATAATTTATTATAATTTATTCAAATATATAACACTGACAATTATAATTATATGATTTCAGTTAAAATTATTTTCATTCAGGCTTAAATGAAGTATAAATGCAAAATTATTGGAAATTAATTAAAACAATTGTAATGAACTTAAGATTTCGATGCTCTTGAAAGTAGTGATCCAAATAATGGCGTTGCAGTCATTATACAATATATATATATATATATAATATATATATATATATATATATATATATATATATATATATTAGTTGATGTTATTTACGTTTTGATCATTATAAATTTCCTTCGCATACAACTGACGACTTCCGTCTTTAAAACATAAAGAAAGTTAATGATAGAATTCTGCAGGATTCGAACCTTGCGTCATTTCTTTAATGGGAGTAAAACAACAACAACAACACAACAACCACGCGTTAAAAAAAGCTTCTGACATTCGTTATTTATTAAATTTTAATTACTAATGAACAGTTTTATCACGCATTAAGGTGTTTGATACTTTCGAGATTACGACATGTGATAGATTCGACATTCTATCGACGAGTATATTTTGGGTTAAATTAAGTTAGGTTAAGTTAGTTTTTCAGAGTGGCGATTTGTATACTCTTGTCGATACGATGAATATAGTTCCGATACTCATTTACGAATTACTTACGGACTTCTCGGTAGAAATTTACTCGGATTTGTATGTTAAAATAGAAAGGGAGATTTAGCGGAGGACGAATGCGCGTATATAAGTCAGGGGTTACCCTGTATTAACTAGAAAATAGCTATAAATTTATCTAGTACCTAATCAAAACGTAGTAGACTTGAATCATTTTAAAGACGAAATAAATTCTCTCTTTTGATTTAATTCACCGAAAGTTGGTTTTTTTAACTTAAAATAGGTCCAAAATCGTCACCAAACAACTCGAATGAAGATCTCAGACTTCTCATTTCTTCAAGAACTAATTTTAGGATAGACAGACACGAATATCCATGTTGCCTCTGAACCATAACAATTGTTTCATAAGTCTGCGCTGAATATAAACACGCGCATCACACTTGCAGCATGGCATGATTTCCAGGAATGCAGTATTTTATTGATTATATATTTACACATTTCTCTCCCGCATTCAATTTTGGTCTTTCTTTATGTAAAATTTATATGGGCGTATAAATGTTAGTACCAGCTCAAATGAAGGGGACATATTGGTTGGTTATTTTTACGACATCTCTGCTTTTTATATGACCTTGAACAGAAACCAACTAATTAACATATATTGTGTATATATATAATATATATATATATATATATATATGGGATTAAATTAAAGTTAGGTTGTGTATTATATATATAATATAACTAATGCACACTGTAACCCTCATCTTCTTTCTCTTCGAAAGACTAAATACTGAAGGGGGAGGGGGGTATCAAAATCTACGTAAAAACAGTTTGTTAACGCTCAGGATTTCAATTATATTTTTTCATACATCCAAGCGAATTAAACAGCTGATGAGCTAAAAATAGAAAACAGAAACATTTTGAAAAAAAAAAGGGAGAAAATGGTGAATTGTAACAACGAACTTAAATATCCTGTAATATATATATATATATATATATATATATATATGGGATGAATTTCACAATTAAACACGTGAAATGAATGAATGCAGCAAATCCACAAGGAAGAACAATCGTTGGAATCCTTTTTCTTTTTCCTTGTGGGTTTGCAGCATATATTATATATATATATATATATATATATATATATATATATATATATTTTACCCATCTTGAAAATGAAATAATTTACACAAAGATAACTTTTTAGTTCTTCAATCAAGAAGATCTACCATTCCCCTTTATATTTCAATTAAATATTTTCCATCAATTTTTTCCTTTAATCCTTCCCCCAATTACTCCCCATCTTTTTACCCCCATTCCCATTCCCCCCCCCCCCAACAGATCGCCCTCCCCACCTCCCTATTTCACAGATGTGCTCCCACTGAAGCGAAAATAATTAGAGACAATCGAGCGAGGATATCGGCTACAAGGCAACAACGAGAGAGAGAGAGAGAGAGAGAGAGAGAGAGAGAGAGAGAGAGAGAGAGAGAGAGATTGGAAACTAAATCTCAGAGAATTGAAACCATCATTTCATTTTATATATATGTATATATTACACACACACACACACACACACACACACACACACATATATATATATATATTATATATTATATATATATATATATATAATAAATGACGGGTTTAATACTTCTTATCATCATTTTAGTCCCATTTAGGAATAATGCGCGAAAACGTGTAAAATCGCTTCCTCATTTCAATCGCAAATCTTTCGATTAATGTCCTCTTTTAAATCATTTTATGCTTGGTGTTTCTGAGATCCCGCAACCCTATATATATATTGTATAACGTTATATACATTGGGTTGCGCGACTTTAGAAACACCAAGTGTGTATATATTCTTTATAATCTGTACAAAATTATTTCATTATTTTTCTCTTCATCGAAACTATTCTTCTAAAAATGTCTTTGTAAAGAGTAACAGTCATTGTCTATTTACAAAAAAAAAGTAGCTACTTCTATATTTTAAACAACAACAACAACAACAACAACAACAAAAACAACAATACTATTAATGATGATAATAATAATATTTAGTTATTTATAAATTTACAATATCTCTTAATATAGATGAAAGCAAGCTAAATAATATATATATATATATATATATATATACTGTATATTGAAATCGTAATTAGAAAACAAGAAAAAGGTCAGGTATTAAAAGTTTTCCCGAATTTTATTTTGGTTTTTTTTTTTTTTTGGCGGGAAGGGAAGTGTGTGGGGGGGGGGATTCTACCGTACGACGTCGTCTTCCTTAAATTCTCTTCCGTTTGGGATTAAAACACAATTTTTTTTCATGTTGAGTCTACACACACATACATATATATATATATATATATAGGGTGAACCAAATGTAGGTGGACAGTAAATGATAAAGTTTATTTTGAGAATACATATTTAATTTTTTTGTATACTATAATACAAAATAAAATTTAAATAAATTTAGTTATAATATTTAATATAATATAACACAAACACCATAGTTAAATGAACACCATAGTTATAATATAATATAACACAAACCGTATTCAACCTACTGTCCACCTACTTTTGGTTCACCGGTGTATATATATATATATATATATGTAAAATATTCGAAACAAATACAGCGTGTATACGGGCGGTTTGCGATTGCGGATACTCGTGGTTTTTAGTCCAGTTTGTGTTGAGCAAGCCTTGGGTGGTACGAGTGTGATTGAGATTGATACGGGAAATTTCTGCTGCCTTGGGGCTGGAAACACAAACTCGCGTGCATCTGCTCGTGAAGAATCATGCCACCAGGACTGATAATAACTAGGGGTATCCGCAATCCAAACTAACGAAAATTGCAATCGAATAAATACGTATACGAGTGTTCTTAGGACAAGACTAACACGGAGCATTATTGCTTTCAGTGGTGAAGAACCACTTACGAAAGTCTCGTTACTAATTTGCCCTAACCCCCTATTTGCTTGGCAATGCTGCTGCGAGCTGCTCCTACCATGAAATGGGCGTTCGGGCGGAATGTTGCTCTATGTAAAAAGATGTTTAACTCCTCATACTTACACTCAAACTTTGAATGCATCGATGCTCAACTATATATATATATATATATGAGAGATAGAGAGAGAGAGAGAGAGAGAGAGAGAGAGAGAGAGAGAGAGAGAGAGAGAGAGAGAGCTATTCTTTATATTATAGACGTAAATATTTCTCACAGCAAAATCCTTAACGATAAAATAGGTGTGGGAAATGACAATCCCAAAACTAATGAACCGTGTTCTAGTCTTTATATATATATAATATATATATGACCTACCGTTTCAATATAGTTAAAAGGAAATACTTAAATAACGTAATAAGCTAAATTTCACATAAATTATACCCACGAAAATAGTTTGCAGTTGCGCTAAGTTCATTTTTTATATTTAATACTATACTATATACCCATCCTACCCACACCCAATACCCCAAAATATGACCTCATTCATATGGATTTAGCGAAAAAATTCTCGAAATGGAAAGAAAATTAATAACCAAACGGATGAAAGACTAAAATACAGAAAATTTAACTTAACTTAATGTTAACCTAATGTTAATGTTAACCAAATGTTAAGTTAAAATTAAGTTTCGTTGATAAGCCGTTACTGCGATTCGGCTTTTTAATTATTATTATTCAGAGGAAATGGTATATTTGATCGCAGGTATTATGGTATTGTAGATGGGATTCAGTAAAAACAGAGAGAGAGAGAGAAGAGAGAGAGAGAGAGAGACCTTGGCAAGACCAGGAAAGTGAGGGGGGAAAAAGAAAAAAAGCAAATGAAAAAAAATATTGAAAACTTACACCATGCTTACATTATATGATAGATGTGAAAGATTTCACAGAGAAATGATAGCAATTGTAAAGTAGAGAAGAAACAAGGCTCTCTTCCCTACTCCAGACGATGCTGACAGAAAATAGTTGTGAAAAGATATTTATAGAAAAGTAAGGGGTTCCAAAAAACCTTAGCCCCCCCATTTGCAGCTTACTGTTTACTTATATCGAAATAGTTTTTAGTGATTATAAAAATATATAAAAATTCTTTATTATTGCAGGTATTAAAATTACCCTAGCTGATAAAGTGATAATATAATGGCTTCTCAATTAATTGGTGATTCGGAGAGGCAACGTGTGATAGATCGCATACGAGCAATAACATTTCGGGAAGCTCGTGATGCTGGAGCCACTTTATGACACGTTCATGGGTTGCCAAAAAGTTGCGAAGAAGTGAGGACTTCGAAAAAAACGGAATAAAACTTTGGATGAATGTGAAATGGATACAAACCAAATCTGGGCGCCCAAATTTGCCACTCTCTCAGGAAACAAAGGACATCATTGAAAGCGGTACGCGTAAGCGGAAAAAACAGCTGTGCTAAACTTTCTAGAGAGATCGAAGTGTTGAGAGGAAAGATCGTTAGTGGTGAGATCATTCGACGTACCGTCATAGGCAAGGTTTAAAGCCTTGGCATGAACTTCCAAAGCCAAGAAAAACTCAACTTAACATCGATGACAGAATGTCGTTTGCCCATTATCTTGAAGATTGGGATGTGGATGATTTCATGCATTTAGCTGTCTCCGATGAATTTTTTGTTTACGTAACACGTCGGCCTAACTACCAAAATGATCGAGTGTGGGCCACAACACCAGACGAAATCGATGACAATGAACATTATCGCGAATTATTAAAAAGTCCAGACTGTGTTGGTGTGTTTGTTTTGTTCACTGCAAAGAAGCTCATGTGGGTGCTGAAGCCAAATGGTCAGAGTTGGGATGGCAGTATTTTCGTGATATTATTCTATCCCAGCATGTCATTCCTTTTCTAAGAAACCCAAACAATGTTATGGATGTCGATCAGGTCACACTTCCGCACGATAAGGCCCCCTGCTTTAAGCATTAGCCACTCAACAGTTGTTGCGGAACCATGAGATCGATTTCTTTGGAAATGAAGAATGGCCAGGAAATTCTCCTGACCTGAACGTCTGTGAACACATTGGATCAGTTATAAAGGACAAGGTTGAATGTCTCTTGTTTCAAGAACCTGCAGCAAATCGATTTTCGAAGGATACAATGACGCAACACATTGAAACTGTTTTAGCAAATTTGCGTAACGATCAAGATCTATTCACGTCACTTTTGGCAAGCTACCCAAAGCGAATTCAGCTGTCTTGGAAGCCAATGGCGGGAACACCAAGTTTTAATTGTTTCTCATTAAATGCAGGATTAAATTTTCTTTTGTAAGGTATGTTTAGTTTTACTGTACCTCTAATGGTTTAGGCCATGGGAGGGGGGGGCTAAGGTTTATTGGAGCCCCGTATAATGAAAAGAATATTTTCAGAGTTCATTCACACCATGCGTACACTTATCTCGCGTACCCAGTTACGCATTAGAGGACAGTGGAAAGTAAAGTATAGCAGAGACATTAAACTACTTAATCTAATCTATATCATGCATTTTTTTCAGGAATTTGCTTTTTATTTATCTCATACAAGAGTCATCATTTCATCGTTGCATCTTATTTTCGATGATTGTCAAGGTCATCGTGCTCAGAGACTTACTTTAAGGACTTAATTAATCATACTACCATCTTTCGCACTGAAATTACTTAGATTACAGAGCACTGATTCAGAGGCACCTCCAGCTGGCCAGCACCTCCTAATTTAAGAATTCCCCCACAGTGTACACGCAAGTAATTTTTTTTTTACGCTATTTAAAACTAAAATTCTACTCTAGCTAACTCCTGAAAATGAATGTCTATTCGGAGGCTTTGACAAAGGAGAGTTCTCATCATCTGAGAACTCCCAGTGCTCTGAAGTCAGACCCGACCAGCGCGCCTCCTACTACATTTATTGGCAAAACGAACATTACTATTTCTATCCCAATTAGTCCTCCCTCAAGCAGTTTCCTTTTATAAAAAAAGGGAAGGAATAAAAGTAAGAAAAGAAGGGAAGAGATAGAGTTACAAAGAGTTACAAGGAAAAGAAGTACCTCAAAGGCCTTGCGGCCCATACCGAGGAGGTACCAGTGGCAACGGGTGCCAGGGAAAATTTTCTACACCCTCAAATAGTGTGCAAGATTTGGTCTAACCTTTTCTTGAAATGATCCACAGAGGAACTGTTCACAACTTCTGAAGGTAACCTGTTCCACGTGTCACAGATCTTATACGTAAAGTAATTCCCACACACACTAGTCCTAAACCATTTCAAATCCAACTTCCAACCATTGTTGCGAGTTGGGTTATCATTTAAACTAAACATGCTTCTAAAATCGACATCGTTGAACCCGCGTAAGAGCTTGAAAACCTCGATCAGTTGTCCGCGCAGCCTCCGAGTTTCCAGCGAAAACAAGTTCAGGGCGCGTAACCGTCGATTGTAGCCCATATGCCTAACGGAAGGGATTAACTTTGTGGCCCTCGCCTGCACTCGCTCCAGCCTCTCAATATCTTTCCTGAGGGTGGGCGACCAGAACTGCACAGCATACTCCAGGTGCGGCCGAACCAGGGAATTGTACAGAGAGAGCACAATCTCCTTGTTCCGAAACTGAAACTGCCTCCTGAAATAACCCAACAGCTTCTAGGCTTTCTTTTCCACCTGTACGCACTGTTTGGTAAACTTAAGGTCGCTGCTAATTAGCACACCCAAGTCCTTTTCCAAATCAGTCACCTCGATATTACTCCCCAACATCGAGTAGTCCGACTTGGGATTGGCGTAGCCAATGTGCATCACCTTGCATTTACCCAAGTTAAACGGCATTTGCCATTTTTCGGACCACTCTCCTATCCTACCTAGGTCCGCACGCAGTTGCTCGATCGCCTCCGGCGTCCCAACATTGGCCCCAAGCTTGGTGTCATCAGCGAATTTAGCGATCCGACTGACAATGCCACCGTCGATATCATTTATGTAAATGATAAACAACAGCGGCCCCAAAACGGAACCCTGAGGAACCCCGCTAGTGACCGAGGCCCAACCCGAACTAGCCCCTTTAATTACAACCCTCTGCCGCCTATTTTTCAACCAGTTTTCAATCCACCTACCTACTTCCCCACCGATACCCAGCGCGCGCACTTTCGCCATTAGCCGGCAGTGAGGTACCTTATCAAAGGCTTTCTGAAAGTCGAGATAAAGTATATCAATCGCCCTACTCTTAGCATACTCACTCAACATGACGTGGAAAAACTCGAGCAAGTTGGTGAGACACGACCTATGCCGTCTAAACCCATGTTTGGAGTCCCCAAGCAGCTTGTACGAATCCAAATGGTCAACGATCCTATCCGCTATTATCCCCTCTAATAATTTACCTACAACTGAAGTGAGACTAATGGGACGATAGTTCCCTGGACTTTCGTGATCCCCTTTCTTAAAGATAGGGGTCACGTTAGCTTCCCTCCAGTCACCAGGCACCTGGTCCGTCTCCAACGATTTGTTGAAGACTGTAGGCAGGTGGGGGGACCTCCTGGTCGCGCACCTCCCGCAACACTCCGGGGAGAAACTGGTCTGGCCCAGGAGCCTTAAACGCGCTCAGTTTGTCTATTCTATCGGCAACGACTGTCGCGGTACATCGAACACTATCCAGGCCAACACTTTCGTGCCTCACGCCTGGCTCGGGGATGACGCGGGTGTCCTCCCTCGTGAACACTCCCGCAAAGTACTCATTAAGCACATTAGCGATGTCCGCGTCGGAGGTCCGCAGAACGCCACTTCTAATGGGCTTCTAATGGGCTTTCTACTATTAACATAACTGAAGAACTCCTTAGGGTTCCCCTTGCAGAGGCTTGCCACCCGTAGTTCTTCGTTACGTTTCGCTAGCCTAACCTTCGCCTTCACTTCCCTACACAGGCGGACATACGCTTCAGTGTTCTCATGGGAACGATTGGCCTTCGCCCTCCTATACGCTACTTTCCTATTTCGGATAGCCGAAGCGATGTCACGACTGAACCACTTAGGCTGCGTTGAAGCAGGGGTGACCGGTTTTGAGGGTATGGCAGCAGATTGCACCACCATAAACTCGTCCCGGAATGCACTCCACACTCCCTCAACATCGCCGCCGACCTCTAACCCCATCTCACCTACGCTATCCCAGAGGCTAACAAAGTCCGCCCGACGGAGATCGAGCTTACTGCCTCTCGAGTTACTACGCTTCACCCGAGGGACGCACACACGGAACCTAATCAGACCGTGATTACTCCCGCCCAACGATTCGTCAACGGTGAGGGCAGTGACGAGGTTGTCTTCGGTCGTGAATACTAAGTCTAGAACGCTTTCGCCTCGTGTAGGCTCATTGACCCACTGAGTGAGGAAGTTCTCATCAGCAAAGTCAACTAGCCTCCTCCCTTCAGCATCAGCAGTCCTGTCTTCCCACTTTATGCCGCGACAGTTGAAGTCTCCTAAAACTACACACACCCTATCTCCTAGCAGGCTACTGAGTTCGGTGTACAGGGCTGTATCCTCCTCGAGGAGGTGATGCGAAGGTCTGTACACCAAGATTAACCTATAGCTCATCCCTCCCACATTCAGATCGACGCCAAGCAGCCCCCGTTCCGACCGGAACTGGCAGTCAACCGGACTCAACGTGTCCCTGACGTATATTAGTACCCCACCCCCGTCCCCACGGGTGCGGTCTTTGCGAAACATTTTATATCCGGGAATTTCGAACTCCCCAACGTAGTCCCTACGATCAGTATGAATCCAGGACTCGGTGATAGCAACGATATCCTGGTATTCTGATGCTAAGAGCGCCCGTAGCTCGCAAAACTTATTCCTAATCGACCTAGCATTAAAAAGCATGGCACGGAGGGAACCTTCCCTATTCTGACCGCCCCCTAGCACGACCCGTTTCCCGAACAGCAAGGGCTGTCGGGAGTTGAAGAGCCCCTCACGAACGAGGGGGCAACTTCCGCAGGAGTCTGAACCCCCTCCAACGTGGAAGGAGGGTCACCCACCTGTACCTGGACGCACCCTTCAGTTGAAGGTACGTCCGCCACCGGCTCATCATCATCTCTCCCCGGTGGGGGCCTATCATCTCTCCCCGGACTTGACCTCACCATTCTGTATAGGTGCCGGTCGAGCAGCGCGCCTAGCACACCTTTACCCTTGTTATTGAAGTGGACACCATCCCTCTGGTAAAGGTCCCACCTACCCGAAAATGCGTCAAAGGGGTCAATAAACCTCATGCCCAGCGGGACGCACAAGTCTTGCACCCTCTCGTTGATGCCAATGACCTTACTGAGAGAGAGAGAGAGAGAGAGAGAGAGAGAGAGAGAGAGAGAGAGAGAGAGAGACTGCAAGTTTGGACTAAAGAAAATTCTTGTAACACGTCGTCGCCGGTAAATAGTCTGCTACGTGCAGAAACAGAAATTTTACATGCGAGTGAATAACAGAATAGAGTTCTACCACACTTAAGCAGAATGACAGAGATGCCATACAGAAATTCAGCTTTTCTACACTATCTCTATCATTCAGCTTAGATCTGATAGATCTGATCTGCACACGGCAGACTATTTGCTGGCGACGAAGAATACGGCGAACAATCGTAATTCATCCTTTCATTTAACTGTATGTTGATTCAGGTGTTAATGTAAATGCAAAACATACAGGCATTGTGTTAAAAAACAGTAATTTTGGGTTAAATTAACAATGAGTTTACTGTTAACTTAAAAAGCAAACTGTAAATTTTCATATTTCCAAACATCAGAAATTACGATTTGTTTTGTAACTTAACAGTAATAATTTGGTAAATTAACAAGTATTATAAATATACGTAGTCAAAGGCATTCTTCAAGTCATGTTTTTACTGTTAAAACAGCGATGAACCCATGATTTAACTTAAATTAACTGCTTAAAATTTGTTTGAGCAAATGTTATAAACTGTAAAAATAGTGACGGACTGCATTTTGAAAATTTACAGTCAGGATATTCTTATAAAGATAACAATCACGTTAAAATAAATAAAAAATGTTAATATTAAGCCAACAGCAAAATCTTGTTTTGTAATTCATACTCTAAACATTATTTTAAAAAACAGCAAAATACCATTATAAATTACAGTAATTTACTGTTAATTTAACATCTATTTTTACGGTGTTGCTTTTAATTGCACTCTGAATATTTATCATGCAAACATTTACACAGTTCAGTGCCTCGGATGAGGTTCAGCATTTTAATGTTGATGTACTCCCAATGGATAGGCCTAATTTCTATATCTCTGCCTCAGTGCCTCATTCATTTTGAGGTACGTCCTATTTCTAGAGTTACATTTATTAAAACTTCACTTATTCCCACTAGAATCTAGATTCTAGATCAAACTAAATATAAAATTTTGCTCCAAGTACGCACAGTATATATATAGCACGCACTGGGTGTATATATATATATATATATATATATATATATATATATATATATATATATATATATATATATATTATATACACGGTGAACCAAAAGTAGGTGGACAGTAGGTTGAATACGGTTTGTGTTATATATATTATAACTATGGTGTTCATTATAACTATGGTGTTTGTGTTATATTATATTAAATATTATAACTAAATTTATTTAAATTTTATTTTGTATTATAGTATACAAAAAAATTAAATATGTATTCTCAAAATAAACGTTATCATTTACTGTCCACCTACATTTGGTTCACCCTATATATATATATATATATATATTATATATATATATATATATATATATATATATACATACATATATATATATAATATACATACACTGTGTGTGTATACCCACCGATAATACAACAACCACAGTGGTATCAAGGGCCGCAACCCCAATTCTTCCAAATGCAGCGACCCAACCAATAACACCAAACAGGAACCGACATTGACCTGGAAACGACCAGCATATAGGAAAACTGAACACGGAGATCAGAAACCCGATAAATGTTTTATACACAAATATTCAAGGCCTCTACACGGACCACGCAGGCTGCAAATTACAATACTTACAGAATTTAGCTACCGAAGTCAGCATAGATATCATATGCCTAACGAAAACACACCTGCACAAATGCGAAAAAAGCTGTGAAAACTGCATCGAGGATACTGAAATAGCATTGCTGGACTACAACATACTGTACACAGCAGATAGAGTGGCTAGACGAGGGGAGGGTGTTGCATCTACGTAAAAACACACACATGTGAAGTAAAGGTAAATAAATCAAACAGCACAGTCGAAGTTATTATATTAGAAGTAAAAAAACTGAACCTAACCATTATTAATATCTACAGACCACCAAACACCACAAAAAGTTAATTCCAATTTGCTACAAATGAAATAGAAAACGTATTAAAATTACTTAAAACTCCAGCAACAAATATTCTAATTTTCGATTTTAATTTCACATTCATAACATGAAAGAAAAATGACGAAGTTATATATGTCGAGAAGTTTCATGGCAACATTACAAAAGATGATAGAACCCAAGCAACAATGCTATTAGACATTATGGAACATTACGCCCTTACCAGGAAATCTGTGAAGCCACAAGGAAAGAGAATGTTTTAGATTTAATCTTGAAAATAACAACGAGATAATAATAAATAAAAAAGTAACGCACACAAAGTTCTCCGACCATAACCTTATCGATATACAGTTGAAGTTAGGACCCAGAGGTCCGAAAACGCAGCCAAGAAAGTCAGGACTATTTGAAGGCTTAAGCATAAATTCAAAGAAAGTAAATTGGGAAAACGTAACTAAAGATTTAAAGGAAGTAAATTAGGAATTGCTACTTCACGCGAAGACTCCACTAGAAATACTATGTATAAGAACCTGAAACCAAACCTATAATACTGAAACATATTCCAGAGAGAGAGAAAAGAAAACGTAGCAAGCTCGAGAGGAAAATCAGGACACTATTCAGTAACGAAGACAAACCGTAAAACATCTCCACAGATGCAGAACTGATGCAAAGAGACTCAAATTAGAGAGGAAACTTGGCGAAATAGAAATGGACCTAAAGCAAACATTCATACATAAGACAAACGAGGAGGAAAACAAGGTATCAGAAAACAAAAAATAACCCAAAATACGTCTACACGTTTGCGAAAAGGAAAATGCAGTGTAAGGAGAGTATTGGTCCGTTGATAGACGGGGAGGCCAAATACACAAATGACCCGAAAAAATAAGCGAACTGCTTAGGGAACAATTTATTTCTGTGTTTAGCACCCCTATCTCCGAGATGGAAGTGGAAAATCCAGACGAATTTTTCGACATTGATACAAATCAACCAAGAACAAATTCCGACACAAACCTATTAATGGACTTCGAGTTCACGGAAGTAGATGGAATCAAGGCTTCATCACAGATGCGAGACAATTCAGCGACAGGGCCAGACACATGGAGTGCCATGTTTCTGAAGAAATGTAAAGAGAGTATTGCCAAACCGCTATACTTACTATGGAGGAAATCACTCGACACAGGACAAATTCCACTCCCCCTAAAGAACGCGAACATTGCCACCCTATTTAAAGGTAGTAACAGAGCAATGCCCAAGAATTATCGGCCAGTGGCTCTCACCTCACACCTTATAAAGTGCTTTGAACATATAATTAGAGGCAAAACTACCTACTACCTACAAGAAAAAGACCTATACAACCCAAATCAACATGGCTTCAGGGCTGGAAGATCATGCCTATCACAGCTACTAGACCACCAGGAGAAAATATTGGAAACATTGTGTCGAGGACAAAACATAGATGTAATATATACGGACTTTGCTAAAGCCTTCGATAAATGTGACCATGGAATCCTAGCACACAAACCTAAGAATACATGAATTACTGGAAAGCTAGGAAGATGGATATTTAATTTCTTGACGCAAAGAACACAAAGAGTGGTGGTAAACGGAGTTAAATCGGAAGTCTCGGAAATCGTGAACTCTGTCCCACAAGGGACAGTATTAGCTCCCTTGCTGTTCATAATAATGATTGCAGATATTGATGCATATATCAATGACAGTATTGTATCATGTTTTGCAGATGACACAAAGATATGTAAGGAAATATTGAACGAAGGTGACATAAAAAAATTACAAAACGACATTGAAACATTATCCCAGTGGGCAGAAGACAACAATATGAAGTTCAACGAAGAGAAATTCCAACTTCTAAGATATGGTAATAACAAGGAGCTGCAGAATAAAAGGTACAAAACTCTGCAAGACAAACAGATAACACCATATCTACAAGTCAGGGATCTGAGAGTAATAATGCCGTCGGATATAGAATTCAGGGAGCACTACAGCATCAAAATTACAACCGCTAGAAAAATAATGGGAAGCATCTGGAGGAGCTTCCGCAGCAGAAAAGCAAACATCATGCTCAAATTGTGGAAGAGCCTAGTCCTACCAATAATTGAGTATTGCTGAATACTCACAAGCCCATACAGAAAACGAAACATTGCGAACATTGAAGCTATACAAAGGACTTTTACGTCTAAGATAGAAGAAACGGAAGGTGAAGGCTACTGGTCTCGACTACAATCACTGAAACTCTACTCTCTCGAAAGAAGGCGCAAGCGGTACATAATAATATACATATGGAAAATACTTGAGGGCTCTGTGGTTAGCGTCGCTGACTACGAATCCATCGGCCCCGGGATCGAGACCCGGTGACGGCAGCCGGCGCGCAGCCAAACCCAGCTGTTCATCTCCTTCCACACAATAAAGAAAGTGGTTGGTAGATAGATGGGTACCCTGGGTGGCCTAGTGGCTAAGACGCTGGGCTGCTGGTGGGGCGTGGTTCGGATTCCACGTTAAACTGTAGATCTAAGGTGGAATGAAAAGCTTGACCTTCGTCAGAATGAACAATTCTGGCGGAAGCTAACCAAAGGTAACAAAAGTTACCCTACACACGATTCACGCACCAACGCGAGCGTACAGTATAGTGAATCAGTTTGTTAATTCTATTTTATTATAAATTAAATTCTCAACCAGACTAAACTCTTTCCATTATGTTCACGAAATGTATGCCACAGTTTCTCAATTCACTCTTTCACGTTCCTGTTTATCTTCAATAACATTTTCATTTTATGATTAACATCAGGTAGTGTGAAATGTTAAGGTCACTTTCAATATTGCTTCTCGTCCAAGCACATTTTGTTGATATCCAAAGATCTCGAAAAAAAAATCGTTTTCGTGGGAAATTTCGTGAATATTTTAGTACACTTCCAATTATTCGGTTCGTTCCGAGTCCCTTAGGCCGGCCGCATCATACAGGATCGTCTTGCGACTCACGACTCATGCGACGACTCGAGTCGCGTGTGATTTTATTGACAGATTCTGGGGAATCGCGTCGCGGTCGCTGCAGTGTGCGGGGCTCCCATTCTGTCAATGTAAAATCACACGCGACTCGTCACGACCCAAGTCGTCAGTGGTGAGTCGCGAGACGATCCTGCGTGCCGCCGGCCTCAGTATTTAACCCACGCAGGCAGGAATCATACCAAAATAAATTAACTCACCTCGAAGGTTGTATCTCTACTGGAAGCTTTTCAGACGTTAGATGCTCAAGTCACGATGAGTTTGAAGTTGGAGCGTTTCACCTAACCCCAGAGTAGCAGCCAGGGAGACTAGTATATCTTCCGGGGGAGCTTCCGACCGAAACGCTCAACGAGTTTCTATCAAAGAGAATATTATTATTATTATATAATATATCCATTCACAATTACGCAAAATTAGATGCTCGCTCTAACAATGAAAGTTAAACACAAACTCATTTCAAAGAGGTTTCAAACTTACAATTATGAGCTTTTATGGTTGGTATTGACAGTTTTATTAAATTAAAGCAACTATTTAAAATGAAAGTTATAATCAATATGACGTCATCTTTACTTTTAATTTCGGATTACCTTTTATATATATATATATATACATATATACAGTTCCATATAAATATTCAACATAAATGTTCAACAGTAAATATTGGGGCACATATTCAGTTTCGTGTAGATAAATTTTTTGACAAAGTCGAAATGGATCACGTGGAAAACAACCAATGTAAAACGACCACCTAACCTAGTGTAGTCTGGTCTCCGCGAAACCAATATTGGTTAATATACGCACGAATAATTCTTAAGAAGACTTAAAAAAATTATATACATGTATACAAAAATGGATCAACCAACCAACCAATTAAAGGACTGGCCTAAGCGTGAAACCAGCTCGGCTATAGGTATTAAATACTAAAATTATAAGAAAAAAGAAAAATGCGGGTGAAAATATCCGCTACGGTGTGGAAAATAATTACTTCGAAAACATTAGTGGTTGATCCCCTTTCGAGAAGGTATAAAATTCCTCAAGTTTGTTTACGTTTCTTATATTTCATCTGCAATACTTAAGATTCATCGATCCTGTTTAGATAATGGAGTCTGTTAAAGAGCTTGTCATACATTATAAAGCGTTTCTTTCTCATTCTACGCATTGAGTGCAGCCCTAATTCTGGAAACCTTTCCTAGTGATCGGTAAATTTAGTTTTACTCTCCGTTGTGAAATAGCTTTGTATTCTCAAATGAATCTCATCCCATTGTTTATATGGAACACTGAATACATGAGAAGTATTCCAGTTCTGTTATCAACGTCTTCAAAAAGGGAATCTTGCCATTAAGTCTTGATCTAGAAACTTCTCAGCGCTTTTCAATCGTCTTTTTGAGTTCTGTATTGTTCCTCGAATCCCGATTTGTGTTATTACCACTCCAAACTACTTTTGTGGGGTCGTTTCATTCGTGTTTTGTGATAATCCGTTATCAAGTGTACACACACACACACACACACACACACACACACACACACACACACACACGTAGAGATTACACAGTAATCAGACCCACTTGTTTTCTAATGAAAATCTACTTTAGTCACTTGATGACATCATAAGGACGGCTTTTGCATGCGGTTCCCCACACTCAAGAATGAAAAAGATATATTTGTGTATAATATGACTAGGAGGGATTCCCTCTCTTATAAGGGCTCTGTTAAGTGAGATGAGGGAAGATAAGGGGAGAACTTGTATATTATCCCCTCTCTTGAAAAGATTAAGTTTATTTATAATGCTTATCTGATGAACCAAGATTTAAAAGAGACTTCAAAATCCACAGATTTTTCGATTTGGAAAATGCTTCCTTTCATAATACTGAAAAATATTTTTATTATTAAAATGATATTAAATGTAAATATTAGTAATTTATTTATAATTACACCAAAAAAAATATTTAGTTAACTGTTAAATACACGAACGAAATTTTTTTTTTAGGTAAACAAATTTGGTGATACCTTTTTGGTAAACAAACATAAAATTTCGTCATTACTACTAATATTCGGTAGAAGGAGGAACTAAAATATGCCATTTGGTATTATACCAACTAAAATTCTGGTAACAATAGCCAAAGTTTGCCTCGTATAACTAAACGCTGTTTTCAGTGTAGTGAACC
>JAJOZX010001421.1:850000-880000 GCA_023014485.1 Bathynomus jamesi
TTACAATTTCGTTGTTGTTCCACAACTCAAATTTCATTTTATATTTATTCAAACATCATTAACAACGTTTCAATTACACCAATATCTTCGACTCCTTTAAGGGATAATGGTCGAACGTCTTACCGAATCATCCTTTATATATATATATATATATATATATATATATATAATATATATATATATATATATATATATATATTATATATATCAGTGGCGTACGCAGGATTTTCTTAAAGGGGGGGGCTAAAAAAAAATTTTATTCTAAAGTTTTTTCTTGTCCTTAATGAACAAAAATTAAAATTTTCTTAATATTATTCCTAATAATAATAATAATTATTATTATTATTATTATTATTATTATTTTTTTAATAATAATAATAAATGAATATTTTGTGTGTAGCAAAAATAATTTTCCAGTTGCCACATTGTTAAGCTGTCTTACTGAGAAAACGTTCTATTCCTTTCTCTCGAATGAAACTTTTGTCTTACTTCTTAAAAGGGGGGTCCAGACCCCATGGACACCCCCTTGCGTACGCCACTGATATATACATATCATATATATATATTACACACAGAATGGAACGTGGGCAATGGGTCACTAATGACCCGTTGCCCACGTTCCGCTTCCATCATGAAAGTGAAAACTATATTATTTGTCATTTACCATTACTTATTCGAACTACAGGGTGAGTCAAAGTCTCCATACATAGGCAAAATGGTCACTTTATTATGCAATCACTTGTAAGTCACAAAATATGCTCTATGTGGGCACCATTACACTGAATGCACGTACGGATGCGTTCCCCCCAGTCATGGCAAACGCGCGTTAACACGTCTGGTGTTATGCGTGCACACGCATCACGAATGCGTTCCTTTAGGTGGTCCGTGTTTTGTATTTTCACCTGGTACACCATGGCCTTCAAGTGCCCCCACAAGTAAAAATCAAGGTGGGTGAGGTCTGGGGACCTCGGAGGCCACTCCACGGGACCACGGCGGCCAATCCAGTGACCCGGAAACTTCTGATCCAGCCACTGGCGTACGCAGATACCATAATGGGGTGGCGCCCCGTCTTGCTGAAAGTACGCTGGATATCCCCCGTCCTCGTTCAGCAGGACGGCATGACTGTGTCTTGCAGCATGTTTAGATACATTTCGCCATTCAGATTGGTGTCAATGAAAAAGGGCCAATAATTGTGTTGCCCCATATCCCGCACCACACCATCACTTTTCCAGCGCCTTGCGTCTTTGAGGGACTCATCCAGTGCGGGTTGTCATCACTCCAATAACGTACGTTTTGACGATTACCTCTCCATGAACATAAAAGTTGGCTTCATCTGAAAACAGGATGGCAGCCGAGAACTCCGTGTCTTCGTCCACTTTTGTTCTTGCCCATTCACAAAATTCCAGCCGCCTGTCCGGATCGTCTTCGCTAAGATACTGCAATATTTGCATTTTGTATGGATGCCATCTGTGCTCTTTCATAATGCGGACGATACTCCTTTGGCTGACACCGCATTCTGCAGACATCCGTCGAGTACTTTTTTGGGGACTCTTTGCGAACGCTGCCAGCACCATAGTCGCTATGCCTTCATCGGGGCTGTCGTGGACGGCCATTTCTCCGTTGGTCTGCAACACTTCCAGTCTTCTTGAACTTCTCAATGAGTTTGGCAACGGTGTCGTGTGTGATGTGCGTGCCGGGGGCGTGTCTCCTGTTAAAATCCTCGGCAACCTCGCGACAGCTTCCTGATCCTGCCAGAAGAATGATCTCTATACGCTCTTCTTGGGACAAAGGCATCTCAGCACATCACCTGCAAAAAAGTAAAAAATAAATAATCATTTATTTATCATGACCATTTTGCCTATGTATGGAGACTTTTGACTCACTCTGTATAGGACTTAATTTTCCCAGAAAAGTTCCTTGTTCCACGCACGGTCTGTGTGTAACATAAAAGTTTCTCAGGGGACCATTCTGAGTTGTCAAAATATCATTTATATGACCTGTTATATATATATATATTATATTATATATATATATACAGGTCATATAAATGATATTTTGACGTTATCCGAGCAGTTGGTTTGTATGAGTATAAAACGTTTACTTGCTCAGATTTGAAAAGCAATAAATATGGACAAAGCCGTTTTAATCTCAACATAAATATAGAGTAACAATCCGAATTCTAAAATCCAGTATCAAGTTTCTCTTTAGATCCACTTTTAAAGTTCTCGATTCCGATTTCATTCCAAAGTTAGGAAAATTCTTCACTTCTGATTCTATTTATACGCGATTCTAATCCAAAAGAGATTATTCTTTAATCCTGACTTCAATTCCGAACATATACACGGTTGACAAAAGTGAATAGACACCTTTGTTATATAATAACAAATTTACCGAATCACTAAATGGAAAAAGGGGAAACGAACACGATTTTAAATATATTCATTCAATTAATTTACCAAAAGTGATAATTTACTGAGTATACGATCAAATAATTTTGTGTGTGTGTGGGGGGGGGGGGGGACAAAGGTGTCTCTTTACTTTGTCAACTCTCTCTCTCTCTCTCTCTCTCTCTCTCTCTCTCTCTCTCTCTCTCTCTCTCTATAGATATATATATATATATATATTATATATATATATATATATATATATATAACGTATTCATGTTATATTAAATGAAAGTGTTCCCACCCTCGATTTCTTTTGGACTTTGGAACGAATTAATTTGTCAAAATAAGCAGAAAATTGCGGTTTTTGTTCGCTTCGGTTTTGGCTTTGAGGAAATGTGGCTCGGCGATCAAACTCAGATTATATAAGGGCCATGAGAGATAAGAATGGCGGCACAGTTGGGGTATTGGGGGACGGCACGTTGGAAGGGGAAGGAAGCTAAAAGGGGAAACAGAGAAAGAGCCTCATTGGTATATATAATATATATATATATATAAGATATAATATATATATTATATATATATATATACAAGCAAACAACCACAGGGAAAAGGAAACACAAAGTCCGAGCGCTTTCGTGATATATTCACATTATCAAGGAGGAACAGAAAATAGACGGAGATTACAAAGTAAATGAGTTAAATAGACAAGCAAAAAATTCACAATCGGCACCTCAAATTAAAGGCCTTGTCTATTTAACTCATTTACTTTGTAATCTCCGTCTATTTTCTGTTCCTCCTTGATAATGTGAATATATCACGAAAGCGCTCGGACTTTGTGTTTCCTTTTCCCTGTGGTTGTTGCTTATTAATAAGGTCACGTGTTATTTTGTGATTTTAGTGCATACTATATATATATATATATATATATATATATATATATATATAGATATATATATATATATATATACAGTATATATGGCTGTTCAAAATAATGTTGACACATTTTGAAATTGTTTATTTTGAATACTAACTTCACTTAATAAACAAAAACTTTACTGTGAAAGCCTAGTAATTAGGGCCTAGATATATATATATATATATATATATTTATATATATATATATATATGAAATCAGGAATTAAAAACTCGCCGTTATACTCGATTTGAAAGATTTGAAAAGAGGTCCAGTCAGTAAGTCCGCGGAAATGTTTTATTGCAACACAGTAAATAATTCCGCAAATTTATTCAGTGGACTTCGTATATTGAAATAAAGTATTAAAAAATAAAAAGTAAGAAGTACCTTCTTGGCCACTTCCTAAAACTGAAGGTTTAGCCCAGGGTTTTTACCCAGGGTTTTTTTACCCAGGGGTACGTATTAGATTTTTGAAGGGTAAACAGTGGGCTGATAAAATACGTGTTTTCCTAATTTTTTACTTTTCTGTAAATGCATTTTTTGAAATATTTCAACAATTTAAATGAATTATTATTTATTATTATTATTATTATTATATATATATATATAATATATACTGTGTGTATATATATATATATATATATATATATTATATATATATATTATATATAGATAATATATATATATATATATATATATATATATATATATATATGAAAATTATTTCACGAAGGTAACACGTGAAAAATATTTATGATGAATAAAACCACGAAGGAAAGGAAACACAAAATGGTGCTCAAGCGCTTGAGCACCATTTTGTGTTTCCTTTCCTTCGTGGTTTTATTCATCATATATATATATATATATATATGGCTGTTCAAAATAATGTTGACACATTTTGAAATTGTTTATTTTGAATACTAACTTCACTTTATAAACAAAAACTTTACTGTGAAAGCCTAGTAATTAGGGCCCATATATGTTATACTCGATTTGAAAGATTTGAAAGAGGTCCAGTCAGTAAGTCCGAGGAAATGTTTTATTGCAAACACAGTAAAATAATTCCGCGAATTTATTCAGTGGATTTCGTATATTGAAATAAAGTATTAAAAAATAAAAAGTAAGAAGTACCTTCTTGACCCACTTCCTAAAACTGAAGGTTTAGCCCAGGGGTTTTTACCCAGGGGTACGTATTAGATTTTGAAGGGTAAACAATGGGCTGATAAAATACGCGTTTTCCTAATTTTTTTTTACTTTTCTGTAAATGTATTTTTCGAAATATTTCAACAATTTAAATGAAATTATTATTAATATATAATATATATAATATAATATATATATACAGTGGTGGGCACCGTTAACCAAAAAGTTAACTTCGATAACGATAATCCGTTAACCCCAATTTTTAACTCCGATAACAATAATCCGATAATTTTACTACAAAGTTAACGGAAGTTAACGATAATTCGTTAACGATAACTATTTCTTTACTAACATTTAAAAAAATCAAGGAAAAAAGCTATAAAACCCATAGAAAATGTTTATTTATGCAAAATCCAACAATAAATAGGTATTTAACTGTATTTTTATCAAGTTTTGCAACTTTTTTGCTTAATAACTTTTTTTTTTATTTTTAATAAAAAATGTACTGATTACATGTTTTGAAACCCTTGTAACCACTAACCATTAACTAAATTTTAATTTACCAGAGAATTATTATGGCGGGAACTGAAAGGTAAAATTAAATTTTAGGCACATTTATTAAAGACTATGACACAATGTGCTGGTTGCCCTTCAGAAAGACCAACCTGTCAAAGTTAGGCTCAACTGCCAGTCTTGACCTCTTGGGCCTCAGGATGTCCTTGCCGAGAGAGAAGAGCCGTTCCACTGCGGCAGAGGACGGAATTGGCAGACTGAGGTTATGGCGGTTTGAATTCATTCGCGGAGCGGTGATCTTCCGTGAATGACTCCTCGCAGTTAACGTGTTAACGGACTTTAACAGACTAAATATCGAGTTATCGGAAGTTAACTGGTCCGATAACGACAAATGGAAATTAACTTCCGTTAATAGTCCGTTAAAAAAAGTTAACTTCGTTAATTAACTGTTATCGGATTAACGCTTTAGTGCCCAACACTGTATAATATATATATATATATATATATATATATATATATATATATATATATATATATATATATATCGAGTTATGATTGCAGATATTGATGCAGATATTAAGGACAGTATTGTATCATGCTTCGCAGATGACACGAAGATATGTAAGGAAATATTGAACGAAGATGACATAAGAAAACTACAAAACGACATTGAAACATTATTCCAGTGGGCAGAAGACAACAATATGAAGTTCAACGAAGAAAAATTCCAACTTCTAAGATATGGTAATAATAAGAGCTACAGAAAAAAGGGTACAAAACTCCGCAAGCCAAACAGATAACACCAAATCCACAAGTCAGGGATCTTGGAGTAATAATGTCGTCGGATGCAGAATTCAGAGAGCACTATAAAATCAAAATCACAACGGCTAGAAAAATAATGGGAATCATCTGGAGGAGCTTCCGCAGCAGAAAAGCAAACATCATGCTCAAATTATGGAAGAGTCTAGTCCTACCAATAATTGAGTATTGCTCAGTACTCACAAGCCCACACAGAAAAGAGACATTGCGAGCATTGAAGCTATACAAAGGACTTTTACGGCTAAGATAGAGGAAACGGAAGGTGAAGACTACTGGTCTCGACTACAATCCCTGGAACTCTACTCTCTTGAAAGAAGGCGAGAGCGGTACACAATAATATACATATGAAACATACTTGAGGGCTCTGTCCCTAACCTCAGAAATGAAATAGAAACAAACTGGAATGAGAGAAGAGGCAGATTTTGTACGGTCCCAGCTGCGGTGGGACAAGGAGCCATGAAAACGAGGATGGAAAATACCCTCAGAATACGGGGCCCAAAGCTTTTCAATGTCCTTCCAAAAGAAGTGAGGAATCTCCAGCACACCAACCTGAATAACTTCAAGAACCAGCTGGACAGATTCTTGTGCAAAGTCCCTGACCAGCCATGCGTGGCTGGCTACGAGGGCAGGAGGCGATCAGAGAGCAATTCCCTCCTTCACCAAGTCCCGCAAATGAGGCGGGATGCTGCAGAGGGGTCGACCGCAGGTCGATCCTGAACCGTCATTCAAACTCAACAAAAGTAAAAGTAAGTAAGATATATATATATATATATATATAATGACTGTTTGAACTCGGGGTATATACTCGTATATGCATTTTGTATGGGGGTACACGAAAACACCTTGACTTTTGAAAAGGGTACGCGGTACATGGAGACAAGGTTGAAAACCTCTTCGTTCAGTCCTTAATTTTTGATTAAGGGCATTTTACACAAGAAGAAAACGATAAAGAAGTCCATTACCTTTCGTTACACTAAAATAACAGAAAGTTAATTTAAACAGATTACATAAAGATTGTCAGATAATTGTTTTAAACAACTGGACTTAGCTGCAGTTAGAGTTTCGATGCTGGTCAATAGTCTGCCATTTACAGAAAAGGAAATTTTACCCGAGCTGAATGATGGAGATGATATAGAAATGCTGCATTTCTGTGCTGTGCAAACTTAGGTCTGATATCGTCATTCTTTTTTTTTTCCTTTTCCATACCACATACTTGCCAACATTTGGAAAGCAAAAGCAGTAGGATTTGTAATCAATGCCAGGGGGTCCGGGAGCATGCCCTCTCTCTCCCCGCCCGGGAAATTTTTTAAAATCTAGCCTTAAATGATGCACGCTCGCTCATTCTGAGCGTATAAGTTTTGATATATTTGCATGTTGTTCGTGTTGATAGCCTTCAAATTGGTAGAGGGTTGGCAAGTATGCGTGCATGACAGACTGTTCACGAGCAACGACGAAATTTTGTATTCATTTTTAACCAATTCCACGCATGAACTTCGATAGATAAAAACTGGAATTTCCATTATCGCGACCGAAAATTCTTTATTCTTCAAGTTCCGTCGAAGAATTGAGAAATTTTTCATTTTTGTGATGTAAACTTTTTCTCTCCTTTCAATGATGGAAATATTTCAGTTATTCGTGATACGGAATTTACATCGAAGTATCATCACGATTTTAGTTTTGAGATTTGCGCATATTTAGTGACGACATTAATGCGATTCAAGTCATTTGATTTACTTAATTATTATTAATGGTAAATGGGTATAAATAGAGATATAAATATAGATGTCCTCGGCCCTGAGTTTACGCTTCTCTGTCGTTACAAAGTGGTCATAAAGTCCCTTTGCAGTGCAATTACAGCATATCTGTATTAGTGATGGGACGATTAATCGGAATCGGAATCGAGAATCGGAAGAATCGAGCATTTTTCAGGAATCGGAATCGGAATCGAGAGAATTGTACCATGATTTCCGATTCTTAAAACGATTCTTTAACTTTTAATTGAACCAGTTTTGCAATGTAAACTTTAAAATTTAAATGAAAGAGGATAACAAATTTCATTTTTATTGTATTGTAGCTATACATTAAAACATGTATATCCATGATGTGTAATCAAGAAGATTAAAATGAATTGTTACAACTTACAGTTGATTTTTATTTTTAAACCAATCTATTATAATTTATAATTTATATTACCATACTCATAATGTAAATAGTTAATCTTACCAGAGTAAAATATGACAATTTCCAGAAAAACAAGTATAGAATTATATTTAAAAATATTGAGAATCAGAATCGGAATCGAGAATCGTATCGGAATCGAGACTTTTTAGTGGTATCGGAATCGGAATCGGAATCGTTAAAAATTTTGGTATCGTCCCATCACTAATCTGTATGTCGCCCTCGTTTTTCTTGCAAAGGGACTTTGCGGCCACACTATACGGCCGATTAGTATGGCTTAAATGTCATTAAATAGCATTCCACGGGTATGGAATACTTTTATGACTGTGTTATCCCTATTTCGTCAACGCTTCTTAAATACGTTCATCGCAAAACATGTTCCGATTCACTTCTGAACATGTTTACAAATTTCACGGGTCTGATATGATGTTGCAATACACCCATATATGATTCAAGATAGGTGAAAATGAAGAAGTACTCTTCGGGACTTTATTGGCGAAACAGGAAGTACTTTATACTAAATTTAATGAGAATTCATCAGACATAAGTTGAGGAAAACGAAACAAGACCTTCGATAACTCCCAACTTACTATAAAGTGTATTAATTCAAACCTATATTCAAAAGTAATCAAATTTTCATATGTCCGTAATACTTAATCTATTCGAGTCCATTGAACTTTTCAAATGAAACTGTACTTTATGATATTAAATAACTATAATACAAGCTGTAATCAACCTACTTTAAATTCATTCCTGGAGAGCAACAATCTGAACACCTTTCCCCACAAACTAAAAACTTTGAATTTTGAACATAAGCTCGTATCGTTTCTCAAAAAATTAACTTTGAGAATCCCAATCTCTCCATTTATATTCCTTTCCAGCGCATGCTTCCCTTTAATGTTCGTACTGTACAGGGTGTTCCGTAAGTCCCTTTATTCTCACCCTATTCTAGTAGGAAAAGGTTCAGTGGTAAATGGATTTATGGGACATCCTGTATTGTTGAGAGTTTAGATTTAAAAAACATTTACCACAAGATTAATAATAATCATTCAACGAGGCCAGAAACTGGCACAGCGCTCAGGCCAACTAATGCGACCCATTCTAACTCCTGTATTATTATTATTATTATTATTATATATTACCAGCATCATTAGGGTTCGAACCCCGATCTCAGTGTCTTTACTTCGCTTATCGGGAAAAGATGTTAAGTATTGAGCTGAGGACGCTGGTTATCGCAAGACTAAAGACTTCTTTATTTAATAACGTCTTAATAATCTTAAATTTAGAACGTCTGTTACGAACGAGGAACATTCAAAATGTTTGTTTGACGAGGTTTATCCTCCTTCGCAACATGACGGAGGGGACCTACAGCTTTACGTGGGATCCGAACTACGGGTCATTACATACATAATGTGGACGCAGAGAACGGTCCCCATCCAACTACCACCTACATCTAACGTCGCTTAATTTCACTAATCCACGGGGAAGCCCAATTTTTTTAAATGTAACTAATATGAAATATATATTTAATAATTCCTACAAGTTTCAAATACGCTAAAAAGGGTGATCTAAAAAGGTTGTTCCCGAAAAGTATTTATGTAACACAGTGTTTCTGGGAACACATTTTAGGGTCACACTGTATATAACCGTCGTAAACATGCAAACGTTTGCAGCATATACCTTACTTTATTTAAGAAAACACATTAATTGGAGCAAAGTTTTGAAAATTTCTCCAATCAAGTGAATCTTAAAAGTTTTTCGAAGGGAGACAACTAAAGTTTGTTCGAGAGGTAGTTTTTGTTGGCGGGGGGGAGGGGGGGCTAAATTAAATTAGGTTAGGCTACGTTAAATTAAGTTAGGTCAGGTTAGATTATGTCAAACATTAGAATGACGATGTAATTTTCAGTCAGTAAAATTTGTATCTATAGGTCCCGTATGAGAAATAAAGAAACACACACACACACACACACACCACACACACACAACACACACTATATATATATATATATATATATATATATATATATATATATATATATATATTTAGTGGTGGACCGGATGTCAGTTTTTCAACATCTGCGGATGCGGATCTTTAATTTCAATATCAGCGGATGCGGATATTTAGTTAATCTATCAATATAATATAGAATTATGAATATATGACATAATTTTTCAAATTTCGTGATATTACTATTATGGGAGGCAATGCATAAGAATTAAAATTAATATTAATGTTTTCATTATGATGAAAATAATAACTTTCTCAAGAGTTTCAGCCACAGAAAATTCAATGAAACAAGTCTCATTCAATTTTCTGTGTTACCAAGTATTTATATTTCAGGTTTATATGTTTGTTTGTTCATTAATAACACTGTACAACAATGAAAAAAAAACGGAAATGAGATCGTCATTTTTATGGCTAATTATGTGCGTAGATTGCGAAAATAACACTCATTTATTTGTATCACCCACCGATTTTATGAAAATGACCCTATTTCATTGTATCATTTTGAGAACCACTGGTTCTCTGAACGCATCGTTTACATTTTGTTCAGTCATGCATATGCTGTGGTGGTGGTGGTGTTTGGCTCTGTGTTTCCACTTTGATTTTATGAAAAATTTCTTTCATTAATCATTTAAAACAAAACTGTCAGCCATATTTTATCATAAATCGGTGCTATAAGTGAGTATTATTGAATAACAGCTATCAAATTATGTATATTTCACCGACAACGTCTATGTTGTGTGAAATTGCAAATTCATCTATCATTTTTTACAGGTTTTTATTGATGTTATGCTACAATGCCTAGAGAGGGCAAAAATTCGCCAGACAGTTTTTGTTATATTTGTGGGACATTAACGTTAAAACAGTATAAAAGGAAGTTGACTTCTCACGTGAAAAAGCTTTATGAATTATACTTCGCATGCAAAGCTGGTGATCAGAACAAGCACTGAGTGCCTCATATCTGCTGTGTGAGATGTGCAAGCTCGTTATCTGCATGGTTCAAAGGCACCGGTCCTGGTCTGGGATTCGGTGTCCCAATGGTATGGAGAGAGCCGCTGGACCATTCAAATGATTGCTGTTTCTGCTTAACGAACATCACAGGTTTGAATCTTTTATTTTTCTGAATATACGTCAAATTTGGTGTTTTTAGCACATTTTAGCATATCCTGCTCTGCATAATGTATTACACAATTATTTTATGCTATCTTAAGTAGTCAACAGTGTTTATTGTCTCACATTACAGGTTGCAACAGAAAAGGGAAAAAGGCTATAGTCTACCCAAATCTTCGTTCTGCTATGCGTCCTGTAGAACATTCTACAGATATACCCATCCCTCGTCCTCCAGCTGAAATGCCGACCGATAACACAGACTCTGACAAATCGGAATCAGACGGCGAATGCTATGAAGCTCAAGTCGAGTCCAAGAAAGAACAACATCTCATCACGCAGCCTGAACTCAATGATTTGGTCCGTGATTTAATACTTACCAAGCAATAAAGTGAACTGCTGGCCTCACATCTACAAGAATGGAATCTGCTGGCGGAAGACGTACGAATTACAGCATTCCGAAAGCGCTCCTTGGATTTGCAGGAATATTTCACAATGAAGAACAATCTTTGTTATTGTATTGATATCATGGGCGCCCGCAGGATTTTTTCCAAGGGGGGGCAAAATTTAATGTATTAATAGGTACGGACCGGAGCAAGCAAAAAACTTTTGACCCCTTAGGAACCAGCAGGTTAATTCTAAGTTTAGTGCCTGTAGGAGGCAGTTGGATACTTTTCAGCAAGTTTAGGACCTAAATATTTTCTTAGAAAATTTAAATATATTTTCTTGGCATTTCCAGGGGGGGGGGGGGCAAGCGCCCCCCCTTGCCCCTACCTGCGGGCGCCCATGATTGATATACATGGTCTGTTCGATGCTCTAGGTTTGTGCTATGAACCCAATCAGTGGAGATTGTTCAATGATGCATCTCTGTGCAGTGTTAAGGGTGTACTGCTGCACAATGGGAACACAATGCCTTCTGTTCCGATCGCTCATTCAGTCGTCTTGAGAGAAACGTATGACAATGTTGCTTTTATTCTGGACTGTGTAAAATACAATGAACATGAACAGCTTATCTGCGCAGATTTGAAGGTTGTGGCTATTCTCAATGGATTGCAAACTGGCTATACGCAATACATGTGTTTCCTATGCAAGTGGGGAAGCCAAGCAAGGTCTAAACACTACACACGCTCAGTATGGCCGCCGCGAGACAATTCCTCACCTGGATCTCACAATGTTATTCACGAACCACTAGTATGAGAGGAAAAGGTTATCTTGCTGCCACTTCACATAAAACTAGGGCTGATGAAACAATTTGCAAAGGCGTTGAAACAGTAAGCCTGCCTTCAAATATCTAAAGGAAAAATTCCCAAAAATAAGTGATGCCAAGATTAAAGAAGGCATATTCGTCGGCCCTCAAATTCGCCAACTCATGCTAGACCAGGGTTTCTCAACGGGGGCGAAAATGAAATTCTTGGGGGGCGAAAGTGGGCGAAAGTGGGCGAAAATTTGACTGAAGGGGGGCGAAAATTTATTTCGGCAACGATTAAAATTAAATTATTTTCGAATTGCTCATCAATGGTTTTGAAACACTATTCGGAGTATGTATTGTGCCGTCGATGACGTTAAAGGGAATTGACCAATGAGAAGTGCAGTGGGGCGGGGTCGTCATTCAAAGCATTCTATAGCGGCTTAGTGACGGTTATGCATACGGTGCGTCAGTTCTTACCTAATTAGAAGCGTGGGCGGGTGTTATTTTTTGTGCTATTATCTATTATCATTGATTTTTCTTTTAGTGCTTTAGTGCTTCTTAATTTTCGCGATTGTCCCTTGTTTCGAGTACGGAGACAATGACCTCGTTGTCACGTTTCTAGTCACTCAATTTAATCACTCAATTAGTGCTTCTTAAGAATAAAATAGAGTTTCGAATGTTCGCTTTCTTATCTGATAAAAATTCATAAATAAGGAGTGTTAACACATGTATAAATGTGATTTTCCTTTGAAAACGTTGCAAGGTTTAAGGCGGAGGATGCCAGTTTGGCCTACTTCTCGGGAATGAGGCTACTTGAACTTAAAATTAGGCTTGCGCTACTAAAATGATAACGTGATTATTATTTTTAGTGCGCTTTTAGTGCTTTTTAGCTGCCAAACTAGTGCCTTTTAAATTTTTTAATTAAAAAAGTAGCCTGATGATTCACATGATTGTGATGAAATGACATCTTGTATAACTAGCATCATAGCAAAATTAAAAGTACAATTATTAGGCCTATTACACCTAGTTTGCTAGTCTGAGTTGGAGATTGAGTCAGAAGGACAAAAAATTGAGTAGTTGAGGTTGGAGGTTTTGTGTACTAACTCCACAGCCTTGCTAATGACACATCTAAACCCTTTTTTTCAAATTTCAGATATTTTTTAAATACTTTATCGTTGTCAATTTTTTATTGTAATTACATAATGCACAAGACCCCTTAGTAATGTCAAGTGGAGCAAAGAAAAAGTGTCGCCAATACCTTGGTGAATACCTATCTTACGGTTTTATTGAAAGCCCTCTCGATCCAAAAAAGCCTGTCTTTTATGTAATAGTACTCTTTCGAATGAAGCTTTAAAACCTCAAGACTTCTTGACCATTTCAAAAGGAAGCATCCAGATAAAGCTAATAAAACCGTTGACTATTTCAAAAAATTGAAAACCAATTTTGAGCAGCAACCTAACTTACTTAAACATTTTGTAAAAAAAGATACCAAATTAGATGAAGCCAATGTTGCGTCATATGAGATTGCAAAAATTGTTGCAAAAAATGGCTGTCCTCATACAATTACTGAGAAAGTCATAAAGCCTATATTAAAACTGTTATTTCAAATGCGATGCATGAAGATCCTTCAGGTATCTTAAAAAGTTTACCATTAAGCAACGATTCAATTCGAAGACGAATTGATGAAATGTCAGTGAATATTGAAGAACAACTAGTTGAAAGATTGAAAAAAACTAATTTCTCAATTCAGGTTGATGAGTCCACAGTTGTTGATAACAAGGCCCTTCTCATGGCGTATGTACGTTATTTTAATGATGATTGTAAATTGAAAGAAGATATATTATTTGTGAAATACCTAGAAACTGACACTACTGGGGAATCTATTTTTATTGCTTTAAGATCCTGGTTTGATGAAAATAAAGTTCCATTAGAAATTTGATATCGATTGCAACTGATGGTGCTACCTCAATGGTCGGAAGGCATAAAGGCCTCGTAGCACATTTGAAAAAAATATGTCCTGGAATCATTGCAATACATTGCATTGTTCACAGACATAATCTTGTAGCAAAAAATATGAGTCCAATTCTACATTATTCACTTGGTATAGTTATTAAAACTATCAATAAAATAAAATCACATAGCAAATATGATCGCCTATTCAGGAAGTTTTGTTCTGATCATGATGAACAGTATGTAAGACTTCTTTTACATACGGAAGTCAGATGGCCCCCAAAGGAAATTGCTTAGCAAGATTTATAAACCTTTTTGATACCATAGTTAACTTTCTAGAAAGTGAAGGGGACGGAGATATTGCTAAAGAAATAAGAAAACATAAAAATAACATATATATGGCTTGGATATTTCGAAAGCTTAATGAGGTATCACTTCAACTTCAAGGAAAATTTATTACATTGATTGATTGTAAAACAGTATTGAAAGCATTTACTGAAAAATTGGAAATTTTTCAAGATAATTTACTTAAAAAAATGTTCACAGCATGCCTGAGCTGGCAGAAATTTGTTCTTCACTTACCAAAATGGATCTTGAAACGTATTCTGGACACTTATGTTCGTTAAAAAGTGACATGAACAAAAGATTCTCTGATTTATTTCCTTTGAAGTAAAACCATGGATGTTAGACCCATTTAATTGTGATGTTAGTTCAGCTGAAGAAGAAATTCAAGAAGAATTAATTGAATTACGATGCAATGATAACTCAAAATACATGTATGATAAAGTAGGAAAGACTGAATTCTGGTCATTAAAAGACTGTAAAAACACTATATCCAAGGTTATGGACCGAAATGGCCAAAATAATTGTCTGTTTTCCAACATCATATATGGTTGAAACTGGGTTTAGTTCAGTGAATAAATTACTAACAAAGGAAAGAAACAGATTGGATGTATGCAGAAGAGGTGACATAAGAATTAAGCTCAGCGACATTGAACCGAACATTGCATATTTAGTAGAAAAACACCAATCTCAAGGATCTCATTAAATAAAATAGTAAGTTTGAAATTTTTTTTATTTCACTTTTTTTTGTGTGTGTAGGGGGGCGATTTGAAAATAGAGTGGGCAAAAAAATTTTCAAGGGGGCGATGGTTAAAAAAAGGTTGAGAACTACTGTGCTAGACGAACACTTTGAAGAGGTGATGGATGAAGTTAAGTTGGCAGCCTGGCGTGCATTCAAAAACGTGTGCAGTGGTCTACTAGGAAAGACTAAATACGACAACTATGCTGCACTTGTGGATCAACTTATCAACTCATACCAACGTCTCGGATGTAAGATGTCATTGAAAATTCACTTTTTGCATTCACATCTCTCATTCTTTCCGGAAAACGCATCTGCTATTAGCGACGAACACGGGGAGAGATTCCACCATGATATAGCCACAATGGAGAGCCGATACAAAGGGAAGTGGAGTCCTGCTATGCTGGCCGATTTCTGCTGGAATTTAAAGCGTGACCAACCAGAAGCATCACACAAACGCCAGCATAAATACAAATAATGAGTTGAAAACAGTCTAATACGAGAGTTTTATGTTAATTTTGTGCATATATGTTGAAGTATAGCAATAATTAAACTGTTTCATATGATAAAGCCTATCTGTTTATCAATATATTCTTATTTTTTGGTATGAAGATTTTAAGCAGTCATTACAAAAAAAACGTGACGTGATAGAAAAAAACTATTTTCAGATTTGGAATCAGCACACTCGAATATAAGAATAACCGAATGTTATTCCCGTTTTTTTTTTCTGACCGAAAATTTGTTGAACAGTGTAATTAATACTTTACATGAAATGTGCATGACTGGGCCTTATAAGCTACTTTATAAGCTAATTTAATTGTAAATTGCATAATTTATTAGAGATAATATCCGCATAACATCCGCAGTCAGAAGTGCGGATGCGGGTGTAAAAAAGATGCGGATGCGGATATCCGGTCCACCACTAAATTTTATATATACACCTTGGTTACCTTGGTTTTGCTTCCACTCGAATTGTTCATTCTGACGAAGGTCAAGCTTGTCACTCCACCTTAGACCTACACTTTAACGTGGAATCCGAACCACGCCCTACCAGGGGCAGTTAGAAATCACAAAGTCCTCGCCCGGACTCGATCTCACGACCTCCCGATCAGCAGCCCAGCGTCTCAACCACTAGGCTACCCAGGGTACCCATTTATCTACCAGCCAATTTTTATTATGTGGAAGGATGAACAGCTGGGTTTGCCTCTCGCCGCCTACCGTCACCGGGCTTCGAACCCGGAGCCGATGGATTTGTAGTCAGCGAGGCGAACTACTACACCACCGAGGCGCACTACTACACCACCGAGGCGCATTTTAATATATATACAGTAAACCCTGACATAAACATAAACAATGACATAATAACAAATAAAAATGTAACGTAAACCAATTTTTGTGGTCATAAGCTAATCGATATACATATAAAATCCGCAACCAGAAGACCAAAAATTCGTCCTTGAGAAACAGAAGGACCATTTGAAGGATTAAATACAAATTCAACGAAAATGAATTGAGCGAGTTTAAATTCAGAAGTAATGGGTGTACATTGGGAATTGCTACTTCACGAAGAAAAACGAAGAAATACAGTACTACTTATAATAGAAAACCAAACTAAACCAATATTGTTGAAACATGCTCCAAAGAGACAAAAAGGAAAACGTAGCAAATTCGAGAGAAAAACCAGAACCGTATTTAGACAACGGAAAGAAACTGTAAAAAATATCCATAGATGCAAAACTGAAGCAAGGAGACCTCAGCTATAAAAAAGCTACACGAAACAGAACTGGACCAAAAGCAATTATTCATCCACAAGACAAATGAGGAGGAAATCAAGGTAGCAGAAAACATAGTGTGTGTGTGTGTGTGTGTGTGTGTGTGTGTGTGTGTATATATATATATATATATATATTTCTATTATTTCTACTGGGAAAGACTACGTAAACTAAATCTGTACTCCCTGGAAAGAAGAGAAAGGTACACCATAATCTACATATGGAAAATGATCTAAAAACTGGTACCAAACCTAAAACTAAACCCAATTACCATTTAAACAACACGGGAAAATAGGACAGGCAGAATGTGTAGTGTTCCCAAATTAAAGGCCCGACAAGGGACCTCCTCAACACTGAAGGAAAATAGCTTGGTTGCCAGGGGGCCAAGACTTTTCAACTAGCTTCCAAAGGACCTCAGAAACGTTACAGGGGTCAAAGTTGAAGTCTTCAAGAGAAGTCTAGATGCTTGGTTCAGGACGGTACCAGATGAGCCGGGTGTACCTGGCTATGTACGGTGGAGAGCGCAAGAAAGCAACTTGCTCCTCCACCAAGCCAGACCTAGAGGCGGGGCCACCAGCTTGACCTCCGTGTGAAGAGAGACCAACGCACGAAACAGCAACAAGGTATATATATATATATATATATATATATATATATATATATATATATATATATATATATATATATATATATATATATATATTCTTTTTTACGCCTTTGCGCAGAAGAAAAATGAACTGTAAAGAAGGTATTGATCCGTTAAAGAAGAGAGTAAATGAATACACAAATGACCCAGAAGAGAACTCAGTGTTGAGCCCCCTGAGCCCCGAGATGAAAATAGAAAATCTGGGTGAACTCAATGATATAGATGCAGATCAGTCAAGAAAAAGTACGGATGGATTAATGGATTTTGAATTATTGGAAGAAGACGTAATTATGGCTCTATTACGAACACGAGAAAATTTAGTACGAAGGTTAAACGCATGGAGTGCCATGTTTCTCAAGAAATGCGAAGAAAGTATGGACAAGCCACTATACCTACCCTGGAGGAAATCACTCGACACAGGACAAATTCCACTCCCATTAAAGGGCGCGAACATTTCCCCCCTTATTCAAAGGAAGTAACAGAGCAATACCAAAGAACTATCAACCAGTAGCTCTCACCTTCCGCCTTATAAAGTACAGTACTTTGAGCGTGTAATTTGAAGCAAAATTATTTACGACCTACGAGAAAAGAATTTATTCAATCCGAACCAGCATGGCCTCAGGGCTGGAAGATTATGTCTAGCACAGTTATTAGACCACCAAGACACAATACTGGAAACATTATGACGAGGTCAAAATATAGACGTAATACATCGATTTTGCTAAAGCCTTCGATAATTGTGATCTTGGAATTATACCCCACAAACTTAAGAATACAGGAATTACTGGAAACATTAGAAAAGGGACATTGGGACGATTGAGGTTTAAATGTTGGGACGACTGATGTTTAAGTTGGGACGATTGACGTTTAATTTTCTGACTCACAGAACAATAAGAATGGTAGTAAATGGAGTTAAACATGAAATCTCAGAAGTCGTCAGTGCTGTCTCACAAGGTACAGTATTAGCTCCCTTGCTGTTTATCATTATGACTGCAGACATTGATGCAGATATTAATGACAGTGTTGTATCGTGTTTCGTGGATGATACAAAGATATGGAAGGAAATTTCAAATGGAAGTGACATAGAAAAATTGCAAAACGACATTGATTATTCAAGTGGGCGGAAGACAACAATATGAAATTTAACAAAGAAAAATTCCAGTTTATAAGATATGGTAACAAAAAGGAGTTACAAAATAAAGGATACAAAACACTACAGGACAAAGAGACAACACCAAATCCACAAGTCAGGGATCTTGGAGGAATAATGTCGTCAGATGCAGAATTCAAAGAGCACTATAACATTAGAATCACCACAGCTAGAAAAATAATGGGAATTATCTGGAGGAGCTTTCACAGCAGAAAAGCAAATGTCAAGCTAATATTATGGAAGAGTTTAGTCATACCCATAATTGAATACTGCTCAGTACTCACAAGCCCATACAGAAAACTAGACACTACAAACATACTGTAGAAGGCATACAAAGGACTTTTACTTTTAAGAAAGAGGAAACGAAAGATGAAGACAACTGGTCTCAACTACAAATCCTGAAACTCTACTCCCTGGAAAGAGGACTCGAGCGGTATACAATAATATACATATAGAAAATACTCAAGGGATGTGTCCCAAACTTCAGAAATGAAATAGAAACACACTGCTACGGGACAGGGGGCTATGAAAACGTAGATGGAAAATACCCGCAGAATATGTGGCCACCTACTTAAGGTGCTACCGAAAGAACTGAGAACCCTCCAGCACACCAACCTGAACAATTTCAAAAACCAACTGGACGGGACAGAGGGGCACGCCGCAGATCGATCCTGAAGCGTCGTTCAAAGAAATCAAGTACAACAAGCAAGATATATATATATATATTATATATATATATATATATATACATATATATATATATATATATATACACAGGGTGTCCCATAAGTCCAGCATCATAGGAGAAATTCATATTTTTCTATTTGTACAAACCATAATTCATATTTTTCTCTTTCTACAGGCCATAATGTCTGTGAGCAAGGAAGAACGAATCCAGATAATTCTACTCATAGGAATTTAACAGACTGCATCCAGACCGCGAGCCAATAACACAGAGTTGTGTTAGCAGACTTGTTGCAAAGTTTAAGAAAACAGGATCCATAGAAGATAAACCACGCAGTGGACCTTCAATGACAATGATACAGCGACTGCTATCCTGGCTCATTTTAACAGAAGTCCCAATAAGTCTCTTCGGCGATTGTCCGCCGAGACAGGAATGTCGAAAAGTAGCATCCATCGCATTCTTCAGGCTCACAAATGGCATCCATATAAACTTCAGATCCTACAGAAATTAAGCGAAGATGATGATCCCGACCGGCGGATGGAATTTTGTGAATGGACTACGGAACAATATGCGTGGGATGCCAATTTCCCGTCCACCATTCTGTTCAGTGACGAGGCTGTATTTTACGGAAATGGTGAGGTAAATCGACAGAACACCCGCTACTGGTCTCAAAACAACCTCACTGTTATACCTCTTCAAAGGAACACGGTGCATCTCGGGTGATGGTATGGTGTGGCATTTGGAAGGATCGCATCATAGGACCCTCTTTTTCGATGAACATGTCACTGGAGGCACCTACCTACGTATGCTCAAGGAAGAAGCATTTCCCAGTGTCTTGAACGAAGAAGGAAATTTCCCAACATGGTTCCAGCAAGACGGCGCTCCTGCACATTACAGCACCCAAGTAAGGGAATACCTGAACCAACAATTCCCTGGTCATTGGATAGGACGTCGAGGGCCTGTGGAATGGCCAGCTAGAAGCCTGGATCTCACGCCACTAGATTTTTATCTCTGGGGCCACTTGAAAGCGCTGGTATACGCGAAGAAATTATGAGTGTTGAACATTTGCGGCAGCGCATTATTGGGGCATGTAACATCATTACTCCTGACATCATTCACCGTGTGCTTGCTGACTGGGTATCACGTCTGAATTTGTGTATTGAAAACAATGGTGGACATATTGAGCATCCTATGATGCCGGACTTATGGGACACCCTGTATATATATAATTATATATATTATATATATATATATATATATATATATATATACGATTTCGGACATATGTTTATATAAGCTTTATTCATTATTTTCAGGTCCTGAATCCATCCAGAAAGTGCGTCCCACATGTTATGAAACACCCTGTGTATAATATATATATATATTATATATATATATAATATTATATATATATATATATATATATATATATATATATATATATATACAGGGTGTCCGAGAATTATCTGTACAATTTTTGGCTGTTATTAAAAGTCAAACATGAAGTGTAGAAATTTCAGTGTTGTCCCATTTTACAGAGAATCTCATTAAGTTTTTTCTGATACCACGTTTTGACAAGTTTTTTAGAAATGAATGTACGCGGGTGACAGACATTGATGATTTAAAAGCAAGAATCACAGCTGCTATTGAGCGAATTGATGTGGATATGCTGCAGCGTACATGGCAACCTTTGGTGTATCGATTCGATGTTTTGCGAATCACTAATGGTGCACATATCGAATGTTTGTAACAACGTTACTTTAATAAAAGAAACTTTTGAAAATACAGATTCTAAATAATCTTGTTTAAGAATTTTACGTGTGTTATCAAGAATTTTATTAAAAGATGAAATTGTACAGGTAATGTTCGGACACACTGGGATTTCTAAAAAACTTGTCAAAACTTGATATCAGAAAAAACTTAGTGAGATTCTCTGTAAAATGGGACAAGACTGGAATTTCTACACTTCATGGTTGACTTTTAATAACAGCCAAAAATTGTACAGATAATTCTCGGACACCCTGTATATTGCTTGTGTTATTTGATTTCTTTGAACGACGAAGTTAAATTTGTCTAAGTACCTTTTCGTAAAATAATAACGTTTTGAGTTGCTTAACCTTCTTTCTAACAGTAAAGGCGATGTGGCGGAAGGGACTTACAGCTTAACGTGGGATCCGAACCACGAATCGCTACACCATCTAAAACCAAAGGAAGGTCACCATCCATCAAACTATGGAACACACCCAACGCCGCTGATCAAACGGGAAGCAGTGTTACGATGTGGTCCATCCAGCCTATATAGTGAAAGATGAATTTAATATGGGCATTCTGAATCTGGGTGCGAACCCCAGTGCTGCCTAGAGCTGGGCGGTTTGTCTTTTTTGTATCTACACCACGACGAAGCGGCGGGCTGGCCACCCCACTTTTAATTGACCCGGGCTAAGGTAGCCCAGGCTCAGGCCCTTTTCCCTCACTTCTTTGGAGATATGGGACATGAATGTTACCTTCTTTTTACCATTTTGAATCTCACATTTTTCATATTTATTAACAAGAAATGATAGTGTAATTTTTAGGTGGAAAAGGTTTCTGGCCGCTTAGTAGCCCAGTGGTTACGGTGGCGCGCTCCGAGCGGTGGGGCGCTGGCTCGCTCCGGCCGCTGGTATCGGGTGGAGTTCAGTTGGCCGCTTACTCTGTTTCTGCTCTGGTTCAGGTGGCCTTTGAGGCACACTTGCCCCTAAGTCGTGAGGAAATGAGCTTCTTGGTACAAGTTTCTCATATTTCTCCCTTAATTGGCAGAATCATCGTATACAGCATGTTTCCTATCGGCTGTGAAATCCCAACAAGAACAACAACAACCTTCTTTAACTATGCATACCTGAACCCATGCAAAGAGTAAACATGATGGTATTACTCTTGATTTTATGCATCCTGATGTTGTATGGGGTGGCAAGCAATGATTGCCTCCCCTGCACAGATGAAACTAATAGAGAATTATTAGAGATACAAAAAACTGATTGTTGCATCTTTCAGACAATTTAATTCTACGTCTAAACAAAACCACTCAATAGGAGAGACTCGAAAAGGTCAGTGTCGTACTCAAGATTTCGGAGGATTGTTTCGATGTGCTGCTCCATGGTCCGGCGGCAGAATCGGATGGCTGGTGGTTCAGCAAGCATCAGGGATTCCACTCGGTCTTTCAGGATGGATCTTGAACGATTCTGCCGCCGGACCATGGAACAGCACATCGAAACAATCCTTCGAAATCTTGAGTATGACACTGACCTTTTCGAGTCTCTCCTCACCTCCTACCCTTGCCGACTTGAAGCTGTCCGCCAAGCACGAGGAGGCAACACCAACTATTGAATGGTTTTGTTTAGACGTAGAATTAAATTGTCTAAACGATGTAACAATCAGTTTTTTGTACCTCTATTAGTTTCATCTGTGCAGGGGGGGGGGGCAATCATTGTTTGCCACCGTGTATTTGATAATAAATAATTAATATACACCATGAACCATCTCAGAAGATTCAGGCGGTTTAAATGTACCTTCAGAAGCCTCGATCTAACATTTCCAAACTTCGCGTATGATTTGAAATCAGTTACAACGTTGGTTTTGAGTGATTACGACGCTATTATTCAGTATGTCATAGTAAATTTTATGTAGCTAATTATCATTAGCGAAAATAAAGTGATTTTTTCTTTAGTGATCACGATCGTTTAGATTTTAACACTGTACCTGCAAACTGTAATAATGGGGTTGTTTAACCTCCTTCGCGACATCTAAGGTCATATGACGGAGGGGACCTACAGCTTTAGGTGGAAACCACGGGTCGCTACATAGTCAGGACACGGAAGACGGTCTCCCATCCAACTACTATCTGCAGGGCCGCCGAGAGGGCGGGGAAGCTGGGATAAATTCCCGGAGCCCGGACCTCTAGGGGGCCCGGAAAGATGGGGATAAAATCGAAAAATATTAATAAAGCAATTGATTAAATAACAAAGAGGAAATATAATTAATGAACATACATTTTATAGAGATTATCATAATCAAACTGAAACAGATAAAATATTATCCGTGGTCCACCAATGCCCAAGACCGACTGACAGATCTGGGATCCATTGTAATTGAAAGCCAGTTAGCCCGTACTTTAAATTTCATCAGAATTATTTACCACTTTGCTAGAGAGAAGGCAAAGAAAGTACACTTCTGATTATGAAAATCTTGCAGTAAACAATTGTCTTGCCTGCATGGACTGGTACTGCATTTGTGAATTGTATGGTGATAGAATTAATATAATTGATTCGATAACTAAAATGGTCATTTTCTTCGGAGTTGTTTATTCATACTGTATGTTTTGAATAGTGACTTGGACATATAATCAGTTTGCTTGTTATGTACACAAAAAACATTCATAATAAAATACTGAGTAAACAGGGGGGCCCATATATCAATCCTTCCCCGGGGCTCGGGGCAGCTCTCGGCAGCCCTGACTATCCGACCCAATATCGCTTAACTTCGCTGATCAACGGAAAGCGGCGTTACGACATTGGCTACGACGTAGCCCCTGTACCTGGAAACCCGTTTGAGACCATTTGAATGAGACGGTAATATTTGATATTCCATCCGTGATATAGATTTTTTGCCATTAATAAACCAGTAAAACTGAAACTCTTACTAATTGAAAATAAATACAAAACAATAAACTAAACTTGTGTGGTACGTAACTAAACAGTAAATTTGATAAATACTCAGGAAACCAAAATTCTGTAAAATAAAAATTTCATATATCCTCCATCATCCGCGTTTTCTTTCGCTTCGTAGGGGAAAAGTTGCCACACGCTTCAATTCGAATAATTCCAGACTTATTCCACAGTATATATTTATGCCAGTTAATTAATTGCCAGAGTCAATCTCCTTCACCCGGCCAACGACAGCCATGCAATAAAGATGCTCCCTATCAGTGCGGAGAAGAGGGTATTATTCCCTACCAAAAGATTAATTGACAAACTTTTATATTCGCATTCGAATAAATTTCAAGGGACGTTGAACACATTCTACAACAAATCAAACATTTGTAAAAATTGGAAAAAGCGAGACGACAGTTCGAAACAAATAGAAAGATTTCAATATTGTTATACTGTATTTTTTTGTTATTTATAGAGTCTTCATGCCATTTATGCGTTCGAATATCTAAAACTAGAATTAGTTAATGCGTTCTGTTGAGGTTGTATGAAGACGCATCGTTATATTAATTTGAAGTTACTAAACTAATTCGTATTATTAAAATTGTTAATATTAAATAATAATTAAATAATACAAAATAATAAATGGTAAAAGGAGTTTAAAGAATCGAATGCGCTACGAACACGGAATCGGACGAGTTGATCGCCTTTCAGCACGATGGATTTCCCTCTCCAGAGCAACTATAGACAGCCGTCCACCGTGGTTTATTTCCTCTTTGCCTTCTGCAAAATCGCAGAGACATTCGGTCAACAATGAAAGGCAGAATTGTAAGGAAATTGCGCTCAATAAACTCCGTTTTTATCCTTACCGAGTTTGTGACTATGAAGAAATTTGCGAAATGGAAAATGTTTTGAAATTCACTCCAAGTCAGAGAGAGATATATTCATTAATAGTAAAATATGATGAAAGAGCGCCTTATAATAACAAAGAGATTTCAAATAAAACATGTCAAGTTTTCAAATTATTATAAACATTTTTCCTCAAAAAGTTCTTTTAATTAGTAACTCTCTTTCTGTGTGTGTGTGTGTGTGTGTGTGTGTGTACAGGGTGTCCGGGCTTAAATGGCAACAAAATACAAAATACATTTATAATGTTTTATTTTATTGCCATTTAAGTCCGGACACCCTGTATATATATATATTATATATATATAATATATATATATATATATTGTTCATTCTCAGGGGCGAACATTGCCTTATTAGAGCCATTGTTAACTTGTTTATAATGACCACAAACAAGAATCGCTTACAAAACACGTGGTCAAACAGAAATCGGATACGCTGTGAAACAAAATCGCTCTTATGTTCTCGTAAATAAAGATCAAAATGAGGCGCTTCCAGTTTAGAGGATCACGTATCAGTGTCATGCGATCCAACAATAACTTAGAAGTAATTCCGGCAAATGAGACCGTAATGAGCAGAACACACAAACAGACCGCTTTCACCTATGCTTTGTGTCTTTGTAGGTATAGGATTTAAAGCCTTTATACAATATACGGCTTTCATTACAGATAAGACAAAACCGGTACAATACGCGCTTTATATGTTGCACTACTGAAAGATTTTGGAAAACCAAAAATCAGACGGGACGTTTAAGTGATCGAAATTTGTAATTTGTAAAATGGAAGTTAGAATTGATCAATCGCTATTTCGGAGTTACCTGTAAAATACAACTTAGTTATGGATCTTTTTATACAGTATACATACGAGTGTGTGTATATATATATATATATACAAAATTGGCAACATGGATATATGGAAAACCAGGAAATCAAGGACGAAAAAAACAGTATTTTGGACATAAAAAACCCCAGTATGATTCAAGATTCAAGGTTTTATTGAAAACCAACAATATAGTATAGTACAGACTAACAAACACAACCATTGCCTGTCATATGTGTTCTTTTATAATGTTCTTAGTTGCTGCTAAGAACATTCTGCACACTATAAAATCATTTATTATAAAGAATTAAAGGTTTATTTTGAATGAAATAAATATTTTAAGATATCGGAATTTATCATGAAAAATTGGAAACATGAAATTTGAGAGTAACAAAAGGGGGGAAAATTCCGAGAAAATGGAATAGTTGGCATGTGTATATATATACAGGGCGTCCCAAAAAAATGTATACACACTTTAAATAATTATAAAGGCAGTGTTTATTAAAATACATTTCATTTTCAAAATGTAATAGAATCTACAGACATTATTTAATTGTTTTGTCAACGCCTGTTTTCAAACTGACGTCCGTTCTGGTCCAGACACTGCTGATAACGCGAAGCAATGGAATCGCAAACATCACGAAACATTTCGTTTGGTATTTGTGTGCATTCTCGTTCAATGGCTGCTCTCAATTCAGCGACTGTTGCAGGTTTTATAGCGTAGACTTTGTCTTTTAAGTATCCCCATAAAAAAAAGTCTAGTGGTGTGAGGTCTGGTGAACGCGGAGGGTATTCTACGAAACCCCTTCGTCCAATCCACATCCACATCGTGCCAAGTACCACTCGCAATACTCCACTATTCGGTCCGGATCATCTTCATTAATAGCATGGACTAATCTTGGAATGTAACTTTTCCATTGACAGCGCTTCAAAATGCGTTGGACAGACGATTCTGAAATTCCTACCTCACGACTCGCTTGCCGCACAGATTTTCTTGGACTTTGGTGATACGTTTCCAGTACTCTTTCTTGCTTTGTGGGGCTTGTCGATGTCCGTGGTCTTCCGGAACGCTTCTTGTGGACATTCTGAACAGTTCCATCGGCTTCAAACTTATCTCTAATTCGAGTGATGGTAAGTCGCGTTGGTGGATCTGTTTGAAACTCCCTCCTAAACTGTCTTTGCACTTCAACTGCGTTTTCACACTTCCAGTAGCATTTTAGAATGAATTTCCTTTGTTCAAAGCTTAGTCTGACTGCCATTATTAATTCTAATGGGTTTAACTTGGAAAGAAAGAAACATCAATTGAGCTATCAGCTGTTAAAGTGTGTATACATTTTTTTGGGACGCCCTGTATATATAAGCGCCTCGGCGCACACCAAAACCCAGCTGTTCATCCTTCCACACAATATAGAAAGTGTTTGGTTGATAAATGGGTACCCTGGGTGGCCTAGTGGTTAAAACGCTGGGCTGCTAGTGGGGCGTGGTTCGGATTCCACATTAAACTGGAGGTCTAAGGTGGAGTGAAAAGCTTGATCTTCGTCAGAATGAACAATTCGGGCGGAAGCTAACCAAAGGTGTGTGTGTGGGTTCATGGTTTTGGAGCGAAATTAGAATGAACAGCTTTTATAATCGAAATTGGAAATCAAATTGCGACGAATTTTGTTTTTCCTGGAATCGGAATCGGAATTGAAATTTTCTTGAATCGGAGAAAAAGTATAAGAGGTGGTGCGGTGGTGTGGGAGCAATTTCGGCCCCATTGCTGGACATCTAGCATGTAAACCACTTTCTTCCGATACACTTCACTCCGATACACTGACGTCTCGAGACCTTTCCAGCTCATTGCGGACGTTTGTGGCAGTCAAGCGACGATCTCGCAAAACACTCAAGACGATGAAACGATCGTAAAGGGCAGATGTGCAGCACGATCTTCCAGATCTTGGTCTTTGGGTGTACTCTCCTGTCTCCACATAACATTGGTAGACACGTCGAACCGTTGTTCTTGGAATTCCTAGCGCATCGGCGACGTAACGCTGGCTCCGACCATCTTCAATTAGGGTGATGACTCTCGCGACGTTCACGGCACTCAATTCCATTGTAAATGTCCAATTCTGAAACCCAAAAGAATTAGAAGTCTATCTGTTACTAAACGCAAATGCCTACTCCCACTAGTGGAAGAAAAAAGTGGCACCAGCAGTCTAAGAGCAACTGCATGTCAGACTGTCGAATTCTTAAAAGAAGTCGAAAATTCGTTAGAGCTAGTGTGTTCGCAGCTGACGTTGTTTTGTCTCGTTATTTGGTTGCCTCATAGACTATATTTTCAAATTTTAAAACTTTTATAAACAGAAGCTTGCCCACTTTTTTGCTTTTCGCCATATTCCAAGTGGGCCGATTTTTCTGCCGTTCACTGTAGTTAATTCATTTATTTGTTTGGGATAAGGATTTAAACATACCGTAATATGGGGTGACTTTGGCTCCATGGGTGATATTGGCACTTCTTAAAAAAATGGGTTTTATGTATTTTGTGCAAAAACAAACAGTTTCATGGAAACAATCACTCTTATTAATTTTAATCGATGGAAGTTTGCCTATCTTTTTGTTTAAACACTCTTTTTTCTATGTTCCTTAGCTTAGGAGTTATGTTGTGACAATTGTCAGCAGAAAAACTACAACTGTCACAACATAACTCATAAGTTAAGGAAGATAGAGAAAAAAGTGATTAGCCAAAAAGATAATCAAAATTCCATAGATTAAAAATGATAAGAGTGATTTTTACCATGAAACTATTTCCTTTTGCATAAAATGCATAAAACCTGTTTTTCTTAAGTGCCGATGTCACCCCCTCGAGCCAAAATCATCCCATATTACGATATAGTTATAGGGGAAAAAAGGAGATTTCAGAAAAAGATAATTGAAAATTTTGAGTAAAAAGATAAATGCATTTTCTTTTTGGTTTACATAATTAACTTTTCTTTTTAAGGATGACAACGACATAGCTTTGTAAATTATTTCAGACGAAATGGAAGAACGCAATGATACCGAAATATATGTCATCCATGGTGACAGAACGGGGTCCTTATCCACGGTGGCTACATATAGATTAAACTGTGTGTCGAGTGACATTGTTAATTTTGTTAAATAATTGACAAAATGAGAGACCTTTGTCGTACAATTTGACTAAACTTATCGTCAAATTATTTTAATTGACTAAAATACGCAGTGATCCAGCGACATGAAGGTAGGCTTGTAGACACCAATCGACCAGGGAAGTACTCCAGGGAGGACATTAGGCAGGAGTCGGAAATGCTGGAGCTCCCGTTTCTCCTGTCACTGTCATCCTCAGCTGATCTTTTTTTCGTGTGTCATCTACCTTGTGAGTTGTCCACCATGCTCTCAAACACACACACACACACTTCTCTCTCTATTCCTCAATATATATTCATGCATATTACACACTACAAAAAATTTTAAAATTTAAAAAAAAAAATCACCATTTTTAAGTCTCGGAGACCTTGATTTCAGTTCTTTCCTTCTCCGTCTGTTAGTGAAGCGTTTCTGCGGGCGTTCGCCCTTGGCACCCCCCTCCTTCCTGGTTGAAAAAATTTATATATATATATATATATATATATATATATCTACGGGAATATTTTATACTTTACAAAAGTGAACAAAAATTAGAATAGATTATTTTCTTGAAATATAGTATCGAGATATTTTTTACTACACTCATCCTACACAAAACTTCTCATACGGTCGCCTGTAATTGTATAAGTGAAGGTCAAGTACAAGCTAGGATAAGTTATGCACGGGTTAAGTTAAACGCTATAGTTTATAGGTAAATTTGGATTAGACCAGGTTGGATTATATTATAGGTTAGATTAAATTAGTTTTGGCTAGATCAAATTTTGGTAGGTGGGATTAAATTATTATTTTTTTGTTACGAGTTGCTTTATACGACAATTTTTGGCTTTATTTAAGAACTTTCGACTAACTTTGTGCGCGTGAGATTTTAACTTCATCAAATTGATCGAAAGTCTATTTTTCTCGTACCTTTTATA
>JAJOZX010001421.1:885000-892500 GCA_023014485.1 Bathynomus jamesi
TTTTAACAAAATATTTTTCATTTGCTTCAACAGAATATTTTTTACTTTCATTTCAACAAATATTAATTCTGTTGAAAGTTTTGTAGAACTATTAATTTGTTGAATCTGATATGCATATTTTAATTCCCATTTTCTTTCAGTTCCTATAATTTGTTATAAGTTACACATACTTTTATAAGATACACATATTTACTCGCATTAAGAAATAAATTGGAAGTTTTAAATACATATTCAAATAGTTTAGACTCTGGAAATTATAATTACTGATTTAAATGTTACCGAAAGGTTACAATTGAAACTTTTATGTGACAAATTCAGCATCACATATTTTTATTATTAATTTATATTTAAAAGGAATGAAGCGTGACTATAAAACAATAAACGAGGAAAAAATATAAGATCACCTGAAGATCAGGGCCCCCAGCCTTCGTTAGTTAGCTTTATAAGGCTAACTAACGAAAATATCACGACTTAAACTAACCAATCGTTCGGTCAACTGTACGCGCTTGACGATTGGTTAGGTTAATCCGTGATATTTTCGTTAATTAGCCTTATAAGTAGGCTGACCATATTTCCTTGAGACAAAAACGGGACATTGGGATGGCAAAAAAGGGACGGGGGTTATGTAATATTCTGTATTCATGAAAAAGTAAGTACATAAACATATTGAGCTTACAATTATTCTTCAGTGACAGAACCCATACAGAACCCATAAAACAAACGGTACTGTCCCGTTCAAAACGGTACGTATGGTCAGCCTACTTATAAGGCTATCTAAAGAAGGCTGGGGGCCTTGATCTTCAGGTGATCCAAAATATAAATTAGAAACATATACTAAAGTTATACATTTAAAAAGATAACAAAATCATTAGAAATCCAGATTCCAGGATTAGCTTATTTTAAGCCTTAACGAGGAAACAGGACTCGAGTCTCATAAGCAATGTTTGATAAATGCATTTAAAAATTTGTTCGTCGCTTGTTCAGTTTAACTTCTTTCAACCAAGGTTCCTTAACGAGCATAAGCCTTCATTACACACACACACACCAATAAATACTTTACAATGAGAACAAGTATAAGAAATAATAAGTCTTCAGTTTTCAACATATTAATTTGTTGTCAAAATGATTCAGTATTTTGAATTTTTCGCATTTTTGAACATAAAGAAAGTCCTGATTCACATGAAAATTGCTTTTAACATAACAAATTCATTTGAAAATACTGGATTCGACAAAATCTCGATTCCCTCTGTATAGAATTAAAATACACACGTATGTTACTCTGAAAGACAGTAAATTAGAGGCATCCTCCTCCTAACATCATCATTCTAGACTTAATATCTAGACTCTAAACACGTTTGTAAGCACCGTTGAGCAGTTTAAATATCAATTCACTGAATTTGTTTTCTCTCATTTTAAACGAGGTTTAGAAAAACGTGTTTATATTTAAAGAATTATTAGAAATTTCACACACGTCCATTTAAGGGATATAAAACATCGCGACCCAAACAGGTAACACCAAACCATAAATCAGGGATCATCGTGAAGTAATAATGTCATTGGGTGCAGAATTCAGGAAACACAATGACATCAAAATTATAACAGCAAGAAAAAAAATTGGAATTATCTGGTAGAAAAGCAGATATCGTGTCAAAATTATGGGAGAATTTAGTCCTACCTATAATTGAATATATTGGTCAGTACTCGCAAGATCATACAGAAAAAAAGAGACTGCAAACAAAGAACGCATACAAAAGACTTTTACGTCTAAGATAGAGGAAACGAAAGATGAAGATGATTGGTCTCGACTACAACCCATGAAATTCTACTCGCTGGAAAGAAGACGCGAGCGGTACACAATAACGTACATACGATAAATACTCGAAGGGTAAAATGTCCCAAATTTTAGAAATGAAATAGAAACACACTGGAATGAGAGAAGATGTAGATTCTGTACTGTCCTAGCTGCTGTGGGACAGGAACCATGAAGACGAAAATGAAAAATACTCTCAAAACATAAGTCCCAATTCTTTATCGTGTTGCAGAAAGAACTGAGGAACATTCAGCACACCAACCAAGATGCGCCCAAGAACTGAGGAACCCTCAGCACACCAACCAAGATGCGCCCAAGAACTGAGGAACCTTCAGCACACCAACTAAGATGCGTCCAAGAACCAACTGGACAGATTCTTATGCAAAGTCCCTGACCAGCCATGCGTAGCTGGCTACGAAAGCAGGATGAGAGTTGAAAGCAACCTTCTCATTCATCAAATTCCCCAAATAAGGCTGGATTCTGCAGAGGAGTTGACCGCAGTCTATCCTGAATCGTCGTTCGAAGAAATCAAACGTGCGAGTAAAAATGAGTGATATATATATAAACTATTACTGCTCTGTTTGCGCATGCTCGTTGTCCTGTTTGTCAATTAAAATTCGTAGTTCGAAGGAAGAGTCGTAGAAAAAGTGGCTTCGTAGTAATTAATTTTAATTTAATGCAAATTGAATGATTAGGACTTCCGTCATAATCACTTGTTCACTATTAGAATGTGTTAAAAGTTTTTATATTATAAAAAAACGCTTTATAGAACCATACACATTAAATGTGAAATGATAAACGCATTTAAGTTTGGTTACTAGTGAATATTATACGTTTGCAGGAAAATACGTTATAACATATTAAGAATTCCTTAAATCTATATTTAAGCCTAATAATGATAATATTAATATCATATTAATAATAATAATAATAATAATAATAATAATCGTGGTTATTTAGCGTCACTTTATATAAGGGAGGGAGGGAGATCAACAGTTTATAAATTCTTTTAAATTTTCTCCTTTATATTCCTATTCTGGGACAGTGTCAAAATCTGTATGTTATAAACGGAAATAAAGGATTTAAACTTGCAAAGTATTAGTTTCATCCTTTCTTTAAGCATATTTAGAGGTTTTTGTTGGTGAAGGGGAAATGTGGGGTCAGAGAAATATTTAGAAAAATAGTTAATAGTGAAAAGCCATTTCACAATGATATATATATATATATATATATATATATATATATATATATATAAACACCTATTAAATATGTCTTCGGTGTAAGCACTGCATACATTTTAAACATGGTCAGATGTTTGACGATGCGAAAAAGTAGGGTACAGAAGGGTTTACACAATATAAAAAAGTGTTTATAATTTAAACGCCGTTTTTACAGTGCATATATATTTTTTGAATTTTATATATATATATATATATATATATATATATATATTATAATATATATATATATATATATATATTACAGGGTCCACCAAAAAAAAAACATGCGGCCGTACTTTTCCTTTTAAACTCAATAATTTTTAAATTTTGATAGAACTTTAACAACCTAAAATAACGTTATCTGACAACATTTCTTTAAATTTTTAGCACAGTAGCTGAATAGACCTCATTTTAGCACGTAAACAAAAATAGAATGTAAAGATACCATAAATACTCAAAATTTCTTTATTATACAACCAAAAATTCCTTTCATATAAAATTGTTATTAAAATGTCAAACTAAAAATACTGTTCAATATGTTTTCCTCCAACTTCTATTACTTTTCGAAGTCTTGGTCTAAATTGATCTACTGCTGAATCAATCTGGTTTTGTGGGAATTCGTCTCATTGTTCAATCAGAACATCTCTCAGGTGGTTAACATTTCTGATTTTCTTACCAAAATAAACTCTTTCTGACAAGTTTTCCCAGATCCCATAATCAACAGGATTCAAATCAGGACTGTTCGGAGGCCAATTCTCCGGTTCAATAAATTCGGGAACATGTTTATATAAATATGCAACAGTATCTTTTGTCGTATGTATCCTTGCTCCATCCTGTTGAAAAACAAAATGACCTCGATTTGCCAGAGCACGCATCTCTGGAATCATGCTTGCTAAAAGAACGTTTCGATAATACTCGGCATTAACTTTCACGCCGGGGCTCAACGAAATGAAGAGATGTTTTTCCCAGCTTGGAAACACCGACAGACACCATAATACTTTTGGAAAAGTGGCTCCTTGTCGCATACAGTCTTTCGTCCGAAATTCGATTCTTTAATTGAGGGATTCTGTGTATACTCCGTTGTTCTGAGAGTTCATTGGTGGTTCTACAGTGAATATTTTTCGTTTTTCTTGGTCAGTGGTGCTGATCTTCTGTCCACGTACACGTTCGTATGGTCTAAGTCCGAGGTCTTCTTTTACAATTCGCCTTACACTACTTTCTGATATTCCAATCGACTTTGAAATCTGCGCTGGAGTCTCGTGAGTGCCTGGCTTATCTCTTGGCTAAGAATTCGGGAAGAAACTTCTTCAATGTTTTCTTCCGTTCGAACACTCCTTGGACGACCACTACCTCTTTTTCTAACAATACTGCCTGTAGCATCAATTTTTTTCAGCAACGTATCCAGTCCGCCCAGTGTCCATCCTTTATTGGGGAATCGCGCCAATATTTTGTGCCTTCCATATCCCCTATTAAGCCTATAATGCTTAATAATTATTTTATCTTCATCGGAGAATGACATCTGAGGGATATCTACAGTAATTTTTTTTATCTGAAAAAAAGAGAGAAAAATTATTTCAATGTGCACATAGATTTATGGAACTCAAAAATCAAGTTAATATTAAACAACCAAATATAATCATTCAGTTATAAAAATTGGCTGGTTTATATAAAATTCAATGGTAATTATTGTCTGTAAATTTTGTAGAAATCATCCAAACATATTTTGACTTATTAGGTTACAATCAAGCGCATGGTTTTTTTTGGCGGACCAATTGTATATATATTATATATATATTAGTGGTGGACCGGATGTCAGTTTTTCAACATCTGCGGATGCGGATGCGGATATTTAGTTAATCTATCAATATAATATAGAATTATGAATATATGACATAATTTTTCAAATTTCGTGATATTATTATTATGGGAGGCAATGCATAAGAATTAAAATTAATATTAATGTTTTCATTATGATAAAAATAATAACTTTCTCAAGAGTTTCAGCCACAGAAAATTCAATGAAACAAGTTTCATTCAATTTTCTGTGTTACCAGCTATTTACATATATTTTGAGGTTTATATATTTGTTTGTTCATTAATAATTAATACTTTACATGAAATGTGCATGACTGGGTCTTATAAGCTACTTTATAAGCTAATTGAATTGTAAATTGCATAATTTATTAGAGGTAATATCCGCATAACATCAGCAGTCAAATGCGGATGCGGATGTTAAAAATGATGCGGATGTTAAAAACGATGCGGATATCCGGCCCACCACTAATATATATAATATATATATATATACACACAGGGTGTTAAAAAAGAAAACTCAAAAAGAAAAGGGTTAGTTTACAATGATATCTACATTCTCCAATGGGTTGAGTTTCTTTCTGAACACCCTGTGTGTGTGTGTGTGTGTGTGTGTATTGAGAAAAAGTAGAAATGATTACGATTTCTTACTGTTCAAATACTGATGAAAAGTTTACATCAACAATTACTAAATTCAGAATTTCCTTTATACACTGTAAAGTTGGTCCATACAGACTCCCGATTCTAAAAATTTAATTGTTCCATTTGAAAGGATTATGAAACGACTTTTTGGTAAAACGAGTGGTCCATATTTCCTTTCTGAGCCAATTCTGTTGGTTCAAATTATAATTGGTTCAAAATCGGTCCAAAAAATAATAATGTTCCAACGACTTATACGTTGGATCACTCGTTTTACCAATAAATTGTTCCATAATCGGTTCAAATGGAACAATTCAATATTTAGAAACGGTGTTCTGTATGGAACAACTTTACGGTGGTGTTGGGGTTTCTTGCAAACAAACTCATGAAATGCGCGCATGCACCAATCAAATCTTTTGATTAGGCATATATATATATATATATATATATATATACAGGGTGGGCGGAAAGTAGCTCCCTATTTTGGATTGGTAAAAAAATACGTATATTATCCATTTATTTCAGAAGAAATAATATGAAAAGGTAGGCATACATGGTAGGTTTCTCTAAAATTCAAGTGGGCTCCAACTCTTTCCACAGCTTCTGGAGCCGCCCAGGAATGGCGTCCACTGACTTTAGCAGGAACTCCGGCGGGATGGAGGACATGACTTCCCGAATTCGGTCCTCCAGTTCTTCCAATGTCCTCGGTTTGGTGCGGTAGACTTCTTCCTTTACCCACCCCAAAGAAAGAAGTCGCACGGTGTCAAGTCGGGGCTCCTGGCTGGCCATTGATGTGGACCACGACGACCCATCCAACGCCCAGGGAAGTGGGCATCCAGCCACTCACGGACAACAAGAGCGAAGTGCGGAGGGGCGCCATCTTGCATAAATATCAGATCGTCGATGTTCTCCCATGTGCTGACAACCGGCCAGACCTCGTTTCGCAACATAGCAAGGTACCGCTCAGCATTCATGGTGTTGCGCAGAAGGAACGGGCCCACAACCTGATCTGAGGTCATACCACACCACACCGTTACACTGAACCGATTCTGCCGTTTTTCAGCGGTAACCGTGCGACTTCTTTCTTTGGGGTGGGTAAAGGAAGAAGTCTACCGCACCAAACCGAGGACATTGGAAGAACTGGAGGACCGAATTCGGGAAGTCATGTCCTCCATCCCGCCGGAGTTCCTGCTAAAGTCAGTGGACGCCATTCCTGGGCGGCTCCAGAAGCTGGTGGAAAGAGTTGGAGCCCACATTGAATTTTAGAGAAAACCTACCATGTATGCCTACCTTTTCATATTATTTTTTCTGAAATAAATGAAAAATATACGTATTTTTTTACCAATCCAAAATAGGGAGCTACTTTCCGCCCACCCTGTATATATATATATATATATATATATATATATATATATATATATATATATATATATATATATATATACTTCCTCCTAACGTTGGGAAAAGTAATAATGATTAAGTAATAGTACATTTAAATATATATATATATATATATATATATATAATATATATATATATATATATATATATATATATGATGGATTTCACACTTAAACACGTGAAATGAATGAACGATGCAAACTTACAAGGAAAAAGAAGATATTATTCCAAGGCCTTTCGTGTATTCCCTGACGAGGTGTACTGCTGAATACACGAAAGGCCTTGGAATAAGTTTTTGCTTTTCGTTATCGTTTGCATCATATATATATATATATATATATATAATTTATTATTATCATAAAGGATTCTTTCCTCTTCTTGGATGATCATGTTTGGGTCAAAGCATTCCAAATCCTATAAAACGACGTCTCATCCTCGAAATGTCGTCAAAGCAGCCATGAAATACAATTTCACCGGATTCAGCGCCCAACTGTCACAAGTCATGAGATTTTTAGGTCTGCAAAACACGCCATCACGCGCCCAAAATCTATAATCACTCTCGCTTGTGATTTTAAGTTTATTTGTTTGTTTTTGTCTAAATTTTATGACGTAACCACC
>JAJOZX010001422.1:0-195000 GCA_023014485.1 Bathynomus jamesi
CTCTCTTCTCTCTCTTCTTCTCTCTCTTCTTCTCTCTTCTCTCTTCTTCTCTTCTTTCTTCTCTCTTCTCTCTTCTTCTCTCTTCTCTCTCTTCTTCTCTCTTCTTCTCTCTCTTCTTCTCTCTTCTCTCTCTTCTTCTCTTCTCTCTCTTCTTCTCTCTTCTCTCTCTTCTTCTCTCTCTTCTTCTCTCTTCTCTCTCTTCTTCTCTTCTCTCTCTTCTTCTCTCTTCTTCTCTTCTTCTCTCTCTTCTTCTCTCTTCTCTCTCTTCTTCTCTCTTCTCTCTCTTCTTCTCTTCTTCTCTCTCTTCTTCTCTTCTCTCTCTTCTTCTCTCTTCTCTCTCTTCTTCTCTCTTCTCTCTCTTCTTCTCTCTTCTTCTCTCTCTTCTTCTCTCTTCTTCTCTCTTCTTCTCTTCTCTCTCTTCTTCTCTCTTCTCTCTCTTCTTCTCTCTCTTCTTCTCTCTTCTCTCTCTTCTTCTCTCTTCTCTCTCTTCTTCTCTCTCTTCTCTCTCTCTTCTCTCTTCTTCTCTCTCTTCTTCTCTCTCTTCGTGCGCGTGGATAGTCGGAGGACTGCGATCGTTGTCCACGCTGGTGGCAATGACCTGTTCCTCAAAGGCGGTGGGGTAGGTCTTACAGAAGGGATCATCACCGAGATCATGTCTCTTGCGGATGATCTAAAACTGAAGACAGACAGGGGAATGTTAATGGGTATTTTACCGCGAATGAATGTCAGTGACCACTCGCTCAGTAAGGTCATTGGCATCAACGAGAGGGTACAAGACTTGTGCGTTCCGCTGGGCGTGAAGTTTATTGACCCCTTCGATGCATTTTCGGGTAGGTGGGACCTTTACCAGAGGGATGGTGTCCACCTCAATGACAAGGGTAAAGGTGTGCTAGGCGCGCTGCTCGACCGGCACCTATACAGAATGGTGAGGTCGAGTCCTGGGAGAGATGATGGGCCCCCACCGGGGAGAGATGAGGATGAGCCGGTGGCGGACGTACCTTCGACTGAAGGGTGCGGCGAAGTACAGATGGGTGACCCTCCTCCTACGTTGGAGGGGGCTCAGTCTCCTGTGGAAGTTGCCCCCTCGTTAGTGAGGGGCTCTTCAACTCCCGACAGCCTTGGCTGTTCGGGAAACGGGTCGTGCTAGGGGGCGGTCAGAATAGGGAAGGCTCCCTCCGTGCAATGCTTTTTAATGCTAGGTCAATTAGGAACAAGTTTCGCGAGCTACGGGCGCTCTTAGCATCAGAATACCAGGATATCGTTGCTATCACCGAGTCCTGGATTCATACTGATCGTAGGGACTACGTTGGGGAGTTCGAAATTCCCGGGTATAGAATGTTTCGCAAAGACTGCACCCGTGGGGAGGGGGGTGGGGTACTAATATACGTCAGAGACACGTTGAGTCCGGTTGACTGCCAGTTCCGGTCGGAACGGGAGCTGCTTGGCGTCGATCTGAACGTGGGAGGGACGAACTATAGGTTAATCTTGGTGTACAGACCTCCGCATCTCCTCCTCGAGGAGGATACAGCCATGTACACCGAACTCAGTAGCCTGCTAGGGGATAGGGTGTGTGTAGTTTTAGGAGACTTCAACTGTCGCGGCATAAAGTGGGAGAGAGAGCCTTCTACTTTTCTATCCAGTTTTCTACTACTACTGCTAGGATAGTTGAAAGAAAAATAAACTTTTCACAATTTTCCCTGGCACCCGTTGCCATTGGTACCTCCTCGGTATGGGCCGCAAGGCCTTTTGAGAAAACTCTGCAGGAGTTTGCTTGCTCGGTGTCTCTGTGAGCAAGCTAAATATAGAGCTATTTATATATTCTCCACTTTCCTGTAAAATTTCCTTGGCTACTTTTCCAGGGTCAAGGTATTTTCTTCAACCTTTTTCCGTACCTGCCTCTGGCAGGGAGGGAGCGGAGGGTGGGGAGAGAGCCTTCTACTTTTCTATCCAGTTTTCTACTACTGCTAGGATAGTTGAAAGAAAAATAAACTTTTCACAATTTTCCCTGGCACCCGTTGCCATTGGTACCTCCTCGGTATGGGCCGCAAGGCCTTTTGAGGTACTTCTTTTCCTTGTAACACTCTCTCTCTCTCTCTCTCTCTCTCTCTCTCTCTCTCTCATATCACCGCATCCCATCAGAGGTCTTCAGCAGGGACATCAGCAATGTATCCATATAATGTTAATAATAACCAAAACTCAAGAAAATGTACTCTCTGCCTTCCACTCTACTCCAAATCCTTTTCTCTTAGTGACCTCTTAATACAAACTAATCTATCATATTTTGTGACTTTTTAACTGTGGTAGGATTCAATTCCATTCCTATAGTGTAAGAGATACTTAAAGTCATGTGTGTAATAAATAATCATTTTTAAATAGTTGGAGCGTTCAAGCCCATCTGTAATAATCTATAGACTACCCCTCAAGCCCATCTGTAATAATCTATAGACTACCCCTCAAGCCCATCTGTAATAATCTATAGACTACCCCTTAAGCCCATCTGTAATAATCTATAGACTACCCCTCAAGCCCACTCTCAGCACTTAGATTCCCCTAAGACAGGCGTCTTCAAGTAACATGAAGGAAACGAGGTTGGGTGGGGAATTAGGAAGGGAGGAGGAAGTGCTAAACACACACAAATATTTATTTTAATGCCCTAGACCTAGAAAGACAAAGAGCAAAATACCTTAAACTAACAATGAATTGACAGAAACAGAAGAGTCTGGTCTTAGACGCACTGATAGGTTTAACGTATGTGGCTAGAGGCCACCACTCAGAATTACCACTACTACCTAAGTCATAATAAGGTTATTTATTATGACAGAGTAGTCATGAGTAGTTATGGAAATAAAATATGATTATACTGTTGATGGCACTATATTCAGTTGGGATATAAACTATTGCTGACATTCTTTGGATCCTTGGCTTTTAAGATGAATTTTTTATGCATATGTTCAACAAAATAGGAAATTGGCTGATTATTATTACCATTCGAAGGGTTTGTACCCTTCACAACCGAAATCAATTTCAGAAGGGGTGCATGGTATCCTAATTTCCTTTATCGTCCCAGCTCGCTTCACATAAGCCATTTACACAAAGATGGAAAGGCCATCTGTGCACCACGAGATAACCCAGGCAATGCAGGGAGCAATGGTGACATTGTATGAATATGGTGTGCCAATAAGAGAAATATCAAGATGACTAGATGTTCATCGAAGCACTGTGGAATGGTGGATTCATCGGTATGAAGCAGAAAACTCAATCGCTACTTTGCCGAGGTCTGGTCCTTCGCGTTCAACATCTCGAGAGGAAGTTGCTGCGATTGTTAATCATGCCAGAGAGCATCTGTTTGTTCCAGCGACGCATATTTACAGACACCTGAACCCTCGTTGTAGCGCAAATACAGTGAACAACAGACTTCACGAGGCAGGGTATTTTTCTCGCCATCCAGCTATAAAACTTGCATTGACGATTGAGCATAAAGAGTCGCGGATGGGATTTGCCTTGCAATACTTGCCGCAGGAGGAAGAATTCTGGAGAAAAGTTGTGTACTATGACGAAAAAACATTTTCAGTAGATAGTCATGGTTCCCTGCATTGTTGGTGGCAGCATGGAAAATGCTATGAAGAAGGAAATGTTTTCCCCAGCAAACATAGTGGTCACATCAATCTCGGTGTGTGGGGCTGGATGTCTGGCTGTGGTGGTGGAGAATTGACTGGACAGCAATATTGCCAGATACTGGAAGAGGTGCTGCTACCCAGTGTTCATGCATATCTGGTTCCAGCACCGGAACCATTTTACTTAATGGAAGATAACAGTCCCATTCATAGGAGTAATGTTGTGAGAGCGTGGTACGAAGATCACCCAGAGATTACACTGCCCAACAAAAAAAAATTTTTGTTGCTGATTTAATTCTAAGACCTGTTTCTGGATAATATTGATGTGCTGATTTCAAAAATCACCTTAGATTTTGTCCATCACATCAGGTTTTCGTGCAATGCAATATGCCTATTTTGGGTGATCTATGAAGGGCGCTTATCAAAATTGATGATTTTTGAGACCTGTTAACAGCTGTTTTGCTGTTGAAATTTTATCTGTGGATAAGAAAACTGATGAAAGATCCGCAGTTCAGTAACTCAATGACTGAAATGGAGGCAAGAGCTTGGAATGCTTTTGTGGCAGTAGTTAAGAACTTCCTAGGAAACAAAAAGTCTGAAAATTACAAAGATCTTGTAAAGGATTTACTTGTAAATTTTCAGCAGTTGGGTTGCAACATGAGCATTAAAGTTCACTATCTCAACAGTCATCTGGATAAATTTCCAGAAAATCTTGATGTTAGTGAAGAGTAAGGTGAAAGGTTCCACCAAGATATCAAAGTGATGGAAGAACGATACCAAGGAAGATGGGATACCCATATGATGGCTGACTACTGCTGGAGCCTGCAGAGAGATTGTCTTGACATCTCTCATTCTAGGAAGTCCTATAAGAGAAAATTTATCAGCACTGAAAAGTAAGAAAACAAGAAAAAGACAATGTTAAGAAAACTGGTCCCGTACTTGCTTTAATATGGATTCATTTTTTGCTTATTTAAACACTTTTAATCACTTTGTGAATATTACCATTGTATATTAAAGTTCACTTCCTGCACAATTGTTTACTTTTCCATGCTGATTCTGAGTATGTAAAAACTTATTTTTTGAAAAGAAAAAAAATTGGGCATAACCCTGCCAAAATGCGATATCTCCAAAATATCCGTATTTGATTGCTCGAAAACCTGATGTGATAGGCAAAAACTAAGATGATTTTTGAAATCAGCACACCAAATTTACCTAAAAACAGGTGTTAGAATTAAATCAGCAAAATTGGTGTTGGGCAGTGTTATTAATCTAATTCTGCCACCAGGTTCTCCTGATTTGAATCTGATTGAAAACCTTTGGGCAATAATGATTAACAAATGGGAGCAACACAATGAAAGAACATTTGAAGCACTTTTAGCTCACATGAGGAATAGTTGGGAGAGCTTACGCCAAACACCATACATTCCCTACAATCTGGCCTCTTCTATGCTGCAATGATTGCAAGAAATTATTGATGCTGGAGGAAGCTATACGAAATACTGATGTTAAAGCCATGACGTAAATGTGTATCGAATATATATTTATGTTAATATAGAATTTTATTATATTTTTATGTTTGACATCTATAAAAGTATATATTGTGACCATGAAAGAACTTTACTTATCCTTAGTTAGAATCTTTTCTTGCATTGTCTATGCTTGTGGAGATGATAATATATGCATTGTTGAAACAAACTATGAGAAGGTAATAGTTTCAAGAAAAAAAAAAAACTGGCAACATCGAGGTCATCACATGTTTATGGGAATTGTCATATATGCTATGCTACCAATAAACTCTCAGGCACTACTATATACAGTATACTATATTACGTAATAATTACGATGAACAAATCAAATGCAAATTTCTCTGATTCACGGCCCACCAATCTTGCTTTAGACTAATGACTTTCATAAGATGGACTAGGTTTAACATAGTTCGTTTAATAGGTTACCACTTAAAACAATGGATAAACTATCTATTAGTGAGATGACCATGACTTCCTCGAAATGCGAGTGCATGAGAGGTTCACTGAGGAATTTGGTCATTAGATTCTTCACATAGGATATATATCATAAACAACAATATTGACAATAATTCCCAACAATTACTTAATATCAATAATTGCATTTGAGCAAATAATTTAGACCTGTGTCAAAATAACTTAGGTATCATCCCATGATTTTGGATATTTGCTGAATTAGTCATTCTCTATAGTCTACAGTATATATTGAGACGGTATAATGTAATGCCCAGCTAATATTATGATGACTAGGATTGCTCCATAACCATCCCAACATCCCGAAACTTGCTCCATTCTGCTTCTTAATCATTTGTATTTTAAACACTAAAATGTAGCAGAAGTGACGTAATAATGGATGTCATTGATTGTGTTAGAGCAATTATGTGCACCAATCTGAACACACCTCCGCTGCCATAAGGACTGGCCATTTTATACCTAACAGACTAGCTTGGGATGAGACAGAAGCGTGAGACTTCTTGTAAGCACTGTACATTTATTTATCAAACTTAGGTCTGAGATTCAACAATGAGCATCATCAATGTCTGCAAATTTCAAATCTGTCCACTGCATTGTGGAACACATTTTCAAGCATCTCGGGGGGATTATTTTACCAACTGCTGCAACAATGTGGGTTTGAAAATCCTACAGGTTTGTAACTCCTGTTTTGTAAACCTCAGACTTTATAAAGCTCCCCACGAAGAAGGCTAATGGTGTTAAATCTGGGGATCATGCTGCCAGGGTCTATTTCCACCACATCCAATCCAGCAATTTGGTAAAAGCTCATCAAGGTATACCCAAATGATGATTGCATAGTGACATGGAGCTCCATCTTGTTGAAAGACAACAGTGTTGAGAATGCCATCTAAATGAAGCTGGGGTTCAAGAAATTGCTGAAGCATGTCAAGATAAATCTTTGATCTTATCATACCCAACCAAATATTAACTTTATGAGACACACACTCCCATTCGTAGAACTTGGTTGGTTTTTCACTAGCCCAGATACAGCAATTATGTCAATTAACCTTTCTGCATGTGTGGAGTGTTGCCTCATCACTGAAGAAAATGTGGTTTAATAAGTGTTTGGTATGAATTTTTTCAATTAATTCTGTGCACATGGTGGCTCATCTTGGATAATCCTCTTTGTGTAACTCGTGTAGCACTTGAATATGGTAACTTTTATTTTTTAATGTTGTTTTTAACCCTTTCAGTCACTGGGTACCCAATTTGGTAGCTGAAAAATAAACCATATTGGTTCTTATATACCCATACATAAAGCCAAATTTCTTCTTTACCCTATGTCATAATTCATGATCGAAAGGGTTAAAATCCTTAGAACAGTCTTTTTTGGTATGCTCAGTCTATGTGATGCTGTGCGAATTGACATTCTAGGATTTGTTTCAAAGGCATCTCTTACCAATTTGACATTAACTTGAAAGGTCCCTGGATGGCCAGATCTTCCCTCGTCATGAACAGATCCTGTTCTTTTAAATTTATTGACCAGCTTGTGAATTGCTTTGTCTGTAGGTCCTGGTTTGTGAAATCTTTCAAATTTTCTTTGAATTTCTTTGCACTTCTTCCCTTGGATACATAGTGTTACTACCATCACACATTCTTGTACATCCATCATCATCTATGGCCTGTAAAAAATAAAATAGAAATATCATTATTTCAGCAAAATAGATAAGGACTTTTGGATTACCCTGTATAATGATCTCATTATTAACTTAAACTCCACAAGAAATCTGAAGCCAGAAAGCCAACCAACCAGAACAGCAGCAAACATAATTACAAATAAATGATTATGGAGTATTATGAAGTTTTAAATATATAGCTCATTGTTTACATACAGGGCTGTGGAGTCGGCACATAAAAAACCGACTCCGACTCCTCAATTTTTTGTCTATCCGACTCCAACTCCGAAGGTATATTAATTCTAAATCTGCTATGATGATAATTACACAAGAGGCATTTCATCACCACCACGTGAAGCATCATCATCTGTGGTCATTGTTACGGTAACTTTGTCTGTAGTAAAGAATCTTGTAAGTGGTGCTTGTCATTCAGTAGATTTCTGATCTTTTGTTAACTTTGAAGTAGTTGGAAGGTTTTTATTACTATCTTTCTCAATGACAACTTCTAAAATTTTGGGATGGAAACACTGCAAATATCTTTTCAAATTTGATGCTCTGGCTGGTGCATTTTTATCAGAGCCAGTAAAACCACTGATTTTTGCTTCACATAATTTTTCATCATCATCATCATCATCATCATCATCTTCTATCATACACTGACACACGAAATGTTTCCCATCTGTGGTTATTGTAAAATATTAAAAAACTGCAGACTTTGTTGGAAGTGTCTTTGCCATTGTGAAAGGGGTTTTAGACTTGAAAGTTAAAAACTTATGAAATTTAGAAAGAACTCGAAATTAAATAAGCATTAAAAATAAAAAATATTATCTGAAAAGAAAAAATGAATTAATGGCATTAGTGTCTGAAATGGAAAACATTGTGTTTATTATTTAAGTGGTTTAACCACCATAGCTGCCAGTGATATCACACACAAAAACATATTTTATTAAAATTTATATTGAGGTCGGAGTCGGTACATTTTTACCGACTCCGACTCCAGCACCACCAAAATTGCTTCCGACTCTCCGACTCCGACTCCACAGCCCTGTTTACATACACTATTATTTAAAAGAAAATAATTACTATTATGGATATTAATTGATATTGTTGTCAAGTAAACACTTGTAACTAGTATGCATCCTGTTTGTATCTTTTTTTTCTAGAACCTTCACTTACTTTACAAGGAAGAAAATAAGAGCGAGAATTAACAGTGAGTGGATTATTACCACCTGATCTATAGTAGCTTATTACTGTCAGGTCTATAAACATCAATATGTTATTAAATTTTATTTTTATCATTGTGGTAATCGTTATAGCTTTAAAACTTTTGTATTGACTTTATAATAAAGTTTAATCATAAATACTGTGCTTCAAGAACTTACCAGTGAGACAACATCCAAAGCAAATTAATCCTTGAGAAGTTCGAACATCTGCCTTTGAAAATGTTGCTTAATACTGTAGAGTTGTTCTCAGTAAGTAAATTTTACTTAAATATAGTATTATAACCCAAATAGACAAGACTACTACTAAAATAAGAATTGTCATTCCTTGCTGTAGCTTAAGCCAGGCCAGGTCAGTTGGCCTGAGAAATCAATCTCATTTTCATAGATACAGTGGAACCTCAATATACGAACTTAATCCGTTCCTGAGGGTTGTTCTGATATTGAATTGTTCGTATATTGAATCAATTTTTCCCATAAGAAATAATGTAAATTGGATTAATCCGTTCCAGACCCCCAAAAGTTACCCCTTATGAAACATTTTTAAGTCAAAATATTGGTTAATTAAACCTGTAAAATAAGACTTACATGCATAAAATCATACATGAAACCTGTAACAACAATAAATAATGCAATATTATACAAATAAATGAAAATTTAACCTGAACTTTACCTTTGCTGAGGAGTGATGATGGCCTAAGTGGAAGCTGGAGAGGAAGGTGGGGTGGAGGAGGGAGATTTGCGCGCGCTCCGCTGGCTGGAGAGAAACTGACCAGCTTCTTTCGGTTCGGATATGAGGGAATGGTTCGTATACAAGACAATTTTTTCTCAAAGTTGTTCGTATACCGATTTGTTCGAATAGAGATGTGTTCATATATTGAGGTTCCACTGTACTCTTGAATAACTTGAGGAGGGAAAGAATAAACTTCAGTTGAGCATTTATTGATACAAAACACACAAAAGTTCAAATAGCAATTTACTGTATGGTAAAAAATAGAGTTTCACCAGGATTGCAGTTTCTGTGGACAGGTTGCAAAACTTGGCCACATAGGCATTGGCTGTGTTGGTGCTTTCGTGATAAATTACACAATGCAGATGGTTCAACATTAACATCCTGTGAACTTGCCAAGGTTATGGAGTGCATTAATTGACCTGAACAGCAGAGACCCTAGTTAAAAGAAATTATTTTTCAAATAGTAAGTGAAATTATTAAAGGGATTAATTTATAGACAAAGTCCACTGCATGATAATGGGATTACATAATTGGTTAATTTTTCTTTGATTATTGTACTGTAAATAGAGTGAACCATACTTAATATGTTGCATGCATATTTTCTTCCTTAACTAAGGGCTGATGGAGTTAATATGAAGTGTAATCTTTCAACAGAGTGGGAAGCTGCCCCATCCTGTTACTGTTGTTTGTAACTTTTTAGATGCAACCTTTTTTCGGCTCTGGATAAGATGTGGTAGACTGATGGCATAGCCACCTTGATCATCTGACTTTCACTTAAGCCTTTGTATTTTTACTGTGGGGATATATTAAAACACTTGTGTAGTGTGACAAACCCAGTAGTCTGGTAAAACTATGTCAAAGAAATGGAGGTCACTGGATCCATTCCACAAGACCATCTTGCTGATGCTCTAATGGAGTTTGAGCATCAAATATGCCTCATAGCAACAAATGATGGTCATCTTCAGAAAGTGTTTAAACTTGAACAATTTTGAAATAAGGTTAATAAAGAAAATGACTAACTATTTTTGCACCATTATTTCTTGAACACACTGTATATTCAACAGTAAGTTATGATCCTGAGATTTGTCCAAAGAAAGGTTTATACATTATTTGATCACTTTTAGGTATAAAATTTTCTAGCAACATTTAAATTTTTTTTTTTAAATCCCAAAATACACTGCATCACTATATACAGGGTGGACTGAAAGTCAGGAAACATGGGGGAAATAATCTGTTTCACATATTACCGTATGTTGGTTTATTCATAATAAATGCTCAAACTAAGACCCATTAACCTTGATATACTTCTCAGTTCTTCTGAGTGACATCCTCGCATATCTCAACATAACAGGGGAAGTCTTGGACATTTGGCCATAATTAGAGGCTTCATTTCCTCCAAGGACCAGGGATGATCACTGCAAATGACAGATTTCAAATGACCATACAAAAAAAATCCAGGGGCATTAGATCTGGTGACCTAGGAGGCCTTTCGACAGGACCATGTTGTTCAATCCACTGCTGCCTAATAATTCATTCAGGTCATGACAAATTCCAAGTGAGAAGTGTGGTGGAGCACCATCCTGTTGAAAGAAGAGCTCCCTTGATTCAGTGGAAGGTTCAACAACTGTTTGAAGGTATGTCTTGCCTGTGCGTGGGCCCTCCATGAAAGTGGGCCCTATTAAAGTATCACCTAACACACCTACCCATGTCCTAACACATGGAACATTTTGGTCCAGTGAGAGTTTTCATCTGACCAATAGAAAGTGTTGTGGCAGTTAATGTGCACAATAAAATAAAATAGTCTCATCAGTGAACATATGATGGGTAATGTTATGTTGGCTTGTCACCCACTCACAAAACTCTAGGTGGCAGTCTGTATCATCTCCATGATGCAGGTCTTCTGTCAGGCATATCTCGTAATGATAGAAGTGCTGTATCTTCAGAATTTACTGACAAGATGCCCTCAACATGCCCATCTTTGGATAACCTTTAGGTTGAATTCTTTGGGCTGTTGAACAAATTACCCAGTGCCAATGGTCAGTCAAGAACACCTCCCACTCCCAGTCAGTCAAGAACACTCCCAGTGGCTTTAAATTGCCCAATCACTTTTCTGATTAAATTCATCTATGATGCTTTAGTATGTACCTATCTTGCAGACATGAAGACCAATGTCACACACCCATCTTTTGTTAATTTCCCATCCATGTCTCACCTTGAATAAAGTAGATACGTAGATACTATTAATACAGGGTGAGTCAAAAGTAGCGCCCGATTTCTGTCAGTTGATTGTTTGTTTGCCATTTGTATTACAGTGTACAAGAAGGTAGAAATAAATGAATGACATGTTTATCTAACCATTTATTCAGGGGAAAATTATTACGGAACTGTACCAAGCTGTTTTACTTGCAATTTTCAAAGTGCCCTCCCTTGTGATCGATGCACAATTGCAGCCGAGCAGGCACAGAGTGGCACACACACGCCTGCAGAGTTCGATATCAATTTCCTCAAACTTTGCAGTGATTTGAGCCTTCAATTCCTGAATGGTACGAGGCTTTTCACGATAAACAAGGTCTTTCATGAGCCCCCAAAGAAAGAAATCTGGAGGTGTAAGGTCTGGGGAGCGTGCCAGCCACTCGATCGGACCGCAGTGGCCGATCCACTTTCCGGGAAAGTTTTCATCAAGCCACTGATGAACATGACGTCCATAATGAGGTGGAGCTCCATCTTGCTGGAAATAACAGTCCTGATCTTGTACCCTGGGCCAAAAGAAGGTTTGCAGCATATCCAGGTAAATTTCTGCAGTGACAGATCCCTCAAAGAAAAAGGGTCTAATTATCCCTAATGGAGATATGGCTGCCCAAACTGTCACGCCAGGTAAATTTACCTCCTCCTCAACTGTCACTCTTGTGTTCTCCGCAGCCCAGTAGACACAATTGTGTCTGTTAATTGTGCCATTAAGCTTAAAACATGCCTCATCTGACCACCAGATGTTGTCTAGCATTGTGTCCTCTTCGTCAAGTTTAGCTAAGAACTCTTCGCAAAATTGAAGATGGCAGTCGTCATCTCCATCATGAAGGGCATGCAGTAAGCGTGGAATGTAAGGTTTCCATTTTTTCTGGTGAAGGATACGGATAACACTTGATTGGCTCACTTCCAACTCTGCAGATAAACGGCAAGTTGACTTTTGCGGACTTTGTTCCAGTCTCCTGATGGCTTCTTCAGCCTTAGCTACATTCGTTGCCATTTTCGGACGACCGGACTTCTTTGCAGTGGCTACTGACCCTGTTGCTTCAAATTTCTCGACAATCAATCGTATGTTTCTTCCCTGAGGTGGGTTAATATCGAATTCCTGTGCCAAATGGCGTGCTGCCATCGTTGGTTGTTCATTACATTTGTAGTAATGTTTCACGGCCGCAATGCGTTGATTCATTGAAAGGTAATTCATGGTTCAATTTGGTGCAAATTCAGTAACTTTCCAAACTCTCAGCAATAACCTGCAAAACAAAAACAAAAATAAATAAACTAAGAAAATTAATAATCTGCAAGACAATTATTAATAACATGACTTCCCAGAAAGAATCTGACAGCCAAAAAAACAGAAATCGGGTGCTACTTTTGACTCACCCTGTATAAATTAATTTCCTGCGTGTCCTGACTTTTGGGCCACCTTGTAAATATATACATTTATATATAATAATAACAATAACAAAATCCATTAGCATTGCACCTCATGGACTTCTGTATAAATATTATAAACACTTTGGCCAAATTCTTAAAAAAAAATCCTGCATTACATTCATCTGTACCATGATGCATCTTTGCGCAGATTCTCTCAGGGTGATGATTGTATTTCACTTTATATCCCAAAATGTAACAACCTGGATTTCAAAGTTCTCTTACTTCATGTACTGTAACTCAGAAAATTTCCCTTCCTCACCTTTATTTTTCCAGACACCTGCACCGTGGTATGGGTAGCATCCAAAACTCCTATTTCTCCCATACATATTGGGTGGGTGGTGCATACTCTCGGTCAAATGAGCTAGAGTGAAAGCTTTGTTTCATGAATACTCCCTCTTGGTTGGGAATTTGAAATTTTAGTACGGTATTTCATTTTATTCATATATTTTGAAATAATAAAGTAGTGCAAGTAAGAGAAAATTCAGTATGTGATCATGAAACTGATATAAATATCGGTAATCCTGTTATGGGTGTGGAATACTTTGTTGCATTACCTATTTCTTCCTGATTGATTTAGGAATGTGATAATGCTACTTTTATTGTGTTTATTACTCAGTAAGCAGCAATACCAAACTTGAAGTATTTTCCTGCTTTCATAGCCTGCATAGTTTGATTTTTTCTTTTCTTTAAAATATATTCATTCATTCTTTATCATTGAGCTAAAAGACAAATAAATTATGTTTCTGTTGCATGATAATCAGATCATCAGAACCTTTAGAAGATCCATTAAACTATAATCAAGTTGGCAAAGAAGTTAGAGGAAGATCACACACCTTTTATCAAGTGCTTATTGATGTTCGGGATTGTCAACATATTGTGAGTAGAAGTTATAAGCTGACAGTAGTGGCCAAAAACAAATGGGACACTCAACAACATTGTATTTATTGATAGATATTACTGTATCTGATTTTCTTTTGTGTACTTACTCACTGCATTTGTTTGTTGCTAGTAGATATCTTATTATACATTCCCTTGAAAGAACTCTAATGATATTGGTAGTTATTGGGTTTTTTTTTTTTGCAGTATTCTATCAGCTCTCTTATTTTCCACTACTGTATAAGAGTTCCATAGGTTATAAACTGATTTCTTTGCATAATCATATATGGAAATCAGTTTGAGATATGTATACTATACCTAAAACACTAATTGGTACAATTAGTTGCTAGTTCATAAATAAGATAACAGTTGAATCTCTGATGTCTGGGAGTCTGGGGAGAAATAAAAAGAACTTTAAGAAATGAAACCAACTACTGAAAATATGTATAAAGGGTTTTGGGAAGATCTCATTTGACATTCAGTGAGAATTTGAGAACAGTGGCATTAATCATTAATATATCCTCCAGAGCAGTCAGAAGTTTTGCTGAGAAAGGCATGGAATCATTTTAACCATCCATTCTGAGTGCTCAGATGAGTGCAAAATCCTTTCTATGAGCAAATAATAATCATATTATAGTGTTGAAGCCTAAAATATAAATATGAACACATTTAATATAATAATTCTGTTCAGTGATTTGAAATGTTCCAAACGTGAACTTTGTTTCCACTGAAATTATATGAAAAATAGTAAGCAGCTTAAATGATATTTATAAACTGTGTTTTTTGGAGAATAAAGAACTTCATATTTTGTTTTTATACTTTAATTTATGAGTTATGTCTACAGCTTCTGCTTAATTTTTTTAGTGGTCATATTCAGTGATGACCCCTATTTTGAAGTTGCTGGTGTACATTCAGGTTATGCATGAAAAATGAGGGGCTACAAGAGGACACTAATCTATATTATGGACTCAGGGACATTGTGGAAGGCATGATACTGTCAAATACATTCCAGTATGCAAGGAAAAGTTCTTTTCCTCCCCAAGTGGTTTGAAAACAAAATATGGTATTTTCAGCAAGATTTAGCCATCACATCCATAGTTATAAGAGAGGTTTTCCAGACACTGAATTGATGAACTAGTTAAGAAATTCTCCTGAATTAAATATTATAGATAATCCATGGACTATATCAAGAACTGAATATGGAAAGAAGACCCTCCAACAAAAGATAAACTTGTGGACCATCTTCCTGATTGCTGGTTCATACTGTGTAGATACCAAAGTCACAATTACTGGAGTACAAGTCTCTCTGAATGCATGCCTCAACATACTGTTCTAATTGAGAAAGGAGGCCAGGCAAAGTACTCAAACATTTTCTTATCACTGCTTTGTTCACTCCAAGTGTATCTCTGCATTTTAGATTTCAATGGCACATTTCATTCATTTCAGTGTTCCATTTTTGTATTTGGGCCACTACTATATGTTGGTGATGGTCATAATAATGATGTAATGTAAACTAAACCTGTGAACTGTATTGTACATAATTTGTTTATGCATAGGGTTTATCAAATGAGTGTGTTATAAATGTACAAATTTTCCTGATGATAAGTTTCTATAAACATAAACTTAAATTCATCAGCGTGCTCAAACAGAAGCAGTAACCTTCTTGGGCAGTCAGGACAGTGGAAGAACTTTATATGCTGTTCCGGGACTTGACTATGTTGCTCATGAAGACATTATGCCCTACACATCAATAGACAGGAAACCAATTCGACATGACCTTTTTGATAGGTTTCTAGAATATGCCAATGGGAAAGGTAAGCAAATTATTTGCTCACATTTTCTTTACACATTTTTTATCCGTTACCCTATGTAAGCCAAGGCCTCTATCTTAAGTTTGTTTCTAGAATTCTGGTTATTGCAATTGTTAGTAAATTTACCCAACAGTATAAAAGATTAAATACTACATGCATACACTTGTCTATGCAAGTATATATATATATATATATATATATATATATATATATATATATTATATATATATATATATATATATATATATATATAATATGCCTCACTGGTGTAGTATAGCTGACTACAAATCCATCAGCCCAGCCCCGGAATTGAGACCTGGTGACATGCAGCAAAACCTAGCTGTTTATCCTCCACAAAAAAAGGAAAAAAATTGGTTGGTAGATAAATGGGTACCTTGGGTAGCCTAGTGGTTCAGATGGTAGGGTGTTGTTCAGATTCCACATTAAACTGTGGAATGAATGAACAATCTGGGCAGAAGCAAAACCAAGGTTAATCAAACCAACCAAGGTTATATATGCTACAACTCAGAATGGTCCCCTGAGAAACTTTTAGGTTACACACAGACTATGCATGGAACAAGGAACTCTTCTGGGAAAATTAAATCCATGATAGTCCAAATAAGTAATGGTAAATGGCAAATACTAAACTTTAGATTGTAGTGGATTTGATTTAATTTTCCAAGGAGAGTTTCTTGTTCTATGCATGGTGGTCTGTGTGTAACACATATACCTTTCCTTTCAACATTTCAACAAATGTTCTCTGTGATGATTCCTTGTTTCACGAAGGTCAAGTTTGTTGCCCCTATATATATATATATATATATATATATATATATATATATATATATATATATATATACAGGGTGTCCCGTAAGTCTGGACCCATAGGGAAAAATAATAAAATTACAAAATAGTCCAAAAATTTATTACATAATCTGTTCAAAGTGTCCGCCGTTGTGTCGCACACATAGTTGAAGACGCAATCTCCACTGCGACAGCACTTTCTGAATCACAGTCGCAGAAATTTCTTGACACGCCTCCACAATGCGTGCTTTAAGGTGGAAAATGTTCTGAAGTTTGACCTCGTACACTTTGGCTTTCAAGTGGCCCCACAAATAAAAATCATAATAAAAATAATAAAAAAATAATAATAATAAAATAATAATAATAACAATAAAAAAATATATTATAAATCCCTATGGGTCCAGACTTACGGGACACCCTGTATATATATATATATATATATATATATTATATATATCCCCGCAAGGGGGTTCTAAGCTCGTGCTCTTGAGTGCTCTTTGTGCTCATTGTACGTGCTTGTTCCTGGAGGTTTCATGTGCGCCCTCCCGGCCCTAGCACCCAAGGATGATGGGGCTCGACCCTGCAGTCCTTGTCATCCTTGGTCTTTTTCCACTTCGACTGTCCCCTCCACCCTTTCTTTTTCCTCTGTCTTTCCTCTCACTTTTTCTTTGTTTTTCCGCTGAGATATGCCCTTTTAAATAGAGGCGAATCGGTTCTTCCCGAACTTAAAAAAAAAAAAAAAATATATACATATACAGGGTGTCCGAGAATTATCTGTACAAGTTTTGGCTGTTATTAAAAGTCAACCATGAAGTGTAAAAATTCCAGTGTTGTCCCATTTTACAGAGAATCTCATTAAGTTTTTTCTGATACCACATTTTGACAAGTTTTTTAGAAATGTACGCGGGTGACAGACATTGATGATTTAAAAGCAAGAATCACAGCTGCTATTGAGCGAATTGATGTGGATATGCTGCAGCGTACATGGCAACATTTGGAGTATCGATTGGATGTTTTGCGAATCACTAATGGTGCACATATCGAATGTTTGTAACAACGTTACTTTAATAAAAGAAACTTTTGAAAATACAGATTCTAAATAATCTTGTTAAGAATTTTTACGTGTGTTATCAAGAATTTTATTAAAAGATGAAATTGTAAAGATAATGTTCGGACACACTGGAATTTCTAAAAAACTTGTCAAAACTTGGTATCAGAAAAAACTCAATGGGACAACACTGGAATTTCTACACTTCATGGTTGACTTTTAATAACAGCCAAAAATTGTACAGATAATTCTCGGACACCCTGTACATATACATATATACCTCAGTGGTATAGTGGTTAGCATTGCTGACCGAATCCATCGGCCCCTGGTTCGAGACCCGATGGCAGCCGGTGCACAGCAAAACCCAGCTGTTCATCCTTCCACACAATAAAGAAAGTGGTTGGTAGATAAATGGGTACACTAGGTGGCCTAGTGGTTAAGACGCTGGGCTGCTGATGGGGCATGGTTCGGATTCCACATTAAACTCAGAATGGTTCCCTGAGGTTTTTAATGATACACACAAAAAACCTCAGGGAACCATTCTGAGTTCATTCCCATCATGAAATGGACATGTTATGTGCCTTGAAAAGTGGACGCTCAATTCTGCCAGTTGAGGTTTAAGTTTTGGTTTTTGGCTAAAAATATAATAGTTATCCCCTTTTTCTTTGATGTATTCAATCTGACGTGAAGGCAGCGAGTCTTTTGCTTATATTGAGGTTCTAAATGTAGCTGGGCTAGGCTGCTTTAAACGCTAGATCCTGTCCCAAAGCTGGATCCTATCTGCTTTGCAGATAGCTGGTGAGGGAAGCTATATTTTTGGGACCTCTTTGTGAGTGACCCGTTGCCCACATCAGGCTAGCATCATGAAAAAGAAAAAAACTATAGTATTGTCATTTACCATTACTTATTCAGACTATAGTGGATTTAATTTTCCTAAAAGAGTTCATTGTTCCATGCATGGTCTGTGTGTATTATATATATATATATATATATATATATATATATATATATATATATATATACATATATACATATACATACATATACACACTCAGAATGGTCCCCTGAGAAATTTCTATGTTAAACACAGACCGTGCATGGAACAAGGAACTCTTCTGCGAAAATTAAATCCACTATAGTCCGAATAAGTAATGGTAAATGACAAATACCACAGTTTTTCTTTTTCACGATGCTAGCCCGACGTGGGCAACGGGTCTCTCGCGAAGAGATCCCATAAATATAGCTTCCCTCACCAGCTATCTGCAAAGCAGACAGGATCCAGCTTTGGGACATGGACCTAGGGTTTAAAGCAAGCCTAGTCCCTACATTCAGAACCTCTATACAAGTAAAAGACTCGTTGCATTCACGTTGGATTGAATAAACAAAGAAAAAGGGGTAACTATTGTATTTTTAGCTAAAAAAAACAAAACTTAAACCTCAACTGGGACATTGAGCGTCCACTTTTCAAGGCATGTAACACGTCCGTTTAATATACACAAACTCAGAATGGTCCCCTGAGAAATTTATGATGAAAAGAGAAACAGACTGGCAGCAGAAAAGGCAGAAAAATTAATGTTCCTTAAGCATAACCTTCCTATAATTAAGTTTGAACATTAAACGATGAACATCTTAGTTTATTTTATTTTAATTACTCATTTATAAATATGCCTAATAAAACTTTAAACTTAATATAAATAGTTATCAAGCTAATTAAAGATCTCTCTCTATAAGGGTGGAGGTTGGGGAAAGAGGTCGGTGGGGTGCATTTGAGTTGGGTTCACGTCCCGCATCCTGGTAACACAATTATGGTTTCTAATTGTGGCTGAAACTCAACAAAATATAACGAGTTTATTTGCAGACGAATTCACTAATTGATTTCTATATTAGTTAGATGCTTGATATTATTTTATATGTTCAGAGAAAAGTACAGCAATTATTGTACAATTAATCGATTATACTACATTATAGCTACAGCTCTCTCTATATAATAACTTATTATATACGTTAAACACAACAAATCTCGAATATATCCTAAAAAATAACGAAAATGTAGACATCCGCATCCGCTACATCACTATATATATATATATATATATATATATATTTTTTTTTTTTTTTTTTTTTTTTTTTAGTTCAGGAAGAACCGATTCACCTCTATTTAAAGGGCATATCTCAGCGGAAAAACAAAGAAAAAGCGAGAGGAAAGACAGAGGAAAAAGAAAGGGTGGAGGGGACAGTCGAAGTGGAAAAAGACCAAGGATGACAAGGACTGCATGGTCGAGCCCCATCATCCTTGGGTGCTAGGGCCGGGAGGGCGCACGTGAAACCTCCAGGAACAAGCACGGACAAACGAGCACAAAGAGCACTCAAGAGCACGAGCTTAGAACCCCCTTGCGGGGATATAATATATATATATATATAAAAAGCTCTGGCTGATAAATTCATGTTAACACAAGAAGTAACAGACAACACAAGAAAACAACTGCCTAGATTTGGTATTCACAAACAACAGTAATCTAATTGATAATGTAGAAATATCCCCAACTATGATATCGGACCACAACATTATTGAAATAACAACAAATATAAAGGCAACAGGAAAGGAAAGAACACGCACAACAGAAAGAAGCAAATTCGAAATTTTTAATTTTTACTCCAAAGCTATAAACTAGGAAGATGTTGCATCCAGCATGGAAGTAATAGATTGGAAATCCATCTTTGAGGCCAAGACAATGGAAGAGATGCTAATGACCTTAGAGGAGAAGATGCTGGAAATTGTGGAAAAACATGTCCCAAAAATACAACAAAGGGGAAAGAGAAGCAGGTTCGAGAGACAAAAGAGGTCATTGTTCTGAAAGAGAAAAAGAGTGACTGCAAAATTAAGTAACTGTAAAGATGACAACATCAGAAAAATATTAAATGATAAACTGCAGAGTATCAATTGCATCATACAGGAACTAATTGAAAATCATACAGAAAAAGAAGGCAATGCTATAGAGGTGATAAAGGTTAACTCAAATTACTTTTATAATTTTGCAAAAAGAAAGTCTAAAAACCATGCGACTATTGGACCTTTGGAAAATGAAGACTGCTTTATCTGATGACTGATGATCTAACAGAAGTATCCAAAATATTAAGAGCTCAGTACAAATCATCTTTTAGTATCCCAAAAACTGACACTGATATGCAATAGAAACATGTTCTTTGAAGAACTACTACAAGGGGAAAGTATAATGGATTTTGACTTTACGATGGGTGATATTACACAAGCTATAGGGAGAACAAAGCACACACAGTGGCAGGATCAGACAAATGGAATGAGACACTGATCAAAAACTGCAAGAATGCAATCGCTGAGCCCCTATATTGGATATGGAGATGATCACTAGACAAGGGAGAAATACTGGGCATTCTGAAGAGAACGAAAATAGTCCCAATATATAAAGGAGAGTGATCTGAGGCCATAAACTATAGGCCATTGTCGCTTACAACTTGTCTCACTAAAATATTTGAAAGAATAGTTAGACAGAAAATCTATAACTTCTTGGAAACTCAGAAAAATTAAATGATAACCAACATGGGTTTTGGTTAGGCAGATCATGCCTATCACAACTAATGGAACACTACAACAACATTATTGATGCACTTGAAAGTAATGAAAACTACGATGTACTATACACAGACTTTGCTAAAGCATTCGACAAGTGTGACCATGGAATCATAATACGTAAAGTGAAATATATGGGAATAACAGGAAAAGTAGGGAAATGGATATATAATTTCCTTAGTGAGTGGTGGCAAGTCATTACAGTACAAGGAGTATCTTCATCAGAATCAGAGGTCCTCAGCTCAGTACCTCCACTACTCTTCATAATCATGCTAATGGACATAGATGAGGATGTTACCAGAGGCAGCACAGTAACATCCTTTGCTGATGACACAAAGATCAGTAGAAAAATAAGAAACCCAGAAGATGTAGGATCTCTACAAGCCAACATGAACAGAATCTACAAGTGGATGGAAGACAGCAATATGAAGTTTAACACTGAGAAATTTCAGCTGTTACAGTACGGAAAAAGAGAGGACCTAAAATCTATGGAATATTATACCCTAGATGGACAGGAAATTCAGAGAAATTCTAAAGCAGAAGACTTAGGGGTTGTAATGACTGATGATGTGAAATTTGAAATACAAAATAAGATAGCAGTAAACAAAGCAAAGAGAGTAACTGGGCAGATAGAGAACTTTTAAATGAAGAGATAGGAATATAATGATTCCTCTACTGAAAACACTGATCATACTGCTCAGTCCTAACATGCCCATATAAAAAAAGAAGGCCTTAGACAACTGGAAGGAATTCAGAGAAGCTTCACAGCCAAGATCAAGGGGTGCAAAGAACTGAACTACTGGGAAAGGTTATGTGAATTAAACCTATATTCACTGGAAAATAATGGAGAAACTAGTCCCTAATCTTACTCTGAACCCTGTAACTACCCAAACAACAGTGGAAAGTAGAAAAGGAAGACTGTGTCATGTTCCCAAATTAAAGGCTAGACAGGCAACATCCTTAACACAGAAAGAAAATAGTTTTGTTGTGACCTGGTGGCCATTGAATGGGACCACCGCGGCTGATCCATCAACCAGGGAAAGTTTGATTTAGGTATTGCATCACCAGATGGGTAGAATGTGGAGGAGCCCCATCATGCTGAAAGTACATACCAGCGCTTGTAGCCAAAGGAACATCCTCCAATAGTCCTGGCAATTCATTTTGCAGAAATTCTAGGTAACTTTGTCCTGTAAGATGATTCTCTAAAGTAACAGGGCCAATCAGCTGATCAGCAATGATACCGCACCACACATTGGTAGAGAAGCGATGTTGAAAATTTGTTTCCACAGTGGCATTTGGATTTTCGTCTGACCACCAATGAGAGTTACAAGTGTTGTTGATACTGTCACGGGTGAAAGTAGCTTCAATGGTGAACAGTATTAATCGAAGCAATTGGCGATTAGCATTTACCCAATGACAAAATTCCAGTTGCATAGCAGCGTCTCCTGGTTGAAGGTGTTGTACATGCTGTACATGATATGGATGCAAGCCTTCCTCACATAATGTTTGCCATACTCTTGTGTGTGGTACATTGAGATGCGTAGAAATTCTTTTTTGAGCTAGTAGTAGAACTACGCTCTACCAACTGAAGAATGTTTTCTACTTCATCCACATCTTGTTGACCTTCACGTTCAGATGAAACATGAGTGCTGGGAAGTGTACCAATCTCACGCAATGTGTTGAAAACCCTGGTGAACACACTTCGATCCGGAATTCTGCGGTTCGGAAACCGTCAATGGTATTCTGCAATAGCAGCTGTTGTACTTCCATCACAAAAACCGTAGACATACACCATATCTGCATATTTGGCATGTGTGAAGGTGTGTAGCATTCTTAACACTGCTTCAAACACCAAACAATGTCACTCACAACAGTCAGCTGTCAATTGGCTTATGTTACATGCTTACATTACAGCTTACATGGTTCAAGGTTATAGGGGAGGGAAGGGGGAGGAAGAGCTGCACACGCATCAGATTCAAACAGCTCTATCTCCTTAACCATTCAGAATTAGACACATGTTCATACAAACTTTTTTTCTCACAATGACCGATACTATCACCCCTCGAAGTATTGACCTTTCCTCCAGAAACACCCTGTGTATATATATATATATATATATATATATATATAATATGTATGTTTGCTACCTGCAATGTCCCGAGCTTCCCGGAGGTAACAAGACATGCTCAACACAGTCTAATGCAAAGAATTAAAAAATCAACCAACCCGATCATCCAAGCTATCCATGAGTCCTGCCATTTATCCTCTAAGCTATGGACTTCTTGGTACGAAAACATCTGTCTGTAGCTCCATTTAACTTCGACAGTGCAGTATTATTTCTAACCAATTGTATATATTTCTGTCCTTAGTATATGAACTGTCATTGTATTAATAATATTTGTCATATGGACTATAGTCTGCCAATAAACCTTTTCATTTTCATTTCATTTTCATATATATATATATATATATTAGGGTGGTCCAAAAAGTTAAAGCATCGACTAAGTTCTCTCCACAAGGTTGGTTTTATGCCTCTTGGTGTGGACAGTATTTGTGCAAAGTTTCACGTTATTCAGTTAATATTTAGGGGTTGCCCCACTTGCCCCCTTTTTGAAAATTTTGGAAAATATATAGACAACTGAATAACTAAATTTTTTTTTGGTTCTCAAAGAATATGAAAGAAAACAGTAAGACAATAGGACATGATAATGGGTGTATCTTCATTATTTCTTCTGCATCAGAGTCGCCTTGGATGGTATTGGTATCTGTTTTCGGTGGGTGGCTACGAGTTGTAGGAGGTACTGCTTCTGGTCCTCGTTTCGTGTCAAAGTGTCATTGTAGCGTTGTGCGAGAGCAATACCTCGCTCGGCAGCATCATTGACGACTTTCATCTTTAAGGCGCGATCTCTAAGTTCCCTGTAGTTCTTGTCATTTGGCCATTCCCGTGGATCTTTTTGAAGTAACTGGCGCGCTTCCTCCTTACCTCCAACTTTCAAGGCATCAAAGAGGGTCAATGTCCTTTTTGTGACGAAGGATGCCACATCATTTTCAACACCAGCTTCCGCAATGTCGATTCGTCGGGGGCAGCCATTCTTTTGGGGATGTTGGAGGTGTTGAACCATTCTCCTTTTGGTATCAGGATCGATCCTATTATCGAAGAAGGCCAGTCCAATCAGATGCTCCGACAAGTACCACAGGTGGCGTCTTAGAGCTGTCTTCGCCGCTTGTGCAGCTCCTCCGTGTGGATATTTTTCCAGAAGATGCAGTATTTTGAGATCATTGAGAGGAGCTTGTGTCCCCATTGGCGCTTCATGCCAGTACTTGACGTAAATCAGACTGACAAATAAAGCCAGCTGAGTCACGTTTCGTTTTTCGCGTGCTGTGAGCTTGAATTGATAGTGAAAGAGGTAGATTTTGAGCGCATAAATCGCCTTCACCATCCATCTCGCGTGGTGCATGGGACCCGGAGCTTGGATAAAGAGTTGACCACCAGTCTTTCCCCCCCCCAGGAAGAGCAAAGATAGTTCAAGGAACTCCTTGTAGTCGTCATGAGGTTGGCTTGCCTGAAGAGCGTTAGGTAAGTAAGTGAGCATCTCTTTTCTCATCTCTTGGAGTTGAGGGTTCTCGAACAAGCTGTCCGATGCTGAGACAAATGCTTCGTGGGAGAGAGATGGCCATTCCTTTTGAAATCGCTTAAAAAGGCCTGTTTCAGGACTTCCTGTTGAGCCAAATATTGAGGCAACCGATCCAAACTAGCTCGTGACCCAATGCTTCTTCAATCCTGACACAGGCTCCGCGATGTAAACCCGTGTTTGATGCAGTGGTATCGAAGACGAGACCTCTCACATGCTGTTCCACGTTCCATAATTTCATAGTTTGAAGGCATGCCTGGGCCTGTGCTTCTCCAGTTCCTTGTTTCATCTTTGGGACACCAAGCAGCTTCTCCTGTCCATTGAATGTTATAAGGATTGCTATCTGATGCACATTCGTCTTCCCTTCAATGCCGGGGAGAAGCTTTCCGTCCCAATGGAGAAGGACAGGGTCTTCTAGAGAGAATGATTCTAGGTCTTCTCGAGCTGCCTGTTCTCGCCCACTTTCTCTGTAGCGATGAATAGAGCTCCGAGAGCACGTCATCCCAGACAGATCATGCCCCGCGGCCTGTAATACAGCTCCAGTTACGAAAACAGCATTCCAGTCAGAAAGATTGGTGCGATCCATTGCTCCAATGACTTCTGGAGATTGGAAAATGTTCGTAACCTTGTTCTTGGGACGCTTTGGTGCCGGAGCTTCAGACGAAGAAGGAATCGGAACCGATGGTCTATAGTCGTCGTCGTCTTGCGAAAAAAGGGAAGAAGAAGAAGAGGAAAGATCAATTGATGACACTCCTGCTTCTTCCAAATCTTTCTGTGTTGCTTCATGCCTTGCCTTCCTCTTGGCTTCCTTCTCCATTCTGGATCGCTTTCTGTCCTCTTGTGTAGTCGTTTCCTTATCAATGCCAGCCATGCTGCAAGAATTGACGTCCTTGCGCTGCATGGACAGGAATTTCGGTCCTCAACGTTGACGATTGTGCTCATGGCATCACTGGTTGCAATGTCAAACAGTTCCTGGATGTCCGCTTTGAAGATGTCTTCATTCATTCTATCGCTGGCACGTTGCCTGGTCCTGTGCTTCTTGAGTGTTTTGTAGCGGTCTAAAAGCTTTGAAAGCTTACGGACACAGGAGTCGTTCCATTGAGTTGGGATCCGCGCTCGGGTCCAGACTTCAATCACCCTCTGGCATGCCTGGTTCAGACTGTCAGAGGTGGTTTGCTTTTGATTGATGTGGTGGTATTGCCCCAAGAGGAGGGCGTCAAGGCATGTAGGGAGCCTTGACGTGGATAAAGTTCCAGTTGCCATCCCTAGAAGCCAAACTTTTGGAATTGATCAAGTTTGAGCCATCGGACCTATGGAAGAAAAAGTACATTATATAATATATATATTCAGAGTGGGGCGACCTCTAAATATTCACCAATCATGCTGCAATTTTGCACAGACCATGTGGACACTAAATGGAAAAAACCACACTTGTGGAGACTATCTAAGACAATTTTGAAATTTCCCCCTATGGATTTGGACCACCCTAATATATATATATATATATATATATATATATATATATATATATATATGTGAGATAGGAAAAAAATAGTGTAGAAATGCATTAAGAATTGGAAAGTTAAGCATACAAACAATAGTGATTTGAACATTAAAAATGAATGAATCATGCAAAGCCAATTCTCTTTCTGCAGTGGATAAGTAACGAAAGTAGGCTATATTATTGAACTACCCTGCGAGACACAACCACACCAAACAGTAAGCTGTGTGCTACTGCTGCTCCACTTGACTTCAGCCAGTAATAACCCCCACTGTTCCCTAACACACCCTTTTATCTCCCCCATCTCCTGAAGTGCGAGAGAGAGGTTTAGCTCAGTCCCAGATATGAGCAGTGAACAGAAATTACTAGAAGCAACAATGAAGGTTAATACTGAATTTTGCATGCCATGCATTAATATAATCATGACCTTTTATTTTTATTAAATATTATTTAGTATAAAAAATTTAATAATTTATTTATTAATTTCTAAAACCAATTATTTTCCATCTTTTGTGTATATGTGCTGCACACCTAGCACACCCTGAATATACACCCCTCATATATATATTGATGGAAGGGTTTCTTTTCTTAGGGAATTGCAACTTAGTGAGGAGTAAGAGGATGAGGTCATACATGTTTATTAACAGACATTTTGGAAAAATTCATTTTCCATCATCAGTGCTAAAAAAGTTAAAACAAATGTAGAAAAGTGAATAAATATGATGAACAAAAAATTTATACCATATATTTATGTAATCATATGATTTTATTAATTTAAAAGTAAAAATTATATAGAAAGGTAAAACAATGGTTGAAATATACAAAGGTTAAAAGTTGAACAAATATTAAAAATACTATCTTACCAGGTTATTATAGGAGTGGTAAGCTGATTATACAGGGTGTACATAAAGTCAGGATTTATTTTTGTGAAGCACTTGGAAATTATATGGAATTCAATCATAAAATGATAAAGTGGTAACATTTATTAAATAATTAAGAGTAGGATTCGACATGATGCCCATCAGTATCCCTGCATAGCTCAAATCATTCTGGAGCATTTGTGGGGTTATGTTATCTGCAGCAGTTCGTATACGTGTACGTAAGTTTTCAAGACTCGTAATCTTCGTCTGATAGACGTGCGATTTGATAAAGCCCCATGCAAAGAAATCTAAAGGGGTTAAATCTAGTGATCTCGCTGGCCAAGGTCTGTTGCTTCTGCGTCCGATCCAGCGATTTGGAAAACGTCCATTTAGATAATCCTGAACAATTTTGGCATAGTGACAAGGAGCACCATCATGTTGATAGACGACGGGGATAGGATTGTTAGTACTGTCGTCTATCAACATGATGGTGCTCCTTGTCACTATGCCAAAATTGTTCAGGATTATCTAAATGGACATTTACCAATAATACCTTGTACAAGATCCCGTGGAAAACCATTTTTAAAGAAAAAATCAGTAAGGAATTCAAACTCATTATGAAGCAGAGCAAAGTTTGAGCAAATATTATAAGCTCTATGTTTTGGTTTCCAAATCAGGCTCGACTGTTTTAACTTTGACATACCGGAAGCCTACTTTTACGGGTTTAGGTTTTAATTTTTATAGTTTTTGCGATTTTAATTACAAACTAAGTTCCATTCGCACTTTAGTGCATAGAGCTTATAATATTTGCTCAAACTTTGCTCTGCTTCATAATGAGTTTGAATTCCTTACTGATTTTTTCTTAAAAATGGTTTTCCACGGGATCTTGTACAAGGTATTATTGGTAAATTTCTTAATAATGTTTATTCCCCCAACCTTATTCCAACGTATGATGTTCCTAAGAATTGTAAATATCTTGTTTTACCTGACCTCTACCATTTTAACACTTTTGTGAAAAAGCAATTGTTGAGTGTGGTGAGGAAATTTTATTTTCACACTGATTTTAAGGTTGCTTTTGTAAATAATAATACCCTTGAATGTTTTTTCTGTTGTAAGGACAAAATCCCCCCTGCGATGAACTGTTCTGTCGTTTATTTGTTTACCTGCCCTGGGTGTTCCCAGGGGAACTACGTTGGCAGCACAGTTCGTTCTTTGCAGGCAAGATTTTGCTCCCATATGGGTATTAGCCATAGGACAGGGAAAGTTTTATCTAAAAAGGAACAGTCTGCCATTAGAAATCATTGTGTTAAGTGTAAGGTTGATATTTCCATTAATAACTTTAAAATTCTTAAATCATTAAAATGCCCATCCTCTCTCCGTATTTACGAATCTCTGTGCATTAAATTTCTGAACTCCAGTTTAAATATTGATTCTAGTTGTTACCCCCTTTATATTAATTAAAATACCTACAAACTAATCCCCCCCCTTGACCCTGTCTCCTTTTTGCCTCAGTTGTTTGTGGCTGTCAAGTGAGCATGGTATGCTTGGTGCACTTTTGCATTTTTTCATTTAACTTTTTATTAGTGAAGTTTTTAACTAATTTGTTTGAATGTTTTTAGTTTTTAAGTTTTATTTTTATCATGTGTATATTTGTCATGTATATAAATTTTACTTTTTGTTTTTGGCTTATGCTTGTTTTATGCTTTTTAATTTTTATTCTTGGAGGTTTTATTCTGTACTGTAAATTAGTTTTAGTTTTTGACATTCATATATTTTTGTCATGTATTAATTTTAGCTTTTTATTTATTAGGCCTTGAAAATGGGTAGAGTTGCCCGAAACATCGGCTGCAGCCAAATATAATGACTTTTTTGCTCTACGTCTTCGATTTTATATATATATATATATATATATATATATATTATACACAGTCATACCCCGCCTAACGTCGGTAATTGGTTCCAAGGACCCCGACGTAAGTTGAAAAACGACGTAAAGCGAACAGAGGTGCCTAAGTCTACCGAAAACCGATTGAAAACACTCCGACGACGGTAGCGATTAGATACAACTATAAATAAACACTTTATGGTTATGTTTTCAATACTATAGATAATAAATATGAAAATAAACGCCTAACGTCGGTAATTGGTTCCAAGGACGTAAGTCGAAAAATGACGTAGTGTGAACAAAATCTTGCTCTTGAAAACCGACGTAAAGTCGAATTCGACGTAAAGTGAACCGACGTAAAGCGGGGTATGACTATATATATATATATATATATATATATATATATATATATATATATATATATATATCGTAAAGAACGACGCTTGTATAGGAGATATTCCGCGCAAGACGAGAAAGAGAAAACAACAAATGAAAAAATGAAGTACCACCTGGGAATCGAACCCGGGATCTTCCGATTGCCGGTCAGACGCGATAACCACTACACCATGGACTTCACTCTTCCAAATGCCATAATTCCTCTACATACTCGCAGAAACCAATGCCCCAAGGGGCACCTCCCGCATGCCGTAACATTATATACATTCAACTGCAAAGAACACGCAGTATAAATAACGTAAAGAACGACGCTTGTATAGGAGATATTCCGCGCAAGACGAGAAAGAGAAAACAACAAATGAAAAAATGAAGTACCACCTGGGAATCGAACCCGGGATCTTCCGATTGCCGGTCAGACGCGATAACCACTACACCATGGACTTCACTCTTCCAAATGCCATAATTCCTCTACATACTCGCAGAAACCAATGCCCCAAGGGGGCACCTCCCGCATGCCGTAACATTATATACATTCAACTGCAAAGAACACGCAGTATAAATAACGTAAAGAACGACGCTTGTATAGGAGATATTCCGCGCATTTGGAAGAGTGAAGTCCATGGTGTAGTGGTTATCGCGTCTGACCGGCAATCGGAAGATCCCGGGTTCGATTCCCAGGTGGTACTTCATTTTTTCATTTGTTGTTTTCTCTTTCTCGTCTTGCGCGGAATATCTCCTATACAAGCGTCGTTCTTTACGTTATTTATACTGCGTGTTCTTTGCAGTTGAATGTATATAATGTTACGGCATGCGGGAGGTGCCCCCTTGGGGCATTGGTTTCTGCGAGTATGTAGAGGAATTATGGCATTTGGAAGAGTGAAGTCCATGGTGTAGTGGTTATCGCGCTCTGACCGGCAATCGGAAGATCCCGGGTTCGATTCCCAGGTGGTACTTCATTTTTTCATTGTTGTTTTCTCTTTCTCGTCTTGCGCGGAATATCTCCTATACAAGCGTCGTTCTTTACGTTATTTATACTGCGTGTTCTTTGCAGTTGAATGTATATAATGTTACGGCATGCGGGAGGTGCCCCCTTGGGGCATTGGTTTCTGCGAGTATGTAGAGGAATTATGGCATTTGGAAGAGTGAAGTCCATGGTGTAGTGGTTATCGCGTCTGACCGGCAATCGGAAGATCCCGGGTTCGATTCCCAGGTGGTACTTCATTTTTTCATTTGTTGTTTTCTCTTTCTCGTCTTGCGCGGAATATCTCCTATACAAGCGTCGTTCTTTACGTTATTTATACTGCGTGTTCTTTGCAGTTGAATGTATATATATATATATATATATAAACCTTTGGTTAGCTTCCACCTGAATTGTTCATTCTGATGAAAGTCAAGCTTTTCACTCCACCTTAGACCTACAGTTTAACATGGAATCCGAACCATGCCCCACCAGCAGCTCAGTGTCTTAACCACTTTCTTTATTGTGTGGAAGGATGAACAGCTGGGTTTTGCTGCATGCTGGCTGCAGTCACTGGGTCTCAAACCCAGGGCTGATGGATTTGTAGTCAGTGATGCTAACCACTACACCACTGAGATGCATTAATATATATATATATATATAATATATATATATATATATATATTAGGGTGATTCAAATATGGGGGTAAAAAATTTTTTTTTATATTTTAATATGTTCAACCCTTTAAATGGTTCATTTCAGCATAAAAATAACTATCCTAAAATATTTTAGCAAATTTTTAATTTTTAAGGGTTGCTACCAGCAATTAAAAATTGACAGAACGACTCAAATTGTCAAATTTTTCCACACCACCCAGGAGGTACAGTACAAGGCGCATTGCTTTTTTTTAATATGGAAAGCTCCCCCGTAGGTCCTACCATAACCACAAGCATGCATAATTAAACTAGCATGATATTTGAGACATTAGCTGTCCTTACTTCATCAATGTTTCTTTTTTTCTATCAGGGTAAACAGCCCTGTAGTTTTTCACTACTTGTAGCAAGAATTGTTTTTGATCGTCGTCATGTGTTAGTATTTTATTATATTCATCCATTAATTTTACTCCTCTTTCCGCTATATCATTCACGACTTTCCACTGTTTGATAGATTTCTTAGCGGAGTTAAACTCTTCATCATTATGCCATTCTTTAGCATCTTTGAGTAAAAATTTTGAACTAAATTCTGTTGTTGTAAAGAATCTTTGAGTATTTGATGTGACAAAATCTTCTAATTTCTTCGTTGGAATAAGTGCGCAGGATCTAGAAAAGCCTGTTTTGCAGGAAAAGTTTGTTTTATTTTGCAAGGCCTTTACCATTTTGTTTTTTATTTCATCATAAAAGGCCAACGCTACCAATTCTTCTGATAAGTACCAGAGGTGACCTAACAGTTTTTTAATAGCAACAAATGCAATTGTGTCATTTATTTGTTTGTAGACTACAAGATTCTGTAATAATTCCAGATCAAGACGAGGAGTGCAAGCTGGCACAGGAGCTGTAAACCATGCCTTTACATATAACTGAGTAGCAAATAGACAGATGTCTTTTAGTCCTTTTTTGTCTTTTACTGAAATTTTGAACTGAGATTTGAACAAAAAATTTTAATGAATATGTAATTTTGGCCATCCACCTAGCCCGATGAAGTCCCACTGGATGTTTAAATTTGATTCCACCTTTTGGTTCACCTCCCAAAAAAATAATTGTTAACTGCAATAGTTCTAGGTAATCATCTCTTGGTTGGAATGTGTCTAGTTGATTTGCTGCAAATATAATTATGTCATCTTTGATGTCATGAATATTTTCATAGATATCTGGATCAGATAATACTGTTTCGTAGTCCTCCGTATTAATGCTTGACAATTTTTCTCTGAACTTCTTAAAAAGGACTATATCTGGGCCAGAAGATGGTGATAAAGACTTTGAAACAACAGCTTCCAGCATAATTTCAAATATGTGGTGTCGACATGCTAGCCACAATAAATCGTTGTCGAATTTTTGTTCTAGAAGAATAGCTGCACCATTTCTAGGACCAGTATTGGCTGCTGTTGTATCGAAACACGCATTTTATTTGTTTGCAGATGCCCCATTCAAGCGATGTCTGATTGTTGGCATTAAAACTAGAGACGCATTTCTGTCACTCAATTTTGCAACATCAAGACTTCCTAATAATTTATCATCAAACAATTTTCTACATTTGCCTACCTTACTTTTCCATGTTGAAGGTTGTGCAGCACAGAAACCAGATTCATCACTTTTACTCTCCTCTGATTCTGATGATGTACTGGTGAGTATGACAGCCTCTTCATTCTTCTTTCTTTTGATCTCTTCTTCTACTTTCCTCTTTTTATAATGTTGCTTTTCTGCTGCTCTTTGCTCTTTTTTAGCAATAGCCTTATCAATGGTACCCATTTTTCCATGACGCCCTTTCTCACGTTGCATTTTCAAGAATTTCTTATCTTCTATTTTTATAAGCTGCATAGCATTCTCATGAGCAATGTCAAATAAGTTTTCCAGTTTATCTTTCCATTTTTCTTCTTTATTATTTAAATTTTGTGATCTTTTCAATTTGTTTGCTTTGTTTTTCTTAAGCAGCTGCCATTCCTTCAGTATTCCTTGAATTTTATGTACTACATGTACTCTCATTTGCTGGTATTCCTGTTTTTTTCCAAACTGCTAGCACATCATCCGCAGTAGAGTAGCATGATTCTCTAATGCCTCGCTTTTTAATATTTCTGTAGTGCATGAAGAGGGCCATCATTTCCTTCGCTGATGGTAATACGGATGTTTTAGTACTGCAGAGGGCTGCCCAATTAGCCATACTTCAGTTTCTTTTCTCGTAGAACTTCTCCCAACTGAGCAACTAGGTGAAGGTGAGTTAGGCCTAGCTTCCATAATCGATTAATTGGTATCAAAATTACAAGTTCCAAACAACAATTAAAAGCAAGCTAGTATATAAACCATTAATTAAAAATTCTGAAATTCAAACAATTAAACATAAAACCATAAGTTGTAAAAACAAATAAATTGAAAAAAAAAGGGAAACTTTGATGCCTGGTAGCACATAGTAAATTTTATTTAAAATCCACCAAATTTGGCATACACTACTTTTTTGTCATAGGGAACAAAAATACAGGTTGAACAATTAAAAAAATTTTTTTTAATTTTTTGAATCACCCTAATATATATATATATATATATATATATATATATATATATATATATATATATATATATATATATATATATCATTAACCTTGTTGCTGTTCCGTGCATTGGTCTCTCTTCACGCGAAGGTCAAGCTGGTGGCCCCGCCTCTATGTCTGGCTTGGTGGAGGAGCTGGCTTATCTGGTACATACTGCCCTCAGCCAGGCATCTAGTCTTCTATCTAGTCTTTTCTTGAAGACTTCAACTTTGAACCCCTGTAACATTCCTGAGGTCTTTTGGAAGCTGGTTAAAAAGTCTTGGCCCCTGACAACCAAGCTATTTTCCTTCAGTGTTGAGGAGGTCCCTTGTCAGGCCTTTAATTTAGGAACACTACACATTCTGCCTTTCCTGTTTTTCAGTGTTGTTTGAATGGTAATTGGGTTTAGTTTTAGGTTTGGTACCAGTTTTTCCATCATTTTCCATATGTAGATTATGGTGTACCCCTCTCTCCTTTCCAGGGAGTACAGATTTAGTTTACATAGTCTTTCCCAGTAGTTGAGCTCTTTGCAACCATCAATCTTGGCTGTGAAATGTGTGTGCATTTCTTCTAGTTTATTAGTTTCTTCCTTTTTATGTGGGGACATCAAAACTGAGCAGTATTCAAGTTTTGGTATAATCAGTGTTTTTAGCAGGGGAATAATTTAGGGCATAGTTCTAATTAATTAGTTAATTTTTGTTTTGAATTTAATCATTAATTAATAAAAAATATTTTTAGAAAATGATTGGAAATTATTAATTTTCCTCATAATTTCAGCATCATTTTACCTTAAATTTTGTAATGCATCATTTGAATTTGGCACCTTTTGCATGTATGAACTTGTCTAATCCACCCATGCCTGATTTCTTGAACTAAAGCAAACTAAATGTTTTCTTTGGTCTTATCTCACGCAATAGAAACGATATAGCTCTTTCTTACTCTTTTCAGAAGTATTTAATTTTCAATAATTTTTAATCAGTTCATCATTGATTAATTAGAAAATTTCATAATTCATCACTTTTTCCTAAAAATGATTAATTAACCATGGCCTAGAATCACTACTGTCCTATCCCTTCTTTTGAACATTCTTAGTACCTGTCCCGCAACTCTTCTTGCTTTATTTATCACTATCTGATTTTGCGTTTTGAATTTCGCATCAATAGTCATTATTACCCACAGATTGATCGCTTTCGTGCTTCTCTGAATTTCCTGTCTATCTGGAGCATAATATGCAGTCTGTTTAAGTTCCTCTTTTCTACCATATCTCAAGAGCTGAAATTTCTATGTTAAATATCATGTCTTCTGACCATTTGTATATTTTGTTGTGTTCCTCTGCAAGGCCTCCACTTCATTTACATCACTGATTTTTCTGCTGATCTTTGTATCATCTGCAAAGGATGTTACTATACTGTTGCTGTTTACTCCTCTGTCTATGTTTGTTAGCATGAAACAGGAGTAGGGCCAGTACTGTTTCATGGTATTGAGCTGCGTACTTCCGATTCTGATGATGATATACGGTACCTTGAATTTTGACAACCTGTAGATGTTCTCTGAGGAAGTTGTGGATCCATTTTCCCACTTTGCCTATTATTCCCATACAGGGCCGGATTAAGGCCAACTGATGCCCTAAGCACAGCCCAACACTGGTTCCCCCTCGACCCTTCCATTGTCTAACTGACAAGACATTAAGACTCAATAAGTGCTGAATGTGAAATAATAGATTAAAAATTCAGTTTTCTTCCAGGCCATCCCCCAGGCCAGAAAACACAACTATATTAAATATAACCTGTTTTTTAATTTTATTTATTAATTTTATTTTATTAAAACTCTGTGGTGTCCCTTTCCCTTGGTGCCCTAAGCACGTGCTTATTTTACTTAATGGTTAATCCAGGCCTGTTCCCATATATTTCATTTTGTTTTATTATACCATGATCACATTTGTCGAAAGCTTTAGCAAAATCTGTGTATATGACATCGTAGTTGTCATTGCCTTCCAGTGCATCTAAGATATTGTTGTAGTGTTCTATTAGTTGTGATAGGCATGATCTTCCTGATCGGAATCTGTGCTGATTTTCATTGTATCTTTCCAGTGTCTCCAAGAAATCATAAATTTTTTCTCTAACTATTCTTTCAAATCCTTTCCAAAAAACACTACTGTTAAACGAGATTGTTATAACATGGGTTCAATGTTGGTATGTTCTTGATGGTCTGACATGACTCACAAGTACTTATTTGACCTATAATATATGATGTTTGCACAAAATAACACGATAATATGAGTTCAAAATCACTAGTTATCCTCGTGGAGATGTTAGAAGTCACATTTTCTGCTGAGACCTTCAACTCAGGAGCCTTCTTGATGATGGTCGAGATGGTCGACTGGGCTAGACCAAGCACTCTCGTGATGGAGTTCGCCCTTTCACCACTCTCTTGGCACTTAATAATGTCCAGCTTAACCTCCAAAGTCAAGGACTTACGAGAGAGCTTAGCCTTACCCAACGATGCAAGGGAAGCAGCCACACACTTACTCGTCATTTTCAATGTTCACAGTCATTTAACACAGTCCAAATTAGCACCAAACAGTCTGCACAATGTTGCTTTGCACTTCACAAAGGTGGCGAATAACACAACAATCACAATTGTGTGCGATCTTATGCAAACAGCGATGCAGAAGCACGAGCGACTCAAAACACTGGCGGGGCGAGAAGGAAGTGCAAGGGGTGGCCGCTTAGGGGTGCTCGGGTTGGGAAAGCTGCGCAGAGGAGGATAAATCAATTTCTGCGCATGGCGGCCATTTTGATTAGATAAATGAAGTTAGGTGTGTGCCTGTGGAGTACCAGAAACCAAACTTTGCCCATCATAGCCATCGCTAAACCGAATTTTGGCCAATCATTGTACGAGAAAAGGTGTTCATAAAAATAGATTGCTAAAGCGAGTGATCATTGAGTGAATGATTGTTAAACGAGGGATACCTACTAAGGATAGAAATATATACAGCTGATTAGAAATAATACAGTAATGTCAAAGTTAAGTGGAACTACAGACAGATGTTTTCATATCAAGAAGTCCATAGCTTAGAGGATAAATGGCAGGACTCATGGATGGCTTGGATAATCGGATTGGTTGATTTTTTAATTCTTTGCATCAGATTGTATTGAGCACGTCTTGTTGCCTCCAGGAAGCTCGGGACATTGCGGGTAGCAAACATTTGTGAAGCTGAGCATTTCAGGGGTAATTTATGTAAGAGTCTGAAAGACCTGTTATACAGCAAATTTAGGGTTCTGCCAGAACCTTTTTTTATAATTCACCCAGAGTTGCTATCTGTAAATATTACTGCAGAAAGTATGAAAAAGAGTGTCTTTAGCTGCACTTGTATAGATCTGAAAGTTCCTTATAGTCATATTCGCTTTAGCACAAAGGCTTCGAGATTGTTTTCTTATATCCGAGTCATCACTCAAGGAGCTGGTAATAGTTTGACCCAAATACTTAAACTCTAGTACTTCCTCAATTACTTCACCTTTCATTTTAAACCTAATATCAGCTGGCTGCTTACAGCTTTTAGGATGAAATTGCATAACCTTAGTTTTTATGACATTAAAAAGATTATATTATATTTTCTGCGAATACGCTTCACAGACTTTTAGTAGCTGATCCAGACCTTTAACAGAGGGACTTATTAACACCATATCATTGGCATAAACTAAGTTAGTTATCCTTGTGTTATCTATACAACATTCCACTATTGCCTCATTAAGTGAAGCAATTAATCTGTCAATATACATATTAAACAGCATTGGGAAGAGTAAGGAGCCTTGTCTCACCCCGCAAGAGGAGCCAAAACATTCGGATAGTATCAGGTCATCCCATAAGTAATGTCGTTTTTTAGATTGGAATTTGAAGGACAAAAAAAACTCGACAAACTTTTTAATCTAGTATATATTTTCCATCAGAATCAATGACACTGCCAATGTCCTACAAGCTTTTCAATGCCATGTTTATAAAATTCAGGCAGTTTTGAGGCAAAAAATGTACAAAGACTGGTGTGCAGGTCATCTAAAGAAATATACTGTTTCTCGTCAAGATAGTTTTGCAGACTCCTGAAGAGATGATAATCTCAAGGCACAAGGTATGGAGGATGTGGAAGTTTTTCCCACCCAAGCTCCTCAATTTTTGCAGAAGTGATCTGAGTGGTATGAGGACGTGCGTTGTCGTGGTGGAACATGATTCCTTTCTGATTAACCAAAGAAGGTCTCTTTTCTTTTAGTGCAGTGTTCAATCAATCCAGTTGTTGACAGTAGACTTGAGCAGTGATTGTTTGGTTGTGTGGTAAGGTTTCAAAGTGTATTACACCACCTTTATCCCACCAAACACTAAGCAACACCTTCCGAGGGTGAAGATTTGGTTTTGGCTGTGGTGGTGCTGGTTCTCCAGCACAAACCCACTGTTGACGGTGCTTAGCATTCTGGTACAGTATCCATTTTTCATCATCAGTCACTAAACGGTGCAAAAATGGATCTTGGAGTTCACAGGAATGAAGAGCTGTGCTAATGTTTACCCGCACCCTCAGATTGTCGATTGACAATTCATGTGGCACCCATTTTCCTAACTTAGGCACTTTCCCAAGTTGTTGCAAATGTCGATGGATGGTGGACGGATGAATTGAGTTTCTGGGCCAATTCTTCGACAGTTGTTGAACAGTCTTCTTCAAGTGTGGCTAACAGCAGGTCATCATCAAACTCAGCAGGGTGTCCAGAGCATGCTGCATCTGTCAAACAGCAGTCACCATTCCTAAACTTTTGAAACCATCTTTGACATTTCCTCACATGCAGAATATCATTGCCATAAACATCCTGAATGTTTTGCGTTGCTTCAGTAGCACTATTCCCTTTTTTGAACTCGTAAAGCATTATATGCCTGATATGCTCTTCTGATACTGCCATGTTTATGAGGGGTTCACATAAAGCAAAACACATGTCTTCACTGGTCAAGGTCTGTAAAGTATGTAGTGAAACACACTAGATCTCTTAGATATAACCTTCAGAAAATTTATGCTTAAACCGAGTAGGACTAGTTTAAATTTAATCTATCATAAAAAACGACATTACGTATGGGATGACCTGATATATTGTCCCACCTAATGTAAAAGATTGGTGCAATCTATCTTAAGATTATCCCTACTCACACTGTTAAGAATGTTAGAGTTGTGGGTTTTCCACAGCTTTGCAATTTCATCCTCTCCCAACACCCTATTGATTGTCGGAGAGTGGACACTTTTGACACCAGTTTGATTCTTAACAAATTTCCAAAATTTGTTATTATTTATGTGAGCTTCACAGGCTTTTGATGCTCAAATACTCTTTCCTTCCTGTTTATATTGCCTTATAGCCGCCTTATACTAACCCCTACTTCTACACACATTCATGTATACTGGTCCTAATCCGAGTCTACCATGAAAGTACCACAAATCATAGGCGTCTTTCAATTCCCTCTTCAAGGGGGCAATAAAATCATTCCATCCAGGAATAATCTTGGTATGATAATTGTAAGATTTAATCAGGGGTTTATTATTCTTACCTATTGAGTTCTTGTTATGTCATGTTGAGCATAAATTGGTAAAATTAATTAATAGTTCTAATGGTCTATGATCAGAAAGAAGGAAATCATGCAGAATTTGAACTCTAACAATTCAATCCTTTAGATTATTACTTGAGAGACAATGATCATTCCACCTGATGGTACCACTCGTATCACTACTGTATGTAAAATTACCATTGGTTACCCCTAATACATCTACTGTGGAAAATTTGGGAATACCGAAATGGAAGACCCACCTAATCTTGGATAAGCCATATTGACATTAAAATAAATAATAACAATAAAAAATAACTCAGAAAGAGAACATGAACTCTTGCTGAGAAAAATTAAAAAGACACCAATGAAGAAACAAATATGGGATGAAAAGAAAAAAAGATCCTATAGCTAGAAACAGTGGCGGATTTAGGGGGGGGCCGAGTAGGCCATGGCCTACGGCCCCGCGCCTGTGAGGGCCCCGCGCCCTCACATATAATTATAATGTTGGATTCCACTATAAATAATACAATTGATTAATGATTAGTGATAATTATGGTATCACTCTCTTTGCTGGCGGGAGTTTAGTTCTATTCAGGCCGCTGTGGAGTGCACATGTGAGTATGTTTAGTGGTAAGTAATGGTAAAAGTCGTATCTCGAAAAAGTCGCCAGTCAATAAATGGGGATGGGGGAGTTTTAGTCAGCTTTATAATAACATAAATAAGTTGAAAAATGTTAAATTAATGTAATTAATTTTTTTATATGAAACGTACTTAGGCTAGGTTAGGTCAGTTTAGCTTAGATTTCATAATAAATACATTTTATACATATTTAAGGAAAAAGTCGCCACTGGTGGGGGCTGGCGACTTTTCCCATAAAGCGACTTTTTCACCCGAACAACTGTTTAGTGTCTGTATTTAATTAATTAATTAAACTGTATTAATTAATACTAAACCGAGGGTCAAGTGTAAATAGTTTGTTTTTTATGTTTTTATGTTTCAGGATAAGGCAGTGAGGCTGCACTGAGGCACAATGGAGAAATCAACAAGTCGTGATCGTGATCAAGGGAGGAAGTATAAAGCTGGCTCTGTTAAACGACAAGAAAAGGCAGACGTAAACCAAAGAGTAAAAAACTACCAAAAATAACTCAATGGTTAACATATCCAACAGTATCTGAATCTGCAAAATCACAAACTCAAACTGAATCCGGTCAAACTGAATCTGAATCAGTAGAGACACCAATTACGCCTGAAACAACTGGAGAAGCCACAACTAGTACTGAACCTAGTGTAGTTAGCGCAATTGAACCTGAACACAGTGACAGTGAGGAGACACAAGAGGAAGTGAAAGTTATGAATACCGGTACTGAACAAGGATTTGAAACGGATCTTGGATTATGGCCTAAAATAATTACTGAAAATGTGTGTGACTATTGGTTGAAAAAGGGAAGCGCAGAATGTCGACACTGTGATGGTGACTTCAAAGAGTCAGCTGTGAAAGAGCTAAACAGAACCCGTCATTGTACAAAGACATTATTCACTCGAACTCATTCATTATCTGGCCAAGAAATTAATCTTAAATGGCTCTGTTACTCTAAAACAACTGGTAAAGTGTATTGTTTTGCTTGCAAGCTTATGTCAAAGGTGGAAAGCTCATTCACAACTGGCTTCAATGGTTGGAAGAACGCTAGGTATGTCATAGAATCTCACAGTAGGTCAGATCAGCACAGGAAAAGTATGGTCGAAATGATATATCGAAAGACTGCGGGTGCCCGTATTGACTCTAATCTAGTACAACAATATGAAAGTGAATGCGAGTACTGGCAAGCAGTATTGAGGAGGTGTGTAGATGTTTTAAAGCTACTTTGCGAACGCGGGCTAGCCATTCGAGGTAAAGATGAAGTAATTGGATCAGTACACAATGGAAACTATCTTGGGATTCTAGAGCTGCTGAGCACATACGACAGTTTCTTGGCAGCACATATCAAGAAACACGCAAACAAAGGTAGTGGTCATACTTCCTACTTGTCCCATGTCATTTCTGAGGAAGTCATTGGAATAATGGCAGAAAAGGTTATGTCCTCAATAACAGATGAAGTAAAAACAGCAAAGTACTTCTCAATTTCTGTTGACTCCACACCTGATATTTCATACATGGATCAACTTACTTTTACAATCCGCTATGTACTGCCTACTACAGGTCCAGTTGAAAGGTTTTTGCAGTTTATTCCCATGCTAAGCCACACTGGCAGAGATATTGCTACAACTGTTCTTGATTTTCTTAAAGAGAAGAACATTCCAGTTATCGACTGCCGAGGACAGTCCTATGAAGCTGAGTACATACCATGTATGGCTCATTCCTTAAACTTGGTGGCTAAGTGTGCTGCAGAAAGCTGTCCTGCTGCAGTGTCATTGTTTGCTCTGGTACAAAATATGTACTCCTTTCTTGTTGCATCTACTTATCGTTGGAGGAGACACCGTGAGGTACTAGAGACTAATAAAGATAAGAAGTTGAAAGTTGATAAAATACTTTCAGACACTCGTTGGTCAGCACGAGCAGATGCTGTAGCTGCTCTCAGTAGAGCACACAAAGAAAACATCATTGTTCTGGAAGAGTTATTCTCAGATCAGAATCAGCCAGCTGAAACAAGAGCTGAAGCAAGTGGTCTTCTCAAAGGTTTGAAAAAACTTGAAACAGTGATTCTTCTTGAAGTTTGGGATACAGTATTGGAAAGGTTTCAGAGTAGCAGTATCCAGCTGCAAAAATCTGGGCTCTCCCTCAACACAGCTGTCACACTGCTAGAGTCTCTTTTACAATTTGCTAAAGCCTGAGATCCCAGTTCGATGACTTTCAAGCAAAAGCTATGGCTAAGTGTGATCCCTGTGATGTGACGAGTAATGATGCATACTACGCCGACACGCAGCGTATTAGGAAGCGCAAGCGTCACCACGATGAACTAGACTCCGCGGAGGATGTTATGCTGACAGGGAGAGACAAGTTTAGAGTGACTGCATTCTTGCCCATCATTGACAAGCTCTGTGCTGCCCTACAACAACGCATTGCTGCTTACAGCGACCTTCGAGAGAAATTTGGGTTTTTATCAGAAATCTCAAACAAAACGAACACTGAGCTTAAAGCATCTGCTGAAAAGCTTGTGTCTTCATATCCTAAGGACTTGGAGGCTGGATTGGAGTCGGAGCTTTTGCAGTTTGCACACCTTATGAAATCCATTCCAAGAGATTCACCTGAAAGTGCTCCTTCATCAGGTGGTGCAAAGGCTGCAAAAAGTCCTGAACTAGAAATGTATGAGATAATTCACAGACATGACATGGTAGAAACATTTGCTAATGTTGAAATTGTATTACGACTCTATCTCTGCATGTTTGTCACAAACTGCACTGGGGAGCGATCATTCTCCAAGATGAAACTAGTCAAGAATTATCTAAGAAACACCATGGGGCAGGACCGTTTGTCTTCACTCATCCTGTTGAGCATTGAGCATGAGAAATTAAGGTTGCTTGATTTTACTGATGTCATCAAACAGTTTGCAAGTAAGAAGGCTAGAAAAAAATCTTTTTTGACTGAGAAATAGTTAAGTGTACCGTACAAATTGCCTGCAATAAACAAAACCCACTCATTGCATCATTTGCATGTCAGTCAAGTGGTATTCTCTTTAGTTAATGGTGTATTATTATAGTTATTTTTTGTTAATGGTGTATTATTATAGTTATTTTTTATTGTTAAGCTTCAAAAAAACAAATGTGTAATGTTCAACTATGAAATGGTCATTTGGCTAATTAATTATCAATAAATTGAATATTGTTTAAAAAGTAAATTTATTTTAACGCTTCGCTCGCCCATTGATTTGAGGGCCCCGTAAGGTCACCACTGGGGGATGGGGGTGTAAATCTTCATTTCAGTTAATTAAGCTAGCTTTGCGTAGTTTGGGGCCCCGCACTCCAACCGGCCTAGGGCCCCGCGCACCTTAAATCCGCCACTGGCTAGAAATAGCAACACGGTTTTGGGAATAAGAAGAAAAAGATCAGGATAAGCTGAATAAGCAGAATGATAGGGAGGACGAAAAATGTAAGACGAAAGAAGCTGGAATAAAAATGTTTATTATGGGTGTCAAGAAATAAAACATTTATTAAAACTTCAAGGTAAGAAGTTCATAAATTTCCCTTCGGTTATTAAATTTAGGTTAAATAAGCTGACATTTCAGCTGTAATTGTTTAACAAAAGAGTATGGAAGTCCTGTTTATGGACAAATAGTTAGGCTGGTTCATCTTTGGCCTAGGTCTTCCATCTTCAACATAACCTAGGTTGTGTTTAGGCTACTCTGGTTGGAGCAGGACCTATTTTTTCCATATCTATATCACTTATACTTAATTTGGCCAACTCGCACATGTTACCCAATTCTACAAAGAATTCAGAGTTCACATAAAGTCCCCCATTATTATACAGTGAGAATATTTGGGGTTATCTGATAATGACTTAATTGTTAAAACTTTTGTTTTGACAAATTTTTCCTTACTAAGAAAGCAACACCACCAAAAGGCCTACTGTACATTAATTCATCTGACAAGTCTACTGCTGATGACGCATGGTACATAAAATTGTCATGGATGGTAGAGAGGAATTTTAGCTCTTGCTTAGGTAACCAGTGCTCTTGCGGGAGTATCAAATCTGCATTGCTACAGATGATTTTATGAACATCTACAATTGAATTCCTCACTGACCTTACGTTATATGAGACTATTTTCAAGAAGTTATCCGCCATGACTAATAGAAAACTTATTATTAATATGATTATTATTATACACAGTACCTTACATTATAACCTTTGGTTAGCTTCCGCCCAAATTGTTCATTCTGACGAAAGTCAAGCTTTTCACTTCACCTTAGACCTACAGTTTAACATGGAATCCGAACCATGTCCCACCAACAGCCCAGCGTCTTAACCACTAGGCCACCCAGAGTACCCATTTATCTACCAACCACTTTCTTTATTGTGTGGAAGGATGAACAGCTGGGTTTTGCTGCACACTGGCTGCCATCAGCGGGTCTTGAACCCAGGGCCGATGGATTTGTAGTTAGCAACGCTAACCACTGTACCACCGAGGTGCGCATATATATATATATATATAACGTAAAGAACGACGCTTGTATAGGAGAACATTCTGCGCAAGATGAGGAGGGAGAACGAACAAATTAAAAAATGAGGTAACCACCCAGGAATCGAACCCGGGATCTTCCGATTGCCGGTCAGATATGATAACCACTACACCATGGTCCTCACTCGATCAGAAGTTGTAATTCTCCTACATACGCGTGGAATGTTCTCCTATACAAGCGTCATTCTTTACGTTAATTATACTGCGTGTTCTTTGCAGTTGAAATGTATATATAGGTGCGGCATGTGAGAGGTGCCCCCCTCGGGGCATTGGTTTCTGTGCGTATGTAGGAGAATTACGACTTCTGATCAAGTGAGGACCATGGTGTATAGTAGGGCAGCTAAACAAGTTGAAGTGGACAATCCGGACAAAAGCACCAAACTTTCCCTACTTGTATATTTTGGACCAACAATTAAAAATATCCCCGGAACCACCTTCAGAGACCATTACTTGGCCGCCATATTGGATTTCAAGATGGCCGCCATAGACAAAATAGAATTTCTGATATAAGTTTCAATAGAGAATTCCCTTGGCATGTTTGGCATCAAACTATATGTTTTTTGGCATGATCAGATCAATAAAACAACTTTTAAGCTGATCAGAAGTATGTTTACTGCAGAAATCACACTTCATACAACATATACAGTGAAAATCGTGAATATTTTAACACAAAAACCATGTTCAAGAAAACCATGTTTAAGAAAAATCAACGAAACTATAACAATTGAAGATTTCACCCACCAAAAAGTAGACCTTTAGCTCTATAACTGAATGTGGGAGAGGAAAATTGGCAAAATATGTGCATTTTAAAAAATGAAATTCTACAAAGGTCAAAATGCTACCCTTTCATATTTGCACAATTTTCATGCATTATTCGTGGTTCTATAGAAAACTTGTATTAACAACATTTGTAGAGTAAGGGCAGGGCTATTAAATGGGCACCATAAAATGGAAATATCTTGGCATTTAGCATTGCAATGCCAACTGTCCCAACTCACCCCCTGTCCCGAACTGTCCCAACTCACCACGCTCAATGCTATATGTTAAACTGCACAGTTGCAGCTACACAGTTCTGTACACTTCCACCTGGCCTTCTTGCAAGCACACCTGGTGCCACATCCACTCTTGCTCTTGCAGCCGCATTTGACCAATTCGCTGCAAGCTTTAGATGCTACTGGTCTTGTGGTCCAAACTGGTGTCCATGACTGGGACTCTTCGCTAAAGGTCTATCCCCATCCTTCAGGAGTTGGAAGATTCTGTTCACTTCTCTCTCAGGTCGACCATATTCCTCCCTGGTATGTGACCCTCCTGGTGTGTTGGAGAAGAGCATCCTGAGTTGGTGGGATAGTCTCCATAGCTTTTCCCTTCTGACAGAACATGACCTTTCTTGCCTCATCTACACGTTCAATGTCACTGGTGGTGTCATAGAGGACAACTGTGTACCGTTCAAGAAGCTTGAAGTGGGGAGTTTCGGCGTCAACATCTGCAAATGGATTTCGTGCCATGAATGTGAATGCTTTTGTTACCTCAGGGTAATGGTGCCATGCTGCCCATGCCGTATTCTTGCCCCTTCCGTAAAAGGATGATGTATCACATCCTGTGAAACAGTGGTAGGGATGTGCATCTCTCTTCACCCAAAGAGGCACAGATTGTGTTAATATGATGGTAAGTGAAGTTTTTCCCAGTGCCAAAACCAACCCAAATATTTACTTCAGATCTTATGGATGTCAATTGATGGAATTTTCCTATTAGAATGACAATAACATCCGTGTCTACAGTTCTGATCATGCAGTTAATGTGCCCTTCCTTTATTGCATCTTGAAGATGAATGAACAGTCTAGTGTCTGCCTCCTCATGGTCGCATCTTGGCATTGTGCGGTCGGCCCCATTGATGATGACTTCAGGTCCTGATGTAATAACAACTTCTTTGTTGTTAGGAACTTCCATTGCAGCAACCTTGTCTGATAGGAAAGCGAACAGTTCTTGCTTGTTTCTAGAGTCTCGAAGGAAGTCATGCCAATTTAGGGGTAATTTGGTTTTTCCTTCAACCTTTCTTCTGATTCCTTTTCCCCGTTTTTCTCTGGTAGTCTCTTTTAAGGTGCTTGCAGTGTAGGTATCCCAGACGATGTCAATTTGCTGGCAAGTTTCTGTTTGATGAGATAAGGGACGAATACACGATCTGCATACTCTTCAAAGTTGGTAACACCTGCAGTAGACAGCAAATGGACGATGGCAGCTCCATCAAGAAGTTTCACATCAAAAGGATCTGGAGGGTTGTCCTTGTTTTCAAATGTAATGATTTTCAGTAGGTCAGACTTTTTCCCAAACCGCAATTTCCCACCATCAGATAGGGAAGAAGGAAAGGGGTGATTCTCGTGTTGGAAGAATGCATCCATGTCACTATGCCGATGTTGCATAACAATATACAGATGAGAGAATAGAGCAACATTGTTCTTCAGTAGTTGGATTCCCCCAACATTCCGTACCTGAGATTTCGGCCGAGGACATCTGAAGAGGGCAAGCGAGTTCTTCTTGATTGGTGTATGAATTGACCTTGTACAATCTGTGACAACTTCTTTGTAGTATCGGCTATATTGCTCCTTACCCAAATCCTTTATAGTTCTCACTGTATGGACCACAGATTCATCCATGACATTCCTTGTGTCTAAGGCCAGTAACTCATTCCCATTATCACAAAATGGATTTCCCATATCACGGAAGACTTCAACGAGATTAGAAACATGATCCTTGAATCTTCTCTGTGTAGATAGTCCTTCTTCGTGGTGGAAGTTGTTGTCTTCAGTTTCTGGAAGGTTTTCGTCTTCATATTCAGTAATCAATCTGGCTTGTTCTGGCCCTGCTACCATCCACTTCTTGAATGCCACTGGATTCTCAGTCAGACCCACCGCGCCTCCTGAACCTTTGACTTTCTCATTGTTTTGTTCATGCGCTTGGTCTAAAGGCATGGCTGAGAATCTCTTCTTGGTCTTGTGTACTACCCAGTGTCCATTTCGTGAAAACTCATTCATAACTGGCTGAGTGAGATTCTTCATGTCCCGGATGTGGAGTGGAAGCCAACGTGCGTAATTCTGGTGGTCAAGAGCAAAGAACCAGGGAACTACTTTCTTCAAGCTTTCTATATACAATGGAAAGTCTCCTGCATGATGTGATCGTATGAATATGAGGCCGTCTATCTCCATCTGAAGAATTGTCTCCCAGTATTGGAATGTTGGACTGACCTGAACCATCTTCTTCCACTCTTCCTTTGTCTTGTCATCATAGGGACCAACAGTTTCCATAAAGGCTTCATGCTGCAGCTTTGCCAATGTCAAAGCTGTTACCTGGTGAGCATGTCTGGTTCTTGTAAGATGAGAGGCTTTAAGAAATGAGTCAACAGTTCCTGCCGAAGCAATGCCTGCTTGTGTCAAGGCATTTGTCCACCCAGATCCCTCTAGATAATCTCCATACATTCTCCACATGGCCATCTCTGTATGTAGACCTCCAAACATGACGATGACTTGTCTTCTCCATGGGTGTCTGGCCACTTCCACTGAATGAATTTACCAAGGGCATATAGGGGTGCATCGAATGCAACAACTGGTATTTGCCTGGGGTTAAGGAATTCAGTAGCAGACCGAACAACATTCATTCCATGCTTGATCATCGCTGGAGTGGCGGCCTTTTCATGGAATAAGGGAAGGAGGTAGGAAAGGGTTTTCATTTGATCTTCATCTTGTTCTTGCCTTGTAGCATGGTATGCTGACCATGATATAACATCACCCTTCCCTATCGTGTCTTTCTCCAAGATCCTGAATGCTTCTTTCATCCACTCCTTTTCCTGGAAACATGCTTCATGGTAGTGTCCCTCAATAGGGTCAGACACATTAGACAACTTCAGGACTTCTACCTTGGTTTTGTCCATTGCAACAGCTGGTACAATTGAGTAGGACATGAGTAACTCCAAGTCCTTTGAACCTAGAGAAGGTAGCACAAGATCACCTTGTTTGGTTCCACAGTTTGAGACAGTTGGGAACTGAAACAGACTAATCCCTGTACCATGAAATGATCCAACGGCAGTTGTACTAGATGGGTTGTAATCCAGATTGTCAAGTGCCCCAACAATAAATGGTCCATGACGAAACTGAGCTGGTACAACCACTCCTTTGGTCTTGAAGTGGGGAGTCTTCTGGTATTTGGTCCTTCATGTCAGCACCATTTGTGATCATAGATATAAGGGTTTTCAAGGTTGTAGGTACCGATTCCTGTTGACAACCAGATGGAAAGGCACCTGCAAACTTGAATCCAGTAAAGTTGACTATTTCCTTGCATATGATTCTAGCAGCTTTTGCAAGAATCATAGTATCTCCTTCAAAATTCTGTCTCTTTGTCTCTCTGAGCATTTCCTGAATTCCCTGCTGAAAAACTAAGATTTTGTTCTTGCCATCACTCACTTCCTGGGCATATGGGAAATACTCCAGAATCTTCTCTCTGAATCGTCCTCTGTTCATTTCCTTATTAATACCTAAGTCCCGAAGTTTTTTTGATACAGATCAAATAGCACAGAAAACTTCATTTGAAAGATTCCTTCTTCCATGCAATTTTCTACATGATTAACGACCTCAACTATTGCCTTTGCTTTCATCAAGTTTTCTTCATAGCCTTCTTCCTTGCTCTGTTTTTGTCTCAAAAGTGAGTGGTAATGGTTCCGATAAAATGTCAAGCATTGCAGATGATACTTGGCTTCAATGGCCATGAGATCACCACCTCCTATTCTAGACATTAGTTCTGTGTCACTGAGTTCTGTAGCCATCATTCGTAAATTGACGTCAGCGCCAAATGTACTGAATTCGTGAAGATGCCCATGTGTTTGTTGACAAAACACACAAGTTGCTTTGTCCATAGGATGCCGCTGAACCTGCTTCCCTGTAGATGAACTGGTTTCACCTTCATCCGCCCTTTCTCTCTTTTTTGTAGCCCTTTCAAGCTTTTCTTTACTAAATTTAACATGGCATGACTTGTGCCACACAGCTTTATTCTGAACCAGATCTTCAACAGTCACCTCTTCATTGAAAAGAAGAGGAACTGGTAGTCTTCCAAGATTCTTGAATGCGTTGACATTCTCCATAAATGTTGCATATGCTTCAGTTTTTTTACCACTCACAGCATTGAGTGGACATTTAAGAGTCTCACCTTTGCTCTCTTGACAAACCATGCATTTGCTCCAATCCATGTTCACAAATCACCTGCAAAACAGAAAAGCACATATTATATAGTTATATTATTAAATATTTTCCATTAAATAAACATTTAAGGGTAATTCTGATTATTTTATAGCAATCCTGGCATCGAAATATGTAGGTTTAGGGACTATTTATTTACAATTACTCCTCACAATAGTTTGTTGATTTCTAGCTGGCAGCCATCTTGGATTTCTAAAATGGCAGCCAAGATAGGGTTGTGCGTCTTGGTTCCGGGGAAAAATTGGTAGCTAAGGTCCTGAGCAACATTTGAGCCAAGTTTGGTGCTTTTGTCCAGAATGTCCACTTACTTCAAAAATCAGGGTCTAAGCTACTGCACTAGTAGTGGTTATCATATCTGACTGGCAATCGGAAGATCCCGGGTTCGATTCCCGGGTGGTTACCTAATTTTTTCATTTGTTCGTTCTCCCTCCTCATCTTGCGCGGAATGTTCTCCTATACAAGCGTCATTCTTTACATTAATTATACTGCATGTTCTTTGCAGCTAGGGACTTAAAAAAACAACCAAATGAAAGATAATTCTTTTCTCTTTAAATACTTATTCTATGGCTTGATGGTTATAAGCCCATATAATGCCCAAAATTGGCTTCCAAAACGTATATACAAAAAAAAGTTGCGCATTTATATTTATTCCTTTTAAGTTAAACCTAATTTTCAATAAATGGCTCAATCTGCCCTCCATTATGGTCAACCACAGCCTGTAATCTCGCCCTCCATTTTGAAATTGCCTTCGAGATCATCACTTGTGAGAGATTTTCCCATGCAGCCTGAATTTGTTCACGAAGATGGTTCACATCACGGATTTTCTGAACACGGTAGACTTCTCTCTCTAAGGCAGACCACACGAAGTAGTCAATGGGGTTTAGATCTGGGTTGCATGGTGGCCAATTATTTGGTTTGATAAAACCAGGACAATTATTATTGAGAAATGTTATTGCTTCCTTGGCTGTATGAGATGGGGCTCCATCTTGCATGAACACAAAATCAGTGCTTGTCTCCTTGATCTCTGACAACATTGGAGACAAAATGTCATTACAGTAGTAAATTGAGTTAATTTTAACGCCTCGCTGAATAAAAATGATGGATGTTTTGTTCTCAGATGACGCTGCAAGGGAAACCATTATCGAATCTGAAAAGTGTTTTTTTTCACGCAAAAGTCGTTTTGGGTCAACATGAGTTTTTGTTGCCACTGCTGCACGAACCCGATCATTTTGGGTATTTCGTGGTGTTTCGACCGTAAATCGTTTCTCATCAGAAAACCAAATTTTTTTCACAGACTCATTTGACCGAAATCTTCGCAATAGATTTTTACATCGATGGAAACATCTTTCTTTCACAGGCTCCGATAAAGCAGTAACCTTCACCCTCTTAAATGTTTTCAACCCAAGATCTTTTCGAATTATTCGCTGTACTGATGAACGTGAAATCCTGGTTTCTTTCGCAACTTCACGTTCACTTTTACTTGTTCCCGGTTGTTCCTCTTGACTTAAAACCATTTCATTTACTTTTTCAATGTTTTCTGGCGTTCTAATACTTTCGACCACTTCCCGGACGCCATTGACTGCTGCCGGTTTCTTTAAGTTTTTGTAAAAAATGTGCCACAGTTCTTTTTTTCCAATTTCTATTTGGAAATTCGTAAAGGATTCTGTTTAATGAATATCCTTTTTGTTCACGTAGTGCTTGTATAATGTTCTTATCAGATTCTCTCAATCCGATCTTGAGGGGTCTGGAATAGAAAAGTTTCATTTAAAATTAGGATCAAGGAATAAATATAAATGCACAACTTTTTTTTTTGTATATTTTGTTTGGAAGCCAATTTTGGGCATTATATGGGCTTATAACCATCAAGCCCTAGAATAAGTATTTAAAGAGAAAAGAATTATCTTTCATTTGGTTGTTTTTTTAAGTCCCTAGCTGCAGTGGTTATTGAGATATCACTTCTCAAAATTGGTGCCATTTTTTTGGGGCCACCTGGTATATACTATATATAATATATATATACTATATATATAAATATATATACTATATATATAATATATATATAAAAATATATATATATAATATAATAATATATATATATATATATATATATATATATATATATATATATAATATATCACACACACACAATTGGACCACACTAATTTGACATATTTGGGGCTTCGTTTTGTTGAAATACCTGAAGGGTCTGAATTACAGCAAAGTTCTGAAATTTGTTTGATATTTTGACATTTTGTTGAAATATAGGGGTTTCTCTAGTGACTTCAGTGAGCAATTCAACTACAAAGAAAATGCAAATGAATTTTGGAAGCTTGGTGAAATAATGGATATTTTCTTGAGCAAGGAGTTCACACACCTTGCTTTGAGGAAGCCAGAGTGCAGCATCTCTAGACTAGATGCTTAAAGATAATTTTTAGTAAATAAATACTTGTGTATGAAGGCATTAGGTATGCTAAAAAGTAGCTAGATAAATGGGAAATTTATTTTTTTAACAATAAATATACACAATATTTGTTCAGTTAATCCACAATTAATTATATTACAATACAGTATTAGATAAAAATTATCGTGACCTCTTCATTGCTGTGCATATTGTCCCTTTTCTACCAATAATGTCCAAAGCATAACCATAAGCTTAAATTTCCATAAATCTTGAGTAAAATTGTGTTTCAGCACAAAATATGAATGGTAGATGGGTGCCTGGAGCAGAGATGCAGTCAAATACACACAAGCAAATACAAATACAGTACACTCCTACAGGGAATATCAAATACAAATACAAATATTTCAGTTTAGGAGTGTTTCAGAAAAAGTTTGTCTGCAACACTGAAAAGTCTCTCTACAGGAGCAGATGAAGCTGGTGCTTTGTATTTGACATGCATTTGAAACAAATACAGCAAACACAGTAATCAAATACAAATTCAGATACAAATACAAATTCAGGTTTTACCGTATTTGGCCCCATCCCTGACCTGGACTGCAGGTTTGGTCATGTGCGCAGTTGAGATGTACCACTTTCATATTGCTGTCTCCGTGATAATGTCAGGCGGCCCCAGACTTTTGCACAATAGTGTGTGCTTGCTTACTAGTTTTGGGAAGGAACCTTAAGCTTTTTAGTAAATATAACTTAAGCATTTAACTGAGAATGTTCAGAGATTACTGTATAATTATACAAATTGTGTTATGTTGAGTTCATCTGAAGTAAATCAAAGTTTTCTAACAAATTTGTAATTAGTGTGTCCCAGTTTATTGTAAATGTATTTAAGTGCAATAACACAACTTCAAAAAGATAGAAAAAGAAAAGGCAGTAAATTGAGAAAGTAGAAGGTAGTTTGACCTCTAACCTACTCATCTCGTAGTTTCAGAATCAGCGCTCTTTCCAATCATGCCATTCAGATTCCCGGAAAAATGGTTCATTTGAACAAAGTCAATATTTATGCTGTTTCACCATCTTCCATTCAACTCCATCGCCAAATTTTCCACTATTTCCTATTATTATCCTCATATATATATATCAGGGGTAGATGACTTACCGAATGAGCACTTAAAATATGCCAATGACGTAGTATGTCTGCATGTATCATTGCTCCTATCAGCCATGTCACTAAGATCCATCGCTTCACATCCGGACAGGGAGGCCCCCCCCCCCCGCCTACTTCTTACCTTCAATACCTTAGTCCCTCCCGACCATATTGTGTCGGGGGTGGGAGACCGCACGTCGTGCGAGTTCACTGTCCGCCCATACATCCCAGACCCGACCCGTTGCTTTAAATGCAACAAGTTCGGACACGTGCACCGTTCGTTGCAGAGAAATCGCTCTCCCAGACAAGTGCCCCAACACACCCAAATGTTCGCGCGAATGCTTTTTCTTCAAGTTCGAAGAGGTCCGAGGCTTGCAGGTAGCGGACTTCCTTAGCCTCCGAGAGGCGCGAGACAGGTGCGAAGACGGGAGGTGGGGCCGGAGTCGAGAGGTGAGGCCGGGGTATCTTACGCCGCTGCCCACGGCCTTGTTCACTCGGCACGCCGCCCTAGTCTGCCGCTCGAACCCCCCTCGACCACTACTTCCCATCCCTCCCAAAGGGAGTCCTCGCTGAACCCGACGACCTCCTGAAGATTCCCCAGGAATCTGGGGCCAGGACACCCAGGCCCCGTCCACCTCGAACCCTGCCCCCCCCAGCACTCTATGCACGCACCCGAACCTAACGCCCGGGGTAAGCCGACGAGGTGGAGACGCCGGAGTGAGTCGCCAGACTCTCCGGCCTTTCAACAGGCCTCTCCCTCTTCCCCAAGTTCTAAGAAGACGGCTCGGACCCTTACACCCCCGACTTCGTCTACGAGGACCATATCACCCCACCGCAGAAGTCCCTCCAATCTACCCCCACAGACTCTGACAATAGTAGCCGAGTTACGTGACCTGCCTCCCACGACGAGATCCAATCTGGACAACATCCTCTCCCCCCGAGGATCCAGTGGATGCGGCACTGGCGTATTTACATGGTGTGGCCAAGGGGAACTCGGCCGCGCTTATACGTCTTATGGATCTGCCCTTGCCTCCTGGTGCCATTTTTTCCACTCATGAGAACACACTGGTTCATCTCTTTCCACCTCCACAGTACCTGCCTGCCCAACACCCCCAGCCCCATCCTTGTCAGCCACCCCGAGCGCGTCCTCCCTCCTACTTGCCCGATCCTTCTGGTACCCCCTATCGCCACCCAGGGTCCGCTGTCAGACCCCAGACAGTCTGGGAGGTACCACTATGGAAAATAAAGCTCCCCCTCCTGGCCCGAACATAGAAGCCCACGACGTTCCCCTAGCTGCCGTGATCCACGCCTCCGGTCTCGCTCGGCCGACTCGACCCCGCAATTCCCGCTGAGGTCGACTGGCAGACTGATTCCTTCTCTGGTGAACTACAGATAGCCAGCAATGCCCCTGACCCATCCTTCGCCTTCGCTAACCCCAGATCTCCCTTCACACCCCCAACCCTCTTGCACCTACCTCTCTACTCATCCCCCATCGTCAAATAATGGACCCTCTGAAAACTACAATAGTACACTGGAACTGCAGAGGAATATTCGCGAACTACAGTCTTAATTCCATGATTGCCTCTCCCCATCCGATGTGTGTCTGTCTCCAGGAGCTAATCCTGGGAACCAGGCCATCCCCTGCCCTACTAGATATTTCTATATCACCACCCCACCACCTACCTGCACTCGACGGGAGGGCTGCCATTATCGTAAACCACGCAGTCTCCTTCCACAATCTCTCTGTCCGATTCCCGTTACAGGTGATTGCTACCCGGCTTTCCCTGGATAGACAGTACATCGTATATGGCCCCCGACCCTGATTACTATTATGACCGAGCTCTCCTTCGAGTGCCTCAATGATGGCTCTCCTACATTCTACCATGCCACCAACTGCACTTCATCCTGTATAGACCTGTCTTCGTCTCGACCGATGCCCTCCTAGATTTCACATGAGCAAGTCCTTCAAGAGGACTATGGGAGTGACCATTTCCTTGTTCAACTCAAGCTCAATTGGCCCGACCAGACCGTTCGGGTACCGGAGAAATGGATTATTGCCAAAGCTAACTGGTCCCGCTTCCACGACAATACTTCTACAACCCTTATGACTGCCCAATTCCCATCCTCCGACGAGTGCATCGCGCACTTCGAATCAATCGTTGTAGCGGCTGCGTGCACTAACATCCCACGATTCTCCGCCTGCCCCCGCCTACCCCTGCCCCCGCCTACCCCTGCCCCCGCCTACCCCTGCCCCCGCCTACCCCTGCCCCCGCCTACCCCTGCCCCCTGCACGGAGATGCAGCGGACCAGGGCCATCGCCCGCCGTACAATGAAGAAAGAGCGCCGAGCTTCTTGGTGTGTCTTTGTGTCCGGCGTCACCACCACCACACCTTCGGCTACCATCTGGAAGAAGGTACGGGGTGTTGAGAGGCGACATGCCCCCTTCCGACCCCCGGTCCTCTGGACTACAACGGACTTCTATACGAGCCCAAATCGGTGGCAAACCACCTAGCTTCTACCTTCGCCGCCGTTTCTTCCTCTGCGAACAGTTCCCTCGTACCCGCCCCTAACAATAGCTCCTCTTCACTGTCCCTAGACAGCACCTACAATCGGTTGTTCACCATGCGTGAACTACAGGCGGCACTGGCTTCTCGACGATCCCCATACCTTACAAATTTTCCTACTAGACCTATACAACCGCATATGGATAGAGGGCACCTTCCTTTCCCGTTTGAGGGAGGCCCACGTAATCCCCATCCCCAAGTCCGGCAGAGATTCCCCCGATCCCACAAACTACGGACCTATCGCCCTAACGTGTTGTGCCTGCAAAGTCTTTGAAAGAATGGTCGCTACCCGACTATCCTTCTTCCTTGAAAATAGTGATTCCTTCCCGGCTACTCATTCCGGCTTCAGACAATTTCGCTGCACCACTAATCCTCCTCCTGCTCCTCAGCCGAGACATACAGAATGCCTTCGACAGTCGTGGGACTAAAGCTGGCGTTACGTGAGTTTCCTGGGTATAGGACCTATGTCCCTATCGGGGAACGACCGGTTTCTCCCCCTCGGCATAGATTTCGAAGCAATTTACGAAGAGGTCCGGGGCTCAGGAGATCCCCCACCGATGTGGGAGGTGTTCTTTTCGGTCACGTGATTGACCAGTGCACTACGTCGATTAGCTGATCATTCCATTTCTAGGGCTAGGAGTCGGGGGAATCTTCTCCCCTAGCCATTAGCCTATGGATAGGCTGTATTGGGTTCCCGGAGTCAACGGGACGCGATAAGTCTTTCGGGGTACGACAACACGTGACGACCGTACCTTGCACCACGTCGGTTAGCCTATGATTCCATGAATTTGTAAGGCTAGGAGTCGGGGGGAAATCTAATCTAATCTTCTCCCCAGAGCCATAGGCCTTATGGATAGGCCTCGTATTGGGTTCCCGGAGTGATGGGATCGCCGATGAGTCTAAACGTGTGCCGGGGACAACCTGGAGAATTTTGCGAATGGAGCTAGTAGCCGCGCAAAGTAGCCTCTGTAGCCGTTCAATTAATTCTCGGTTCACGTCCCCGGGTACCTATCGAAGTTTGACCGTGGCTGAAAGCACCTATGAAAAGGTAGGGCCGGGGTGATCGCAGACCCCTCTATAAACCACTCGTTGACTTATAAGTAGCGCGTCATAGGGCCTATGACTTCGGCCAAAATTTTCCATCAATCGCGCGCCCAACGCCTCGGCTCGTCGGAGCAAATGTCTCCCCGGTGCCTATGGCGGCCCATAGGGCTAGCGATCAGCAATAAGTAGAAGATGGAAGGTCGCAGATTGGGCTCTGAAGGCGCCCGAAATCTTGAGTTTCAACAGGTAGGTAACATCTATGCAAGGGGTGAGATTGTGAGTTTTAGTCCCTGCCTTCTCACGTATCTACCAGTTGAATTAATTCCCGTAGCAATGTGACGTAGGATGCTGCCTAATCGAAATTCTCACAACTTACCCAATGGGTGTTGTAGACCGTGAACAGTTCGTCCTTTCAATTTTTTTTTGTCATACAGAAGGCCTACGACACACCACCCGTCGGAGAGTAATCCTCAGTCAGCTCCAAAATCTGGGTCTCGTCGGAGCCATGCCGACCTTCATCAGGGGCTTCCTCTCCTCCCGAACCGTTAAAGTTCGGGTGGACTCAATTCTCTAAGACACCTTCGTGCAGGAGGACTGGGTCCCACAAGGAAGCATCCTCAGTGTTCTATGTTTTTCCATAGTTATGAGCACAGTCTCAAAATGCTTTCCACCCACCATCCGTTCTTCCATAGTTATGAGCACAGTCTCAAAATGCTTTCCACCCACCATCCGTTCTTCCATTTACGCGGATGACCTTGCGATCCACTTCGCAGGACGGGAGCCGTCCATCGTTCAACGACAAATTCAGCTCGCCATCTATCGGGTGGAAAGGTGGGCGACGTCGGTGGGGTTCCGCCTCTCCACCCACAAGACCAAGTGTATGCTCTTCAGCAGAAGACCTTCAACCCTTCCTGTCCCCTCTGTCACGTTATACGGCGATCCTCTTGAGGTGGTACCCTCCACGCGATTTCTGGGCATGACTCTGGACCGACGGCTCAACTGGGTTCCCCATCTCAAACACCTGAAGCAATTCCTCCAACGTCCCCTCCCTCTCCTAGATCACTTCTACACCACCTGGAGCGCAGACCGACGCTCTCCTTCGCCTTTACACTTGCATGGTCCAGTCGAAGCTAGACTATGGCAGTCTTGTATACGGTTCAGCCTTCAACGCCTGCCTCCGTATCTTGGACCAGGTACTTAATAGGAGCCTCCGCCTCGCCACCGGTGCCTTCCGCACTTCCCCAGCCTCCAAATGGAATGCAATTACCTCCTCCTCGCCCTCCGACGGGGTCTGCTCCTCATGAGGACATGCCTCCGTGCACAGAGACTACTCTCTTCGCTTCTATGCGCGGCGATTTCTGAACTCTCACTCCAGGGACGGAGCTGGCACTTCACTGAAGTGGTCCGCTCCTTTCTGGACCTTTCCAACATGCCCCCTCCCTCAGTTATCCCCATCTCGTACAGCATCTACCCTCCCTGGCTCCTCACCCCTATCAAGTTTTGCAGGAACCTGTGCGCCCTACCAAAGACTACCACGAGCGCTACGGCATATAGGTCAGTCTTCTGAGGACACGCACCCCGACATTTGGACACTGCCCCCATTTATACAGATGGTTCCCGCTCGGAGGATGATACGGCCGCCTCAGCAGTGACTGGCCCAGCAGCTCTCTCGAGGCATCAGCCTGCCCCGCGAGGCCTCGGTTTTTTTCAGCAGAACTCACTCTGCCAGTTCCTTTGTCATTTATTCAGATTCCCAAAGTGCACCTCTCTCCCTCGAGAGATTTAACACCCCCTATCCGCTCGTCCGCACCATCCAGCAAACCTTCCACTTATTAACAACTTTCCAGCACAAGACAATCGCCGTCTGCTGGGTCCCGGCACATGTCGGCATCCAGGGTAACGAGGAGGCGGACCGCAGGGCAAAGACGGCCTGTTTACTGCCGGCCCCTCCCCTTCTCCGACTTCTTCCCGACTCTCCGCTCTCACTTCCTCCATCTGGCAACGGGAATGAGACCAGGCCACACAAAACAAACTCCACAAGATCAAACCGCAACAAGGATACTGGGGCTCCTCATTTCACCGGTCTTGCCATAAAGAAGTGACTTTAGCCCATCTTCGCCTACGACACACGCATTACACACGGTCATCTTATGGCTAAATCTCCAACCCTGCTCTGCGCTACCTGCCATACCCCCATCACCGTCGTACATCTTCTGGTTGAATGCCCGAACCTGTCCAGTCTTCGTCGCAAGTGTTTCCCTCTTTTGTCCAGTATTTCCATACCCGAGCGTCTCCAATCCATACTCGCCGAAGGCTCCCATTTTTCAGCGGAAGCGATTTTCCTTTTCCTCACCCATTCCCATCTACTTTATCGCATCTAAGTCCATATCTCTCCTTCCGCCTATCCAGCAACCGAACCTTACCCACTCCCTTAGTCTACCATCCCCAACCCAGTGACACCACCCACCCACTGTCTCGCCGAGATATGTACCACTTTCCCTAGGTACGAATCGGCAGTAAAATAAAGAAAGGGGAAATATATATATATATATATATATATATATATATATATATATATATATATATTATATATATATACCCCTCAAGGGGTTCTAAGCTCGTGCAAAAAAAATAATATATATATATATATATACACACCCTCAACCACTATCTTAATTTCTAATTTCTTGGTCACACAAAATTTAAATGAGTGGAGTCCTTCCTGACCCCGCGATGGTGGTTGAGGGTTAATAATAATATGCTAATGCTTTTTGGAGAGAGAAATTATTAAGTAAAAGTTGCTTAAAATTAGTCGAAACCTACGTGAAAATTATAATCTATCAATATTTATGAAGCTGAAATCGAATAATGTGTGTGTGTTTGTGCATGTGCTCATTCTGGAAAATATTATTAAAAAAAACAAAACTGCCCCTGTTGATTTTTTAAGCGTAGTATTTTTACCACAGGCTTCTGCTAGTTATTATTATTATTATTTGGGTAGATGGTATTTCCATTTGTAATTACTAGTAATGTTCAATAAGTTGTACTTAAATAATTTTTATCGTTTAGATCCGCCGTTTTATGCAAGTGACACATTGAAAAAGTGGCAAGAAAATAATAATTGCTGGTTAGAATTATCTGATGTTCACAAAGAGACAACAGATCAAATACGAGTGACAGTAATTCCATTTTATATGGGGTGTAGAACATCGCAGAACACCAGCGTTTATTGGGTAAATCAGTTAACTTGTATTTTATATTATTAGAAAAGATTTTTTTAATTAAAAACTTGAACTTTTTTTCTATGTTAAATCTCGAGATTTCGAAAAATCTTCGTCTGTCAGGTTACATCATTATCAGGAACTTTTAAACTACAGTACTCCATATTTTCTGGTAGATATTGTCCTATAATAAAGAATAAGGAAAGTCATAGAATCCTTCTCCCTCCTCCCTCACGGCCATTAGTACAGTACAGTGATATTTACTTACGTTGTTTCCTGTAGTGGAGATACTGCATCCGTCTGGAGAACTTAGGAGAGATTGGGGTCCAACTGCGTGAACGACACTGGCGTATCTTCAGTCTGTCGGGTACGCTGGAGACGGTGAGAGGAAGAGGTGTAGTTGGACAAGAACCCTTACTGTCGCAGACGCAGCCCGCATTTCAGTACTCTTCGCATGTATCCCTCCAAGCGCCATCAGGTCACATGTGGTAAGGATTATTTTTTTTTTAAATTTTAATGTAGATCGTGTCTGCTGATTTTAGCAGTTCTGGGTTTTTCACTTTTAAAAATAATAATAATAATAATAATAATAATAATAATAATCTAAAGAACACATTTTTACTTCTCTGAGGTAACCATCACTCGAAATTTTGGGTTTAGTGATTTTGTAAATTTAGTGTAGAACAATTGAGTGCATAGATCCTGCGAGTCAGTTGTGGCTGCTTAATTTCAAGAAGTGCATCTTGTTACTTAAAATTAATAATGATTGCCTTCAAGAAAACTTGTAATGGTTTTTTAATCGGCAGTTCTTTTTAGATGTTTACAAATAAATATTATACCGAATGTAGATATAAATCCACAAAATAACTAATGATGGAAATTCTCACAGGGGGACTTTTCGTATGGAAAGAACGGATGGATACGCCTTTGATTGCCGAATTCCCCCATTTTCATTGGAGAGTAAGAGTGACGACGCGGATAAGCCAACGGAATTTGTGTAATTTTTACATCATTTCACTCGTTTTATATAATATACATTATAGCATGTAATTAGTTGTATATTTCTTCTATTCTAAATTTGTCAATCTAATTCTATATTGTAACTGATATTAACTATCCTTTAAACTCAAAATTGCTGCTAACGGATGGCTTATATACGTTATACAGAGCGTGGAGCGTCATTTCACTTTCATTAGACATGTTTTTCATTTTTTTTTCTATCCTATTTACTGTTAGACTGAAATTTTGGTTTGTCATTCCGTTTTTCTTAAGCATTTAAGCGTGTCATTTGTTTGAGAATATTAAAAATATTTCCTTTCTTTAAGTTCTAATTTAATACCCCAGTTTTAACTTTGTTTTTTAACACGTAAATCTTATTTTCCGTGGGTAGGAATTCTCACCCAACGAACCTTTTGCAGAATTCATGAAAACTGAAAATCCATTATCATTATTATTTTCAATCCACTTCCTGTCCTGAGGAGCGATGTTCCAGGATATCCATATTGAAGTAGAAGTATTCAGTTGAATTCATACCAAACTAGAGTAAAATGACAAATCATTTTGTAAGGAGGAACTTAAGTTGATTTGTATAAGCAACAAACCTTTGAAATCTTTCTCCTTAACCATATTCCTGACCTGCCTTTGAGTTAATGCGTTTTAGAGAGAGAGTTTGGTACAGTATTTGGGACAGATACTTAAAAGTAGGTATATTTGGAGTAAATATACAGGCACAGGTATATTTGCAGTAAATATACTTTGAATGAAAAAATGTTCCTAGATATGGTTTTCAATACATTTTATAAATAAGGAAAAAAACCAATCTTCATATTTTGATAAATCTCTGGTTCACAATTGACGCGTTCGGTGGAGAAGGGGCGAACGCCACAAAATTCGAAAAATGAGTTTTTTGTCGTATAATTATCCTTTAAAACCTTTGCTTTACCTATGCAAAAAATTAGATGTTAGTCTGCACTCTTTCACGGTAAAATTTAGGTTTTAATGTATCTCAGAGAAATTCACTCCGCATCATTGCTTCACATTGAACACATCTATCTACTTTCTGGTCACTCGACAATGCCCTGTGATGCTCAATTTGGCCAAATTGAACAAAATATAAAAAATAATTACAGCAATATTATTTACACCAAAAAAGATTATGTTACGACCATAACTACAGCCGTTTCGCAGCGCTTCCTAGTTGTAGAAATGAAACAGGCTGATTTTCTCGAGTTTGACGTCCTAAAAACGTGCATTGTCATTAGGAAATCAACAACTACTAAATTTACAGATGCAAGAAAGTTAATATTTGACTTTCAACACAAAGAAGGGTACGTAATATCTACTGCATACCTCACAACCCCAGATAATAGCCATCCCGTCAGACTGCAGAAAGGGAAAAAATCCTACAGTGTCAGTTTATTCAATCTAGCCCAGCAGACACTGCAACCAAAGTATTCCCAATTGCTGCCAATAACTAAGGAAAAAATAAAAGATCTCAAAGAATTATCAGACCTAATGCCTGCAACTGCAGTGAACTATTATACAAGATTGTTAAAGGAACTGGAAGAAACCGAAACAGTTGAAGCAGGTAATACAACATTCGACGAAGAGGACCAAATAATGGATGACACCAGTTAACATCAGAAGCTATCAATAAATAATATTGTAAAATTTCTTGGCGTTTTATTATATCGACATATTACACAACAATATTTTACTCAAATATATGTTCAAATTCATACATTTTAATAAACCGGAAAAATACAAAGGTTTAAAGTTTACAAACTTTAACTGCATTTTGTGGCATAATTCGAAAATGTTGCGTTCGCCCCTTCTCCACCGAACGCGTCAATTACATTGTTCTATGTTGAGTAATAGTAAATGGCAATATTTCTTCATTTGATTTTGTTTAACTAATATAATTTGTCTTATTTTTTGGGGAAGTACAGCTGGTTAATTTGGGTAAACGAGTAATGTATATAATTTTGATAGTTCATTTAGTCATTCAGTTTTTTAAACTTTATTTTATTTATTTTATTTATTTATTTATTTTATTTATTTATTTATTTATTTATTTATTTATTTCAATCGTCGCACTAATGAGGCGGTCGAGGTGTACGATGATACGGAGGTCCATTATAATATAAGATGACTAGCTTTCTTAAGAATTACGTCAACGGACATACCAACAACACAGATAGCAAGTATTGAGGGTAAAATTAATTATTAGAAAAAGATGAAAAGGATTGTTTAATGATGCAAAGCAAACAGTTGCACACTACACGTTCAACAGCTGACAAAGGACTAATATCTCGGGGTCAGAGAAAGGTGAAAGATGGCGAGTCAGGCATCGCACGCGACGTCAAGCCATTGTCGTACTCCAGACGTACGGCGACCATCCAAAATCTCAAAAAGGCGGGAAAATGCGAGTGCAGTATAGTGAATACGTTTTATTATTTTACTTTCTTCCTTATTTACTCTTTCTATCGGCTCTATTTCATTTATCGTTTGCTTTCTCTACACTCGTTTTCACTGTACCGTCTAACTTCATGGTAGCCACGCCGAGACTATGAAAGCCGTTACAAAACAAAGGGGGGGGGTTCATTAACACACTTTTAACACTTGTTAATATTTTTTTTACTTCCGAAAATGGTTTAAGTAATTTAGGGGGATGCGAGTACGGAATTTTACTATAACATTTTACGTCGGAGAGGGGCACAAACAATTAATTAAATTTTACGTTACATGGCGCCAACCTCACGCTTAACGCGCCGCCTAAAGACTGACTCCTTTGGGGGTAGCCCGCTCTGTCGGCCTCTGTTCAGGATTGCCAACTCCATTTTAAACAATTTCAAACAATTTCACAATTATTAGTAAATGATTTATATTAAACATTATAATCTTAAACAAAAATTAATATTCTTAACTAGGCATTACTACAGCAGTGATGCGATAATTCGGAGGTTATAAATAGAGGGGGGGTTAATGCGAAGAAGCGGATGTGCGACCATTCGCGAGTTGTCTTTATTCATATACTCTGTGTATATATATCAGGGCTGGCAGGTCGGACCCAAACCCGGGTTTAACTTGAAAGTGAGATAAGACCCGGATCCGGACCCGATAGTGAATTAGAAAAAAGACCCGGACCCGGACCTGAAAGTGAATTTTAAAATTGACCCAGACCTGACCCAAAAGTGAAGGACCCGTACAGTTGGGTTTTTAGCTTACAAAATTTAAGTGTGCGCCTTTAGATTTAGCAACAATGTATTGAATTATCACCACCCTCCAAATGACTGACTGGAAGTGGAGAGTTAACGGTGACGGAAGAATAGCCTAATCCTAATATATTTTATCGTTTGTGAGTTGTGTATACTGTGTACATTGGTTGGTCTCCAGTGCTTCGTTTGCTATTTATATTTGCAATGCCTTTACAAGGTCTTTTTTCGGTGGGGAGTGGTAGCAAAAAAACTAGCCTTACAAATGAATATTTTAAATATAATAATATCGATAAAACATCTACATGCCAAATTGAAAAGTGTGGAAAAGTGTATAGTGGCAATCATGTGACAAACCTAAAGCGACACCTAAAATCGTGTCACCCAGACATACCTTAAAATGCTGTAATTGATTTATTTCCTTCAATAAAAGAGAATAAACTAAAAAGGGCGTTATTTTTGCCGCACCCGTTATATTGTAAAGTTGAGGATCATGATAAAAGCCTACCAAGCACTAGCAGTACTTCAAAAACTCAAATACAAACCAAGGGAATGAATGTAGGCCAAACTAGTGTTAAAAACTTTTTTAAACAAATTAAAGTTGGAGTTCACCCGCAACTTCATAAGAAAACTTTAGAAAATGGCCTTATTTCGTGGGGGACAATAGACGGGCGGCCTTTTAGCAATGTAGAAGATATTGGATTTAAAATTTTGGTTGAACCATTTCTATCTGCAATGAATATAAACATGAACAGAAAAAATCTTGCTACTTTGACTCTCGATAGAGCAATAGCTGAAAAAAATAAGTTAAAAATACTTCTTAAAAAAAATGCTTCATTTAAAAGTAGATTGTTGCAAATGCTTAGATACAGGATTTTTAGGTATTCAAACCCAATATGACTGAAAACAAAATTGAAGTGAAAACATTGGCTGTCAAGGAACTTCACTGCTCGCATACAGGTAAAATTATTTACATTTCACACTATATTATTTACATTTCACACTATATTTATGGACAAAACAAGGGCGGACATCGCATGCCTCACAGAAACTCATCTTAAAGATTGCCAAGGAAATTGTGAAAACTGCGAACATTGTATTGATAAGAAAGAGATAAATATAGAGGGCTTCAACTTACTAAGAGCGGATAGAACGACGAGTCGGAAAGGTGGCTGTGCTATATATGTACAGGAAGGTCATATGACAGAGACGATAATAAGTAAATCAAACAGCTATGTGGAACTCCTAGCAGTGAAAATAGAAAAACTAAACTTGATAGTAATAGTCATCTATAGACCTCCAAGCACCCCAACCGAAAAATTCTCGGAGGCCATTGATGACATTAGAAAGCTAATAAAGGCCATAAACCCTCCATCCCCCAATATAATGATCTGCGGAGACTTTAACTTCCCATTTATAAAATACAAAAAGGTGAATAGGAATATATATATTCACCAGGACAAGGGGGGCACAAGAGAAGATCAGGAACAAGCAAAAATGTTGATGGCTCTCACAAACGAGTTTATGCTGACACAGGAGATAACAGAAAATACCAGAAAAAATAACTGCCTGGATCTGGTATTCACGAATAACACGAACTTGATTGCTGATATAAAAATAACCCCAACCATTATCTCAGACCACAACTTAATCGAGATATCAACAAATATGATGGCAGCATTAGAAGACAATACACATATTGTGGAAAGAAGTAAATTTGGGGCCTTTAACTTAAACTCGAAGACTATAAATTGGGAAGCAATCAGATCGCACATGGCCCAAATAGAATGGAGAACAATTTTCGAGAATAAAACAACGGAAGAAATGCTAACAACTTTGGAGGAAAAAACGCTGAGAATTTTAGAAAAATATGCTCCGAAATCACAGCCAAAAGGAAAGAGGAGCTGGCTAGAAAGGCAAAAGAGAAGACTATTCCGCAAAAGAAAGAGAGTGGAGGCGAAGTTAGGAAACTGCGGAGATAATGGCAGGAAAATAATAAAAGAAAAACTGGAGGGTATCGATAGGGAAATACAAGCCCTGATTAAGGACCATACAGAGAGGGAAGAGGAAAAGGCGGTAGAAGCAATAAAGGAAAATCCAAAATACTCCTATAGCTATGCAAAAAGGAAAACAAAAATGCGCGCCGCTATTGGGCCCTTAAGGACGGGAAATAATGAACTAACCGACGATCCAAAAGAAATATCTGATACATTGAGAGGTCAATATGAATCAGTTTTCAGTACCCCAAAAAGTGACAAAGCGATACCTGACATAAATGCATTCTTTGAAGAGGAATTGCAAGGAGAGTATATAACAGACTGAGTTTACACCAGAAGATGTAGCGAGAGCTATAGAACAAATGAACAGAGCTGGGCAGTATTTAAATACATTTGTATTTAAATACGTATTTAAATACATTTGTGTATTTAGAACTGTATTTATAAATACATTGTTTTTCATGTATTTAAATATAGTATTTAAATACTTTAATGAGTATTTAAATACAATGTATTTAAATACTCAAAATATAAAAATGTAAATACTTTTACTGGTTTAATACACGTTCTGTACTAGCACAGTACGACGCGTCGACAGTGTAGTACAGCATGGTTCATGTTTCAACGTGTCAGTTCAATCAGTTGTGTGCCACTCTTAGTCGAAAGCGGTTGATTTCTTTATCGTGTGCTTGTCATGGCTTAGTGAATTAGTGAATGCATATGTTAAAAATTGTATGTATTTAAAATGTATTTACAAATGTATTTAAATACAATTGATGTATTTTGTATTTAGTATATAAATACATTCGTAAAATGTATTTAGTATTTAGTATTTAAATACATTTCTCCCATGTATTTAGTATTTAAATACATTCAATGTATTTATTGCCCAGCTCTGCAAATGAAACTACATTCAGCTGCAGGTCCGGACAATTGGAACGCATTATTGATTAAAAACTGTAAAAATGAAATAGCTACACCTTTATACTGGATATGGAGAAGATCCCTAGACACTGGGGAAATACCGAGCATCTTGAAAAGAGCAAACATTGTCCCTATATATAAAGGAGGGGACAGATCTCAAGCAAAGAACTATAGACCAGTGTCATTGACGTCCCACCTCACCAAAGTATTTGAAAGAATAGTTAGAGAGAAAATTTATGATTTCCTGGAGACACGAAAAAGATTCAACGAAAATCAGCATGGATTCCGATCAGGTAGATCATGCCTATCACAACTAATAGAGCACTACAACAATATCCTAGATGCATTGGAAGGCAATGAACTACGATGTTATATACACAGATTTTGCTAAAGCTTTCGATAAATGTGACCATGGTATAATAGGACATAAAATTAAAGATATGGGAATAACAGGCAAAGTGGGAAAATGGATCTACAACTTCCTTAGTGATCGTCTGCAGGTCGTCAAAATTCAAGGTATATCATCATCAGAATCGGAAGTACGCAGCTCAGTACCACAAGGGACAGTACTGGCCCCACTCCTGTTCATTATCATGCTAACAGACATAGACAGTGGAGTAAACAGCAATAGTATAGTAACATCCTTGCAGACGATACAAAGATCAGCAGAAAAATCAGCGATGTACATGACGTGGAGGCCTTGCAGAGGGACACGAACAAAATATACAAATGGTCAGAAGACAACATGATGTCATTCAACGCCGAGAAATTTCAGCTCTTGAGATATGGTAGAAAAGAAGAACTTAAACAGACTGCATATTATGCTCCAGATAGACAGGAAATTCAGAGAAGCATGAAAGCGATTGATCTCGGGATAATAATGACAGATGATGCGAAATTCGAAACACAAAATCAGATAGCGATAAATAAAGCAAAAAGAGTCGCCGGACAGGTTCTAAGAACGTTCAAGAGAAGGGACAGGACAGTAATGATTCCCCTGCTAAAAACACTGATTATACCAAAACTTGAATACTGCTCAGTTTTGACGTCCCCATATAAAAAGGAAGAAACTAATAAACTAGAAGAAACGCAAAGGCATTTCACAGCCAAGATTGATGGCTGCAAAGAACTCAACTACTGGGAAAGACTACGTAAACTAAATCTGTACTCACTGGAAAGAAGAAGAGAGAGGTACATCATAATCTACATACCCTATGGAAAATGATCGAAAAACTGGTACCAAACCTACAACTAAACCCAATTACCATTCAAACAACACTGGAAAATAGGAAAGGCAGAATGTGTAGTGTTCCCAAATTAAAAGCACGACAAGGGACCTCCTCAACCCTGAAGGAAAATAGCTTGGTTGTCAGGGGGCCAAGACTTTTCAACCAGCTTCCTATGTTAGAAAATCTAGAAGAGGAAGAACCATTGTTGTCCCAAGGCGATATGATGACTAAGCTGATTGATGCAGCATTGCTTGTATATATTAAGTTAAGGTGTATATATATCCATCTCATAATTGTAAGGTTAGTGAAAAATTAACTTAATTTAGAGCTAGCATTTTTGAGCTCTTGTGGCATTGTTTGGTCACACTGTTGGCATCATTTTGGGGCGCTGCGCGTTCTTTCTACTCGTTTGTGGGATGTCGTACGTACAGGGTGTCGGTTTAGAGAGCTCTCTTGCAATTCAGTTTGGTTGTTTAGATACAAGATTGTTGCATCGTGCAATAGTCCAGGTTGCGTTGTTGTTGCAAGGTTGAGAAAGAAGACCATAAATAGTACCCCTTTTGTTTATATTAAATTCATGTAACAAAGGTCTAAGGTAGGCCCGCATCGAGTCAGCAACCCTGAGGTTACAGTGAGGTAGGACCTAATAGGATCTCAAATCCGTAAGTTTTAATTTAGCTTAACTTGGGCTTCAGGTAGAACTGGCCCTTTAGAATTTGGCCGTTCACGGCTCAGCTGGGATTTTGAACCCAACAAATAAATAAAATAACATGGTCCTTCAGAACCGGATTCTACCCCCAAGACTGAGTCAGTGACTATTTTTCGGCAAAGTTCTGATTGTGCAAATTGTAGCCCAAGTTAGGCCTAGACGGGTTGAGTATTATTGAATTAAGGTCCCAGGGTAAAAAGTTTGGTCGCCCAATTGCGAAACTTGGCCAGTCGTCTGTCGTTGTTTTGGCCTACATTTTACCGGTTTGGTTAATTTTGGGAGTATTATTGAATTAAGGTCCCAGGGTAAAAAGTTTGGTCGCCCAATTGCGAAACTTGGCCAGTCGTCTGTCGTTGTTTTCGCCTACATTTTACCGGTTTGGTTAATTTTGGGTTATTATTGAATTAAGGTCCCAGGCAGCAGTGGCGGTCCTAGCTTACATGACGCCCTGGGCGAACCTCACCTTCAGCGCCCGCCCCCCCTGTTCGCCAACACACACACATTCGAATCCCCCCAAAATAAAGGACAGACATAACTCTTTCACAAAATAACTTTTTATTGGACTAATTGTTGGAACTTCAGAACCAAAACAAAGACTCAAATTTCTGAATTTTACAAATCCTTCATCACGTAAATAGAATAACTCACTTAAGAGAATGTAATTATGATACTATGAACAGGAAAAATACAAATTAAATTGCACAACTGCCATAAATAAACTAGAGAATCAAATTTCTAAATTGTACAAATGCTCTATCACATAAATAGAATAAGACACTTAAGAGAGGGTAATTATTATGCTACACTTTGAACAAGAAACAAATAAATTGCACCACAGCACAACTGCCATCTAAAGCCTGACTCTTCTTACCTTCCTTGATGCAAAGTCATGAATTAAATCATCATATGAAATCTGCTCAGCAATTGTATGATTTATACTGATGATGGCCAGACCGGTAAGGCGTTCCTGTGACATAGTTGACCTCAGGTAGGATTTGATGAGCTTCAGCTTTGAAAAGCTCCTCTCTGCTTCAGCAACAGTGACTGGAAGAGTAAGACCAATTCTGAGAGCAGTCCACAAATTTGGATATATTTCAGAGAGCTCCCTTTCATGGATAAATGTCAGCAGTTCAAGCAAGGATATGGTCTTTGATGGCAAGTCAGGCAAGTTCTTCAGCTCCTGTGCAAGCTCTCTGCCATCCAAGTCAGATTGTCCCTTAAAGTGTAGTGTAGTACTAAGGTTCACACATTGTTCTGTCAGCTCCTCAAATGTGAGATTTTGGAAATGTGTCAGCACTCCAAACTTCTCTCCCACAATTTCCAACGTGGAAAATCTTTCCTGAATGGCTGATGTTGCAGCATCAACCACTGCATTGAAAAATGTCACCTCCAGCTTCTTCAAAGCATCAATCAAGGGCTCATCAGATGCTTCATAGGAGAAGTGCCGCTTTGTGGACCTCAGCCGTTTTTGTTTTAACACAGCCTCCACATTCATTTGTTCACAGATATCTGTGGCTGCCATTTGTGCAGCCACAAAACCTGTTGCCCTGTAATTGCGGAGACCTCTCTCTGTTTTTTTTTAGGAGATTTACTGCAACATCAACGTGCATGCTAGGAGACTGCATCTGCTTGCTCACATGCTGAATTTGGCACAACAGGTCATGCCACACCACTGAACAAATGGCGAAGCGGTATGACCCAACCTCTCTGACAGAGATTGAGCCTCGACCTTTATTACAGAGTCTTTGGTGTGGTCCCTCACCTCGATCAGTGCATCTCTCACTGCAGCTGCCTGATATCTCAGGGGCTCCACACTCTTGATCTTGCTTTCCCACCTTGTATCAGACCACATCTTCAATGTGATGTTCACATGTTTTTTCAAAATGGCCCATCGTTGTGTGGAGGCTGAAAACAATTGTAAAGCTTCTGCAAGATGCCAAAGTAACTTGTGGCATCAATAGATCCCTTAGCAGCATCGGCCACAAGCAAATTCAGAGAATGAGCCCACATGGAACAAACAGAGCTCTGGGATTAATTTCTAGGAGCCTGGATTGAACACCCTTGTTTTTTCCCCTCATGTTGGCCCCGTTGTCGTATGATTGTCCTCTACAGTCCATGAAAGGAACTTTTAGCTCCTCCAGTCTCTTCAGAATCAGAGATGCCAAATGTTGACCAGTGGACTCCTCTGCCTCCAAAAACCCCATGAAATGTTCCTTTATATGGGGCTTCCCCTCCAGTGACACAACCCGAATCACAACTGACAACTGTTCAGTGTGGCTGATATCTGGAGTGCAATCTAGAATTATTGAAAAAAACTTTGATTGTTTGATGTCGCTCACCATTGCTGAAATGGTCTTGCTGCTCGACAAATCAATGAGTTCGTTTTGTATGTGGTGGCCGAGGTAGCTGGTGTGACTGGAGGTCCCTTTTTGGACACGGTTAATGTGCTTTTGCATTATAGGATCAAATTGTGCCATCAGTTCAACTTCTTTCAGAAAATTGCCATTTGATGGTGAGAACAATTTTTCTGTATGTCCCCTTAGTGCCAAATTCCTAACTGCCAGAGAATGCACAATAGCAGTGAGACGTGTCAGCACCGCTCTCCATCTCAACTTCTCAGCCTCCAGAAGTGCCATCTCCTGCTTGTCAATGGTCTCCCCCTTTCTCATCCTCACTGCCAGTTCTTTCCAGATTTTCATAGAATTTAGGTGTTCTGAACTGTTGTCATGTGATGTGAGCAATGAGCTTGCATGCTTCCAGTCCGAGAGTCCCAAACTTGTTAAATTTATTTTCCTCTTGGAAAATAATGTACAACAGAAACAGAAAAGGCTGTTGTTTTTTAAGGAATAGACCAACCAACTTCTGGTTATATTTTCCCCACTAACCAATGACTTCCTGAAGTATTGATGGTGGAAACTTCTTCCGTCACTGTCGTTTCTAGGGAATACAAAGTCAGATGGTACTTGACTTGGTCCCCTGGAAACCAGTTGTGTCCGAATTCTCTCAGTCAGAACTGAAGGCCAGTTAGCAGGGTCGGTGGACAGAGACTCATCCTCAGGAGGCGATTCTGCTCCAGGCCTTTCTAATAGAAAGAACAAGAGCATTACTCATTAGTATACACACCTAAGTTAGATAACACATTATTCACAGCACTTTGTTATGGTGGTGGTGTTATCAGTGGCGGTCCTAGCTTACATGACGCCCTGGGCGAACCTCACCTTCAGCGCCCCCCCCCCCTGTTCGCCAACACACACACATTCGAATCCCCCCAAAATAAAGCACAGACATAACTCTTTCACAAAATAACTTTTTATTGGACTAATTGTTGGAACTTCAGAACCAAAACAAAGACTCAAATTTCTGAATTTTACAAATCCTTCATCACGTAAATAGAATAACTCACTTAAGAGAATGTAATTATGATACTATGAACAGGAAAAATACAAATTAAATTGCACAACTGCCATAAATAAACTAGAGAATCAAATTTCTAAATTGTACAAATGCTCTATCACATAAATAGAATAAGACACTTAAGAGAGGGTAATTATTATGCTACACTTTGAACAAGAAACAAAATAAATTGCACCACAGCACAACTGCCATCTAAAGCCTGACTCTTCTTACCTTCCTTGATGCAAAGTCATGAATTAAATCATCATATGAAATCTGCTCAGCAATTGTATGATTTATACTGATGATGGCCAGACCGGTAAGGCGTTCCTGTGACATAGTTGACCTCAGGTAGGATTTGATGAGCTTCAGCTTTGAAAAGCTCCTCTCTGCTTCAGCAACAGTGACTGGAAGAGTAAGACCAATTCTGAGAGCAGTCCAAAAATTTGGATATATTTCAGAGAGCTCCCTTTCATGGATAAATGTCAGCAGTTCAAGCAAGGATATGGTCTTTGATGGCAAGTCAGGCAAGTTCTTCAGCTCCTGTGCAAGCTCTCTGCCATCCAAGTCAGATTGTCCCTTAAAGTGTAGTGTAGTACTAAGGTTCACACATTGTTCTGTCAGCTCCTCAAATGTGAGATTTTGGAAATGTGTCAGCCCTCCAAACTTCTCTCCACAATTTCCAACGTGGAAAATCTTTCCTGAATGGCTGATGTTGCAGCATCAACCACTGCATTGAAAAATGTCACCTCCAGCTTCTTCAAAGCATCAATCAAGGGCTCATCAGATGCTTCATAATATACATTTCACTATTTAACCAAACCCAGAAAAATAACATTACATATGTTAAAGTATGGGCCTTTATTCCCAATAATATTAATCTGGAAGCATTTTGCATTGTTTAGGTCTTTTATGGGAAGGTTTATGGAAATGCAATAGATGGTTTTTTATTAATAAAAATATATTTATTGATCTTTTATTATTTATTTTATTTTATTTTTTATTTTTATTTATTTCTTTATTTATTTATTCTTATTTTTATTTTTATTTTTTTTTGCAGGCGCTCATGCCGCCCCTCCACAAATGCCGCCCTGTGCGGCTGCCCATATTGCCCATATGAGGAACCGCCACTGGGTGTTATGGAATTATGGTGGTGAAACACCACACATACCCAGTAACCCAGACCCAGTGATAATAACATTATAATTTATAACTGTTTGCAAAATGCTTTGCAGGGATGCACACACATACACATACACCACACGCACACACTCACAGACATATGTGCAGACAAACTCACCTGAAGAGTCCTGCCGGGGAGAAGTAGAAGCAAATGGGTCTTCATCCTCAGGATCAGACTGCATTTGTGGAGACATATGTGAGGCTGAGGAGGTAGATGGCTCCTCAGCCTCAATAATGGCAGAAGTAGACGGCTTCTCATCCTGGCTAGTGGCAGAGGGTGTTCCAAAATATTTCAAAAGTGCCCCTGCAAATAGTAAAATAGAACATAACAGACCAATGCATGAATAGGCTAGTACAATTAATTTAACATGTTATTAAGCACAATTTATTAAACTTTTAGAATAGGAAACAAATGAATAATACAACTCCTTGGTTAATGGCTAATTATATACATAATAGTACACTTCAAATGACTCAGAAAGCTATATCACAAAATAGCAGTGCAATATAGCAGTGAAGAGTAGATGACATAGCTCTATACCTTTATCTTTTGCTCGTTTCTCCTCTTCTTCTTTCCTCTTTTTTCTAAACTGAGCACCTGATAGCTTTGACCTCTTCTTATCCATTTGCGGTTATTTGACAGACCTTAGTGGCTTAGTGTGAAGATTCGTTCTGTAATAATAATATACATTTCACTATTTAACCAAACCCAGAAAAATAACATTACATATGTTAAAGTATGGGCCTTTATTCCCAATAATATTAATCTGGAAGCATTTGCATTGTTTAGGTCTTTTATGGGAAGGTTTATGGAAAATGCAATAGATGGTTTTTTATTAATAAAAATATATTTATTGATCTTTTATTATTTATTTTATTTTATTTTTTATTTTTATTTATTTCTTTATTTATTTATTCTTATTTTTATTTTTATTTTTTTTGCAGGCGCTCATGCCGCCCCTCCACAAATGCCGCCCTGTGCGGCTGCCCATATTGCCCATATGAGGAACCGCCACTGCCAGGCAGGGCCGGATTAACCATTAAGCAAAATAAGCCCGTGCTTAGGGCATCAAGGGAAGGGGGGCACCACAGAAATTTTCCATTGTCGGATTTACCATGGATTTATTATACTATTATAATCGCGGCTTATAGCCTATAAGCTGTTGAAAACTGAATTATATATATTCATATATAGTATTTATTTTTTTTCATTGTTTGAATTTGTAGTGAACAACAACCCTTTTGAGAGAATAAATATATTTCGTTGTAATCACACACTTTACGCTTTGCGTTATTATTTTGTTTATATCAAATCTTTGAGCGCCATATTAAAAATACATATAGATTAAGTATTTTCGTGTGCTATAGGAAGTTATTCTGAACGTGTGATTTGTGCATATAATATTAAATATATATTTTACATAATCATTTGGTATTGTTTTACAGAAAGATTTAGGTTTATAGAATTGTAATATAAATTAATATTAAAATAAAAGAAACTATAAACTCTCTATATTGCTGTTGTATCAAGTGATGTTTATCACGGCCATTATAATAATAAGATATACTGACCTAAGTTAATTAGCGTTGAAGAAGTTTATCTGTTGCTCTCTCTTCTTCTCTAGGGTAAGTCTATGAAGTGTACTTTATTTGTATATATAACAATATTTTATCATACACGTATCTTTATTTTATAATTTATTTATCTATTGTCATAACAGTATAAAAGAATTTAGATTGTAATAACCAGAGTGAATAATTTGTAATGTATACTATATAACATCAAACGTAGTTAGGACAATTTAGGCCCTAAGCAAATGTTCATATTTCCTATAATTAAATATAATTAAATTAAAAACTTTTCAAATATAAATGAAGTAGAAGTATACAAAAATAAACATTATTTTCCATCTTACTGTAAGTTTTGTTTCATTTCAAAAAATAAAATTTTATTTTATGGTTTATTTTTGTTTATATTTTGAATTACATATATATGGGGCACCAAAATCTTTTAAGTGCTTAGGGCCTCTAAAGGTCTTAATCCGGCCCTGGTCCCAGGGTAGAAAGTTTGGTCGCCCAATTGCTAAACTTGGCCAGTCGTCTGTCGTCGTTTTGGCCTACATTTTACCGGTTTGGTTAATTTTGGGTTATTGAATTAAGGTCCCAGGGTAGAAAGTTTGGTTGCCCAATTGCGAAACTTGGCCAGTCGTCTGTCGTTGTTTTGGCCTACATTTTACCGGTTTGGTTAATTTTGGGTTATTATTGAATTAAGGTCCCAGGGTAGAAAGTTTGGTTGCCCAATTGCGAAACTTGGCCACTTGTCTGTCGTTGTTTTTGGCCTACATTTACCAGTTTGGTTAATTTGGTTTATTATTCGTAGGCGAAGGTTGCAGACCAGTGCGCCAGTTACTTGGGTGGAAAATTTGGTATTCCATACTGGTGTTGGTTAGTACCCCACCTATCAATTCAGTTTATTTGAAAGTAAAATTTGCGTTTGATCAGTTTGGTTAAGTATTTCTGCCAATTCAGCTCATTTGGTATTGAGCCCAATTGTTGTTTGCATTGAAGATGAGTGCATCTGAATTGAACAAATTTATAAAAGGAGAAGCGCCTACAAAGGTCTAATTACAAAGGTCATTGCCACTATAGATTCTGCCATAGAGCAAGAGGATTTACGCTTAGTGACTGCGCAGCTTTCCATATTAGAAACTAAAAAGGTTGCTCTAAGTGAGGTAAATGTTAAAATTGAGGCTCTTATAGAAGAGGATGAAATAGAAAATAACATAATTTACTTTGAAGAGATTATTGATGATATAATTAAAGTAGGCCTCCGAGCAAAAGAGTTTAGCAGCTCAGTACAGTTAGAGACCAGGTCTAATAATGAAACACAACACTCAACAAATGATGTTTGTGAAGTTAAGGTTAACAGATCTGTAGTTCAATTACCGAGGCTTGTACTCAAAACATTTTCTGGGAGTATTCAGGAATGGCAAGGATGGGCAGACAGTTTTCAATCAGCAGTTCATTCTAGTCAAGTGTTAAGTGCCGTGGAGAAGTTTAATTATTTGCGGTCCCTCTTGGAAGGGGAGGCAGCAAAGACTATAACAGGATTAGCATTAACAGAGGCTAATTATAATGTGGCTTGGGATATATTAAAGAAACGGTTTGGTAAGCCAGAGATCTTAATTAAAAGCCACCTCCGTGCACTTTTAGCTATACCTCCTGTTAATAATCCTAATAGTGTCAAGGAGTTACGGCAGTTATATGATGAATTTGAAATTCGAACTAGGTCCCTGGACAACTTGGGTGTAGGAATGGAAAGGTATGGTATAATGTTGGTTCCTACACTGGAGTCTAAATTGCCTAGCTCAATTTTGCTTGAATTAAGTAGGGGACACTCTGCAGAACATGTGTACATCCCCCTTCAGCAGATGTTAAGTCTTTTAGGCACAGAATTAGCAAGACGAGAGGGAGTTGAGTTTGCACAGTGGGATGGTAAACAAGGTACAAAGGCAGGCACAGCACCAAAGTTTCCACAAAAAGGAATAGCCCAGGTACAGTGTCAGCTCTACATGCATCCTCTGAGAATAAATTAAAGGGAATCAAGGAATGCATATTTTGCGAAGGCAACCACAAGTCATATAAATGTGAGGTGGCTGAGGCTTTACCCCTTGAGGAGAGAAAGGACAGGGTAACTAATCCACAGCATGTTTTAAATGTTTTTTTGAAAGGTCATAGAGCAAGGTTTTGTAAGTTTAAAATTTTGTGCAAAAAATGTCATGGTAGGCATCAGCCATTATTGTGTGAAAACACTCCTAGTAGGCCTACCCCAGAAGTAGAGACATCAGTGGCACATGCCACTGCTATGCAAGGGAGTAAAAGTAAAGGGGGATTATTGCAAACAACTGCAGCCTTATTAATTGGGAATGAGGGAGAAGCTACTGTAAGAGTGTTGTTTATAGTGGTAGCCAGTGTAGTTTTATTAAGACAGAATTTCCAGAAATTGAAGTTTAAAGAACTTAAGAGGGAAAATTTAAGAATTTCTGGGTTTGGGGGTTCCGTTCAAAACCGAACCAAATTTAAGAGGTAGAAGTTTTGGTTAAGGGGTTGTTACCGCAAAGTCCCACTATCAAGGTCCAAGCTGTAGAGATTGAGGAACTTTGTGCTCCAGTCACTACTTGTTTAGATATGGCATGTGTCCAAGAATTGCAAGTTAAAGGAATTAATTTAGGCAATAATACGTTTGAAGGAACAGAAGATATTAGTCTTTTGATTGGAGCTGACTATTATTGGGACTTCATCACTGGTAATATTGTCCGTACTTCTCAAGGCCCAGTAGCTATTGAAAGTAAGCTAGGCTGGATGCTACATGGTAGCTATTGCCAGTGGCGGTCCTAGCTTACATGACGCCCTGGGCGAACCTCACCTTCAGCGCCCCCCCCCCTGTTCGCCAACACACACACATTCGAATCCCCCCAAAATAAAGGACAGACATAACTCTTTCACAAAATAACTTTTTATTGGACTAATTGTTGGAACTTCAGAACCAAAACAAAGACTCAAATTTCTGAATTTTACAAATCCTTCATCACGTAAATAGAATAACTCACTTAAGAGAATGTAATTATGATACTATGAACAGGAAAAATACAAATTAAATTGCACAACTGCCATAAATAAACTAGAGAATCAAATTTCTAAATTGTACAAATGCTCTATCACATAAATAGAATAAGACACTTAAGAGAGGGTAATTATTATGCTACACTTTGAACAAGAAACAAAATAAATTGCACCACAGCACAACTGCCGTCTAAAGCCTGACTCTTCTTACCTTCCTTGATGCAAAGTCATGAATTAAATCATCATATGAAATCTGCTCAGCAATTGTATGATTTATACTGATGATGGCCAGACCGGTAAGGCGTTCCTGTGACATAGTTGACCTCAGGTAGGATTTGATGAGCTTCAGCTTTGAAAAGCTCCTCTCTGCTTCAGCAACAGTGACTGGAAGAGTAAGACCAATTCTGAGAGCAGTCCACAAATTTGGATATATTTCAGAGAGCTCCCTTTCATGGATAAATGTCAGCAGTTCAAGCAAGGATATGGTCTTTGAGGGCAAGTCAGGCAAGTTCTTCAGCTCCTGTGCAAGCTCTCTGCCATCCAAGTCAGATTGTCCCTTAAAGTGTAGTGTAGTACTAAGGTTCACACATTGTTCTGTCAGCTCCTCAAATGTGAGATTTTGGAAATGTGTCAGCACTCCAAACTTCTCTCCCACAATTTCCAACGTGGAAAATCTTTCCTGAATGGCTGATGTTGCAGCATCAACCACTGCATTGAAAAATGTCACCTCCAGCTTCTTCAAAGCATCAATCAAGGGCTCATCAGATGCTTCATAGGAGAAGTGCCGCTTTGTGGACCTCAGCCGTTTTTGTTTTAACACAGCCTCCACATTCATTTGTTCACAGATATCTGTGGCTGCCATTTGTGCAGCCACAAAACCTGTTGCCCTGTAATTGCGGAGACCTCTCTCTGTTTTTTTTAGGAGATTTACTGCAACATCAACGTGCATGCTAGGAGACTGCATCTGCTTGCTCACATGCTGAATTTGGCACAACAGGTCATGCCACACCACTGAACAAATGGCGAAGCGGTATGACCCAACCTCCTCTGACAGAGATTGAGCCTCGACCTTTATTACAGAGTCTTTGGTGTGGTCCCTCACCTCGATCAGTGCATCTCTCACTGCAGCTGCCTGATATCTCAGGGGCTCCACACTCTTGATCTTGCTTTCCCACCTTGTATCAGACCACATCTTCAATGTGATGTTCACATGTTTTTTCAAAATGGCCCATCGTTGTGTGGAGGCTGAAAACAAGTTGTAAAGCTTCTGCAAGATGCCAAAGTAACTTGTGGCATCAATAGACCCCTTAGCAGCATCGGCCACAAGCAAATTCAGAGAATGAGCCCCACATGGAACAAACAGAGCTCTGGGATTAATTTCTAGGAGCCTGGATTGAACACCCTTGTTTTTTCCCCTCATGTTGGCCCCGTTGTCGTATGATTGTCCTCTACAGTCCATGAAAGGAACTTTTAGCTCCTCCAGTCTCTTCAGAATCAGAGATGCCAAATGTTGACCAGTGGACTCCTCTGCCTCCAAAAACCCCATGAAATGTTCCTTTATATGGGGCTTCCCCTCCAGTGACACAACCCGAATCACAACTGACAACTGTTCAGTGTGGCTGATATCTGGAGTGCAATCTAGAATTATTGAAAAAACTTTGATTGTTTGATGTCGCTCACCATTGCTGAAATGGTCTTGCTGCTCGACAAATCAATGAGTTCGTTTTGTATGTGGTGGCCGAGGTAGCTGGTGTGACTGGAGGTCCCTTTTTGGACACGGTTAATGTGCTCTTGCATTATAGGATCAAATTGTGCCATCAGTTCAACTTCTTTCAGAAAATTGCCATTTGATGGTGAGAACAATTTTTCTGTATGTCCGAATTCTCTCGCCAGTTAGCAGGGTCGGTGGACAGAGACTCATCCTCAGGAGGCGATTCTGCTCCAGGCATTTCTAATAGAAAGAACAAGAGCATTACTCATTAGTATACACACCTAAGTTAGATAACACATTATTCACAGCACTTTGTTATGGTGGTGGTGTTATGGAATTATGGTGGTGAAACACCACACATACCCAGTAACCCAGACCCAGTGATAATAACATTATAATTTATAACTGTTTGCAAAATGCTTTGCAGGGATGCACACACATACACATACACACACACGCACACACTCACAGACATATGTGCACACAAACTCACCTGAAGAGTCCTGCCGGGGAGAAGTAGAAGCAAATGGGTCTTCATCCTCAGGATCAGACTGCATTTGTGGAGACATATGTGAGGCTGAGGAGGTAGATGGCTCCTCAGCCTCAATAATGGCAGAAGTAGACGGCTTCTCATCCTGGCTAGTGGCAGAGGGTGTTCCAAAATATTTCAAAAGTGCCCCTGCAAATAGTAAAATAGAACATAACAGACCAATGCATGAATAGGCTAGTACAATTAATTTAACATGTTATTAAGCACAATTTATTAAACTTTTAGAATAGGAAACAAATGAATAATACAACCTCCTTGGTTAATGGCTAATTATATACATAATAGTACACTTCAAATGACTCAGAAAGCTATATCACAAAATAGCAGTGCAATATAGCAGTGATGAGTAGATGACATAGCTCTATACCTTTATCTTTTGCTCGTTTCTCCTCTTCTTCTTTCCTCTTTTTTCTAAACTGAGCACCTGATAGCTTTGACCTCTTCTTATCCATTTGCGGTTATTTGACAGACCTTAGTGGCTTAGTGTGAAGATTCGTTCTGTAATAAATAATATACATTTCACTATTTAACCAAACCCAGAAAAATAACATTACATATGTTAAAGTATGGGCCTTTATTCCCAATAATATTAATCTGGAAGCATTTTGCATTGTTTAGGTCTTTTATGGGAAGGTTTATGGAAAATGCAATAGATGGTTTTTTATTAATAAAAATATATTTATTGATCTTTTATTATTTATTTTATTTTATTTTTTATTTTTATTTATTTCTTTATTTATTTATTCTTATTTTAATTTTTTTTGCAGGCGCTCATGCCGCCCCTCCACAAATGCCGCCCTGTGCGGCTGCCCATATTGCCCATATGAGGAACCGCCACTGGCTATTGCAATGAAATGGAAATTAAGGCTCTTTTTGTTAAGATTGAGGAGAACAGCCATGGTTTGGAAAGGCATTTGAAAGCGTTTTGGGAACTTGAATCCATTGGCATAAAGGACAAACAGTCAAGTACAGTGAACAATGATGTTTTAGAGCAATTTGAAAAAGGGATTGGGTTTAGAGATGGTTGCTATGAAGTTGGCCTACCATGGAAGGATTCTTGCAAACCCGGTTCAAACCTTCAGCTAGCTAATCGGAGGTTGGAGACTTCATTGTATAGGCTAAGAAAAAATGAGGAGTTGTTAATTGAATACAATGAGGCCATCCTAAGTTATGTAAGGGAGGGCTATGCTGAAAGGGTGCAAGGTGAGCTGGTGAGCCAGGAGGCACATTATCTGCCACACCATGCAGTGGTACGGCGAGACAAAACTACCACCAAACTGAGGGTAGTTTTTGATGGCTCAGCCAAGGACAAAGGTGGTGTGTCCTTGAATGACTGTTTGGATGCTGGGCCAAATTTAAATGCAGATTTATTTTCCTTGTTACTGAGATTCAGGTTTGGTAGAGTAGCATTGACTGCAGATGTGAAGCAAGCCTTTTTGCGGATAAAGTTAAAACCAGAGGACAGAGATGCAGTAAGGTATCTGTGGGTGGATACGAAAGACTTGTTAGAAAATGAACCTAAGGTTCAAGCATATAGAATGAAGTCAGTGTTGTTCGGCCTCAGCTCTAGTCCATTTCTGTTGGCAGCTACTATGCAGTACCATTTTAAGAAATATTCTGAAGTCTATCCTAACACTATTGAACATATAAGGAAAAATTTTTATGTTGATGATTTGCTATGTTCCGTGGATAATACAGAAATGGCTAAACAGATATTCATGGAGGCTAGAGCTATAATGAGGGAGGCTGGCATGGAGCTCAGAAAATGGCAGACCAATCACTCGCAATTACAAGAGTTTATGAGTCATTCCTCTGTAGTACCTGATGCAGCAGAAAGTATTGAGGATTCTGGTATTAAGGAGTTGTGGGCAATAGACGCAAAGGTGCTAGGCATTGTTTCGCAGCAAGATGATGATTTGTTTACCTTCAATGGGAAATCTTTAGTAGAGCTGGCTGAGAATGAGACAAGGTGGACAAAACGTACAGCTCTTAGTTTGGCTTCAAAGGTCTTTGATCCTCTTGGATTCCTGGCTCCATTTGTGATAAAGTAAAAAATTTGGTTTCAGAGCCTCTGGGAAATTGGACTTGGTTGGGACCAAGAGTTACCTGATCATATGGTGGTAAGGTGGAAATATTGGTTCAAAGAATTGGCACATCTTGGAGACATTGAAATCCCAAGATGGTACTTTGGAGAGTTGAACAATAGTCTAGACAATTTGGAGCTGCACATCTTTTGTGATGCAAGTGAGGAAGCCTATGCAACTTGTATTTATATAAGAGGCGCATTGCAAGAGGAAGTAAGTTGCAGGTTGGTTGCTGCAAAGAGCAGAGTAGCACCTTTGAAAAGGCTTTCTGTTCCAAGGTTGGAATTGATGGGTGCAGTTATTGCTAGTCGGCTTGCAGTTATAGTGCAAAAGTCTTTGGCCCTCTCTGAAATTCCAAGCTATTATTGGACAGACTCCACTATAGTTTGGCACTGGTTAAGAAGCCAGGCAAGGAAATGGAAACCATTTGTTGCCAATAGGGTGGAGGAAATTCAAGCGCACACAGATCCCAAGCAATGGAAGCATTGTCCAGGCACCCAAAACCCCGCTGATTTACCAACACGAGGAATTTCAGTGAAAGATCTTGCATAGTCAAGTTTGTAGTGGAATGGGCCAGAGTGGCTAAAACTTGGAAGTGAAAACTGGCCTTCTAATCAGCCTATTGTAGGAGAATGCCAGGCTGAAGAAGCATGGGTGAGTGAGGTGAGAAAATGCGCTGTGAACAGTTGTCAAGTTATGCAGCAGGACCCCATATTGAGGCTTGAGGACATTAGCAGTCTGAAAAGATTGTTAAGAGTGACAGCATGGGTATATAGATTTACCAACAACATTAAGGGAGAAACAAGAAGGGAAGGAATTCTGAGCAGTAATGAGATTCAGCAAGCCAGAAAATACTGGGTGGTATATGTGCAGAAGGAAAAATTTGGTGAAGAGAGGGAATTGCTCACCAGCCATCCATTACAGGTTCTACCAACACATTCTGCTCTCAAGGGTTTGGATGTGTTTTTAGATCAGGATTTATTGAGAGTAGGAGGTAGACTACAGTTTTCTGGGCTTCCAGAGGAGAAAAGACATCCAATCTTGCTACCTTCTGGGGGGCACTTTGTGGACCTTTTGATCCTGGATACTCATCATAAGCTGTTACATGCTGGAGTTAGAGAAGTGATAATAGAGATCAGACAACAGTTTTGGATTCCCAAAATTAGACAAGTAGTAAAAAAGGTCTTGCATAAATGTGTGGTTTGCAAGCGTTTGAGTGCAAAGCCTTATTATGAAAAGGTGGCTCCACTTCCAAGAGAACGGTGTGTCTATACTGCCCCATTTGATGTAGTGGGAGTAGACTTTGCAGGTCCAGTCTATGTGTATGAGCAGGGGAGTCTAACAAAGGTTATATATGTCTTTTCACATGTGCTACCACCAGAGCAATCCATTTGGAGTTGGTAAGCAATTTAAGTAGTGATGTATTTCTTTTGGCCTTTAAAAGGTTTGTGAACAGAAGGGGTTTCCCAAATAAAATCATATCGGATAATGCAAAAACCTTCAAAAAGGCTGCAAAGGAACTCCAAGAAGTTTGGTCCTTGCTAAAAGAGGAAGGATTCCAATCCTACTTTTCACACCAAGGGGTACAGTGGGAGTTTATTGTTGAGAGAGCACCATGGTGGGGTGGATTTTGGGAAAGGCTAGTGAGAAGTGTAAAGTGTCCATTAAAGAAACTTTTAGCTAATGCTCATTTGAGCAAAGAAGAATTCTCTACTGTTTTATGTGAAGTAGAAGCAATGGTGAACAGTAGGCCTATCACTTTTGTTTACAACAGTATGCAGGATGCAGAGCCATTGACACCAAATCATTTTCTTTGTGGAAAACGATTAACATCAAACCCCAGTGTGCCAGAAGACTTGCAGCCTATCCAGAGCACTCAAGGAGAGTTAACCAGACGGTTCAGGTACCTTGAAGAGCTACAAGATCAGTTATGGAAGAGGTGGCAGATGGAATACTTGCCAGAACTCAATTATTACCCATCAGGCAAGGTAAAGGGCTCCAATGCAAATTGTATCAAGGTGGGAGAAGTGGTAATGATTGGGGATGAAAGACCAAGGCAATGCTGGAAGCTTGGCATAATTGAAGAGTTGTTTGTTGGCAAAGAAATTTAGTTAGGTCTGCACTGGTAAAGACTTCAGGAGGAAAGTTAAAGAGACCTATACAAAAACTCTATGCTTTAGAAATCAGCAAAAACACAGATAGTCAAGATGAAACATTTGAGTTACAGCCTCATGGAGAAGGCTTGGCTAACCTTGCAGAAGGTAATGACAACAATGCCTCTTCGGTGGGGAGTGTTAGAAAATCTAGAAGAGGAAGAACCATTGTTGTCCCAAGGCGATATGATGACTAAGCTGATTGATGCAGCATTGCTTGTATATATTAAGTTAAGGTGTGTATATATATCCATCTCATAATTGTAAGGTTAGTGAAAAATTAACTTAATTTAGAGCTAGCATTTTTGAGCTCTTGTGGCATCATTGTTTGGTCACACTGTTGGCATCATTTTGGGGCGCTGCGCGTTCTTTCTACTCGTTTGTGGGATGTCGTACGTACAGGGTGTGGTCGGTTAGAGAGCTCTCTTGCAATTCAGTTTGGTTGTTTAGATACAAGATTGTTGCATCGTGCAATAGTCCAGGTTGCGTTGTTGTTGCAAGGTTGAGAAAGAAGACCATAAATAGTACCCCTTTTGTTTATATTAAATTCATGTAACAAAGGTCTAAGGTAGGCCCGCATCGAGTCAGCAACCCTGAGGTTACAGTGAGGTAGGACCTAATAGGATCTCAAATCCGTAAGTTTTAATTTAGCTTAACTTGGGCTTCAGGTAGAACTGGCTCTTTAGAATTTGGCCGTTCACGGCTCAGCTGGGATTTTGAACCCAACAAATAAATAAAATAACCTTCTAAGGACCTCAGAAACGTAACGGGGGTCAAAGTTGAAGTCTTCAAGAAAAGACTGGATGCCTGGCTCAGGACAGTACCAGATGAGCCGGGCGTGCCTGGCTATGTACGGTGGAGAGCGCAAGAAAGTAACTCGCTTCTCCACCAGGCCAGACCTAGAGGCGGGGCCACCAGCTTGACCTCCGTGTGAAGAGAGACCAACACACGAAACAACATAAGGTTTATAAGGTAAGGTGTATATATATATAGTGTGAAATGTAAATAATTTTTACCTGTATGCGAGCAGTGAAGTTCCTTGACAGCCAATGTTTTCACTTCAATTTATATATATATATATATATATATATATATATATATATATATATATATATATATATATATATTTTTATATATATATAGCCCCCTCGATTAGGTACTCCGGCTTGCCGGGCCGAGGGGGCTCGTACACCTCGTGGGTTGTTGAGGTTTCCTCAACTCCTCGCGGGTGTGGGCGAAGAGTTACCTAGTTGCGTTTTTTTTTTTTTTTTTTCCCCTTCCTTTTCTTCCCCCCCTTTTTCTTTTCTTTTTGCTCCCCCCTTCTTTTCCGTCTCTCCCGGAAATTCTTTTGTCTTGACTCGGTCCTGTGCCTCTGTCATTCGTAGTATCCCCCCACCCCTCTGTTTGTATTTGCAGTCTTGGGGTCATCGGGTGCACCCGCCAGGGGGCATCGCTCCGTGGCTGAGCCGTGCTCCGGGGATGGTACGGGCGCCCGGACCGCTGCTGCGTCTGGATTGGGTCTTTGCTTGGCCCTTAACGGACAAATCTCCGTAGTGCCAATCTGCTGTTTTTAAAACGACAGTTAGGTTGGGGGGCGGGCTACCCGGGACGTTGGGCCTGCGCCTTGAAGGATGCAGCGGCGGTTGGTGCATCGCCTTGGGTCCGAGGCTGCCTTTTTTGTAAAGCTACTATTTATGGGTTCTATTTCTAAACTTCACTCCCCTCTTGTTGACGACTCTGGCCCGCCCTTGGATTTGGATAAGACTACTACTTCTGGTCGTTCAGCGGCCTCTGCCTCCGCTGGATTGACCTTTAAGCCGTATGGCCCCCTCTCGTCCTCTGCGGCGTCTGGCTCTCGTGGCCGGACTCGTGGTGGCCGTAGGGCGGGGTCTTCGCGGCCCTGTTCTCTCGCCCATTCTCGGTTACCGTTACACATGGACCTGTCTCTGCTGTCAATTTCTGTCCGGTGGACAGGTTCCTTGTTCTCCGCCCTTCCGCTGGCTCCCTTCCGGGCAACTCGGAACGGGTGTTTCAGCGCCTTAAGTCGATAGGGGTTCCCTGTCGTTATGATATCCGCCCTCTGAAGGATGGGTCTCTTCTTTTGAAGTCCCGTTCTTCGGGGGTGACTGGGTCCCTTCTACAGTTGCAGGATGTCTTGGGTTGCAGAGTTTCTGTGACTCCCCATCCGCAATTGAATAGCTGTCAGGGCACCATTTTCGCTTCCCGTCTGCTGTCAATCCCGGTTGGCGAGTTGCAGGAGGATCTTGCCCCCGAGGGGTAACGAAGGTCTTCCGCTTTTCGTCGCGCCGGGATGGTGCTCTTACCCCGTCCGCTCGTCTGCTCCTGACCTTTGACTCCCTTGTGCCTCCGGCCCAGGTGTTCTGGGGCATGGGTGATCGCCGGTCGTGTGAGTTTTCGGTGCGACCATATGTGCCTGACCCGGTTCGCTGCTTTGGCTGCAACCGGTTCGGCCATGTTAGCTCTGCGTGCCGCCGTGAGGGTAAGCTATGTGTCCGCTGCGGTGGGCCTGCGCACCCTACCCCGTGCACGAAGCCCCCGCGGTGCTCGAACTGCTCGGGGGCCCACCCTTCCTCCTCTCGGGACTGCCCCGTTTTCAAGTTTGAATTCGAGGTGCGGTCCTTAAGGACTACCGAATTCCTTAGTGCGCGGGAGGCGCGCGATAGGGTCCGTGACCGGGAGCCGCGGCGGGGGTTGTCCTACGCTGCGGCTCTTGGCCCTGGCGGGTCCTCGGGCCCCTCCCGTGCTACCCCGGCGTCTACCGGAGCGGTGCCCCCCCTGGAAGTTCCGGGGGTTGGTGGTCCTCCTGGCGCCGCGGGTCCTTCTTGTTCCTCTGCCTCACTTTCAGACATCCCATCTGATTTCCTGCCTTCAAGTGCCCCTTCTCCCTCTCCGGCCTTGGGGTCGTCTGGATCCTTGCCTACTCGTCTCTCGGGTGGGGAGGGTGATGCCCCGAAGGGGAGGAGGAAGCGTCGCCGTGGTCGGAGTCGGAGTCCTTCCGACCCGATCCTGACTGCTGCTCGCCCTGCTTCCCCTTCTTTACCGGAGGGGAAGCGGCGCGCTGCCCCTGATCCGCTCGGGACTCCCCTCTCTATACGGAGGGCTGGTGAGGCGTCACCTCCCGGTGCCCCGACCAGTGTCCGGGTGTCGGTCGAGGTACACCGCCCCATGACACCCTCGATTACTGACTCTGTTCCCATGATAGACCCGGTCGAGAGGAGCCTGGCCCTCCTTCATGGAGTCTCTCTCCCTTCGGCTCCTGCTGAGAGTGGTCGGGTCTCTCTCCTGGATCTACCTCTCCCACCTGTGGTCGACCTTTCCTCCCCCCCCCCCCCCCGTCAGTGCTTGTCTGGTTTGACGAGCCCTCGAACAACTGGTTCCCCCCAGTCCCCCTCTGGTGGGAAGTTGGGGGTTTCGGCTGGGCCCGTCTCGTCGTCTCTCCCCCCGCCTGGGGAGCCCCCCTCTGACCTCCCTGTTCTACTCTCCACTTCTCGTTCTACTACGGGTGAAGCAGCTGCGGGTTCGGTGGCCCCTACCCCCCCAGTTCGGGGTGAGTCGGGGAAGCCGATTCCGTCCCTGGTTACGGACCGTTGAGTTTGCTGCTCAGCTTGGTCCGTGGCTATTTCGCTGTTTTCTCTGCCTCTTATAATGCCGCTTCCCCTTACAGTTCCATTTTGCAATGGAACTGTAGGGGGCTTTTAGCTAACTGGGAGAACCTTGCCTCCCTGCTGGAGAGCGAGCGGCCTTCCTGTGTTTGTCTCCAGGAGACTATCCTGGCTGCGCGGGGACTCCCTCGTCTCTCTGGCTATGTTGGTTTCCCTTGCACCCCGGATGAGCACACACGCCGGCGGGGTGCGGCGATTTACGTGCATCATTCGTTACCATCGCGAGGTGTGCCTCTTCGCACTTCCTTGCAGGCTGTGGCTGTGCGGCTCTTTTTAGATCGCCAGTACACTGCCTGCTCGATTTATATTCCTCCTCATGACCCTCCTTCTCGCGACGCGGTTCGCGAGTTGGTGTTGCAACTGCCTCGACCGTTTCTCCTCCTCGGGGACTTTAACAGTCGCGACCCGGCTTGGGGAGTTGTCCGGTCGACTAATGTTGCTGGTATGTTGCTCTCTTTAATGGAGGACCTTTCCTTCGCGTGCCTCAATTCCGGCGAACCTACCTATTTCCACGAGCCCACGGGTTCATCTACCTGTATCGATCTCTCCTTGGTGTCCCTCGATGCCTTACTCGATTTTTCGTGGAAGGTGTTGGGGGACTCTTATGGCAGTGATCATTACCCAGTCTGTCTTGAGCCGGTCGGACCGCAGCCGGGCGTCTAGTCTCGACCGAGGTGGTGCCTTGCGCGGGCTGACTGGCCATCTTTCAGAGCTCGTTCCGTCATTGTCCGTTCGGTATTGAGCTTTGGCTCTGTGGATGAGAGCTTGGAGTTCTTCGAGCGGGTGGTGATGGGCGTCGCGGAGGACTGTATTCCTCGATCTTCCGGTAACCCGCGGACTCGTAGCGTCCCGTGGTGGACTCCAGCATGTCACCAGGCGGTGTGCGAGAGGAAGAGGGCAACGCGCCGCTTCCGCCGCACCAGGCGCGCGGACCACTTGATTGAGATGCGGCGGGCGAAGACTTTCGCCCGCCGGACTCTCAAGTTGGCCCGTCGGGCCTCTTGGCGTGCTTTTGTGTCCGGCATCTCCTCATCTACCCCTTCTGCTGCTGTGTGGCGGAAGGTACGTAGTATCGAGGGGAAGCCGGTCCCTGCTAGTCGCCCTGTCCTTCGGGTCGGGGACGGCTTCCTTTCGGATCCTGCTGCTGTGGCTGATCGGTTGGCCGGTGCTTTTGCTGCGGTTTCCCGTTCGCCTTCAGCTGCGGATCGTCCTTTATCGGAGGTCACGTTCCCGCCCCCTGGGAACGAGCCCTATAACCGTCTGTTTACGATGCGGGAACTTCGGGCTGCCTTGGCAACCCGTCGTTCTTCCGCCCCTGGCCCTGATGACATTCCGTATGACTTTATTTGGAATCTGCACCCGATGGCCCTGCACTTCTTGCTGGATCTTTTCAACCGGGTGTGGGTTGAGGGGTCGTTCCCTTCCCGTTGGAGGGAGGCGATTGTGGTCCCGATACCTAAGCCGGGGAAGGATTCGGCGGAGGTGGCGAGCTATCGGCCTATTGCCTTGACGAGCTGCTTACTGTATACAAGCTCCTTGAAAAGATGGTGGCCGTCCGACTTTCCTTTACACTGGAGTCGCTTGGGTTATACCCCCGACCCAGTATGGCTTTCGTCGATTTCGGGGTACTCTGGACCCCCTTCTCCTCCTTGGCCATGATGTACGGGAGGCATTTTCCCGCCGGAATCTTGTTCTGGCCGTCTTTTTCGACGTCCAAAAGGCCTATGACACGACCCGTCGGGGAGTTGTCATGGACCGTTTGAAGTCTCTTGGTTTTGTAGGCTTTTTGCCCACGTTTCTTCGCAACTTCCTCTGCCGTCGCACTTTCCGCGTCCGTAATGGGGCGGCCCTATCTGACCTGTATGTTCAGGAGGAGGGGGTGCCCCAGGGGTGTGTTTTAAGCGTCTCCTGCTTGAACCTGATTATGTCTGCGCTACCGGGAGCTCTTCCGCCCTCGGTGCGCTGTTCCATCTACGCGGATGATCTGGCTGTCTATGCGGCGGGGACGAGTCCCCCCCTCGTGGAGAGGCAAGTCCAACTCGCGGTCAATCGGGTTGAACGCTGGGCGTCGTCGGTGGGCCTTACGTTGTCTTCCCCGAAGACTTCGTGTGTGGCCTTCCTTCCGTCGAGGAGACGGGGATCCGGCGCCATCCCGGCCTTTAACCTTACACTCGGGGGTCAGCCTCTGGCCCTCGTTCCATCAGTACTCTTCTTGGGTATGGTTTTCGACAGCCGTTTGAGCTGGGTTCCCCACCTTCGCCGGCTGCGCGAGTCCGCGAGACGTACCCTGGATTTGCTGGGGCATCTGTCTCATACTACATGGGGCGCGGATAGGCGGACGCTCCTCCGTTTGTACGTGTCCCTGGTACAGTCCAAATTAGACTATGGGAGTGTGGTGTATGGCTCCGCCTCCCGCACGGCCCTTCGGATACTGGATCCGGTCCTCTCTAGAGGACTGCGCATGTCATCTGGCGCCTTCCGCTCCTCTCCGGTTGATAGTCTGCAGGTTGAGTGCGACATCCCTCCCTTGGAGGATCGGAGGTCGTTCCTCATTGCTAAGCACTATCTCCGGATCCTCCGTCTTCCCACCTCTCCTCTGTTCCAGGTGGTTGAGAGGGCGTTCTGCCGGGATGGGGGTTGGTATTTCACCGACACGGTGACCTCCCTCCTCGATGGTATCGGCACTCCTCCTCCATCAGTTATACCGGTCTCTTTCAGGGGTGTTGCACCTTGGGAGAGCACCCCTGTTGCGTGCTGTAGGGCGTTGCGCCCCGTTCGCAGGGCCGATTCTGACTCTGCCTTACTTCGGTCTCTGTTCCTTCAGCATGCAGCGTGTCACTCTGCATGTGTTGCGGTCTTCACAGATGGCTCGAGGTCGTCGGGGGGCGTTGGGGCCGCGGCTGTTACCCAGTCGTTTGCCCTTGCTCCCCGATGTACCCGTCTCCCTGATGAGGCTTCCGTTTTCACGGCAGAGCTATATGCCATTCTGCGCGCTCTGGAGGTGGTGCGGGAGCATCCGGATGGGTTCGTTTGTCATCTATTCGGACTCCCGCAGTGCCCTGGATGGCCTGCAGTGTTTTGACCCTGTCCACCCACTGGTCCGACGAATCCAGCTACTGTACCATACTCTTGTCGCTTTCGGTGGAAAGGAGGTGGTATTTTGCTGGGTCCCAGCACATGTTAACGTGGCTGGAAATGAGGCTGCCGATCGAGCTGCCCGTTCCGTGTGCCGACTGCAGGTTTCACCCGTGTCCCTCCCTTTTTCCGATTATATCCCTGGCTTCCGTAGGTTTTTGCGCTCCCGGTGGCAGAGTCGCTGGGATGGCACTACGGATAACAAACTTTGCAAGATTAAACCCAAGTTGGGATGTTGGGCCTCTTCCTTCCATCGGTCGCGCCATAAGGAGGTGGCTCTGGCCCGCCTCCGTATTGGCCACACCCACCTGACCCATGGCTATTTGATGACCGGGGATCGGGTGCCCCGATGTCCCAATTGTGACGTCCTACTTACAGTTGCCCACCTCCTGGTGGAGTGTCCGCTTTACTCTGCGCTGCGCGCAGAGTATTTTCCCTTTCTGGAGAGCGTCGGGCCTTGTGATAGGCTTGGCGCTCTTCTGTCTGAAGGTCCCTACTTTTCGATGACCTGATTGTTCTCATTCCTCTTTCGCTCCCGACTTCTTTACCGGCTGTGACTCCGCTATGATCTTTCTGCTTTCCCCCCACCTCCTCCTCCCCCGTCTATTGTTCATTTCCATTAGTTGTTCCATACTCTTCGTCCTGAGTTCGCTCTGCTATCCACCTTTCTTTTGGTGGCCATGAGCGGTCATACTTTGAAACAAAAAAAAACAAAAAATATATATATATATATATATATATATATATATATATATATATATATATATATATATATATATATAGAGAGAGAGAGAGAGAGAGAGAGAGAGAGAGAGAGAGAGAGAGAGAGAGAGAGAGAGAGAGAGAGAGTTACAAGGAGTTAAAGGAAAAGAAGTACCTCAAAAGGCCTTGCGGCCCATACCGAGGAGGTACCAATGGCAACGGGTGCCAGGGAAAATTTTCTACACACTCAAATAGTGTGCAAGATTTGGTCTAACCTTTTCTTGAACTGATCCACAGAGGAACTGTTCACAACTTCCGAAGGTAACCTGTTCCACGTGTCACAGATCTTATACGTAAAGTAATTCCCACACACACTAGTCCTAAACCGTTTCAAATCCAACTTCCAACCATTGTTGCGAGTTGGGTTATCATTTAAACTGAACATACTTCTAAAATCGACATCGTTGAACCCGCGTAAGAGCTTGAAAACCTCGATCAGTTGACCGCGCAGCCTTCGAGTTTCAAGCGAAAACAAGTTCAGGGCGCGTAACCGTCGATTGTAGCCCATATGCCTAACGGAAGGAATTAACTTTGTGGCCCTCGCCTGCACTCGCTCCAGCCTCTCAATATCTTTCCTAGGGTGGGCGACCAGAACTGCACAGCATACTCCAGGTGCGGCCGAACAAGGGAATTGTACAGTGAGAGCACAATCTCCTTGTTCCGAAACTGAAATTGCCTCCTGATATAACCCAATAGTTTCTGGGCTTTCTTTTCCACCTCTACACACTGTTTCGTAAACTTAAGGTCGCTGCTAATTAGCACACCCAAGTCCTTTTCTAAATCAGTCACCTCGATATTACTACCCAATATCGAGTAGTCCGACTTGGGATTGGCATAGCCAATGTGCATCACTTTGCATTTACCCAAGTTAAACTGCATTTGCCATTTTTCGGACCACTCTCCTATCCTACCTAGGTCCGCACGCAGTTCCTCGATCGCTTCGGGCGTCCCAACATTGGCCCCAAGCTTGGTGTCATCAGCGAATTTGGCGATCCGACTGACGATGCCACCGTCGATATCATTTGTAAATGATAAACAACAGTGGCCCCAAAACGGAACCCTCAGGAACCCCACTAGTGACCGAGGCCCAACCCGAACTAGCCCCTTTAATTAACACCCTCTACCGCCTATTCCTCAGCCAGTTTTCAATCCACCTACCTATTTCCCCACCGATACCCAGCGCGCGCACTTTCGCCATTAGCCGGCGGTGAGGTACCTTATCAAAGGCTTTCTGAAAGTCGAGATAAAGTATATCAATCGCCCTACTCTTATCGTACGGACTCACCATGACGTGGAAAAACTCGAGCAAGTTGGTGAGACACGACCTATGCCGTCTAAACCCATGTTGGGAGTCCCCAAGCAGCTTGTAGGAATCCAAATGGTCAACGATCCTATCAGTTATTATCCCTTCTAATAATTTACCTACAACTGAAGTGAGACTAATGGGACGATAGTTCCCTGGACTTTCGTGATCCCCTTTCTTAAAGATAGGGGTCACGTTGGCTTCCCTCCAGTCACCAGGCACCTGGCCCATCTCCAACGATTTGTTGAAGACTGTAGCCAGGTGGGGAGCCACCTGGTCGCGTACTTCTCGCAACACTCTGGGGAGAAACTGGTCTGGCCCAGGAGCCTTAAACGCGCTCAGTTTGTCTATTCTATCGGCAACGACTGTCGCGGTACATCTAACGCTATCCAGGCCAGCACCTTCGTGCCTCACGCCTGGCTCGGGGATGACGCGGGTATCCTCCCTGGTGAACACTCCCGCAAAGTACTCATTAAGCACATTGGCGATGTCCGCGTCGGAGGTCCGCAGAACGCCGCTTCCGTCCTTTAACGGACCTATCATGCTTCTAATGGGCTTTCTACTATTAACATAACTGAAGAACTCCTTAGGGTTCCCCTTGCAGAGGCTTGCCACCCGTAGTTCTTCGTTACGTTTCGCTAGTCTAACCTTCGCCTTCACTTCCCTACACAGGCGGACATACGCTTCAGTGTTCTCGTGGGAACGATTGGCCTTCGCCCTCCTATACGCTACTTTCCTATTTCGGATAGCCGAAGCGATGTCACGATTGAACCACCTAGGCTGCGTTGAAGCAGGGGTGACCGGTTTTGAGGGTATGGCAGCAGACTGCAGCACCATAAACTCGTCCCGGAATGCACTCCACACTCCCTCAACATCGCCGCCAACCTCTAACCCCATCTCTCCTACGCTATCTCTGAGGCCAACAAAGTTCGCCCGCCGGAGATCGAGCTTACTGCCTCTCGAGTTACTACGCTTCACCCGAGGGACGCACACACGGAACCTAATAAGACCGTGATCACTCCCGCCCAATGATTCGTCAACGGTGAGGCCAGTGACGAGGTTGTCTTCGGTCGTGAATACTAAGTCTAGAACGCTTTCGCCTCGTGTAGGCTCGTTGACCCACTGAGTGAGGAAGTTCTCATCAGCAAAGTCAACTAGCCTCCTCCCTTCAGCATCGGCAGTCCTGTTTTCCCACTTTATGCCGCGACAGTTGAAGTCTCCTAAAACTACACACACCCTATCCCCTAGCAGGCTACTGAATTCGGTGTACAGGGCTGTATCCTCCTCGAGGAGGAGATGCGGAGGTCTGTACACCAAGATTAACCTATAGTTCGTCCCTCCCACGTTCAGATCGACGCCAAGCAGCTCCCGTTCCGACCGGAACTGGCAGTCAACCAGACTCAACGTGTCTCTGACGTATATTAGTACCCCACCCCCCTCCCACGGGTGCGGTCTTTGCGAAACATTCTATACCCGGGAATTTCGAACTCCCCAACGTAGTCCCTACGATCAGTATGAATCCAGGACTCGGTGATAGCAACGATATCCTGGTATTCTGATGCTAAGAGCGCCCGTAGTTCGCCAAACTTGTTCCTGATCGACCTAGCATTAAAAAGCATTGCACGGAGGGAACCTCCCCTATTCTGACCGCCCCCTAGCACGACCCGTTTCCCGAACAGCCAGGGCTGTCCGGAGTTGAAGAGCCCCTCACTAACAAGGGGACAATCTCCGCAGGAGCCTGAGCCCCCTCCATCGTTGAAGAAGAGTCACTACCTGCTGTTGGAGGGGGACTAACTACTGGGGGAGGGGGACTACCTGCTGTTGGAGGGGGACTAACTGCTGGGGGAGGGGGACTAACTGCTGGGGTGGGGGACTAACTGCTGGGGGAGTAGGTTTAACTGTTTGGGGAGCAGGATCAATTGCTGGTTTGGGGGGGTCCTAGTTTAAAAAGATTATCCAAATTAATGTTCAGCAAATCACCATACTTCTTTTTCCCCTTCTGGTTAAAATGTATCCCGTCCGAACCAAAGTATTCCCCATTTCCGTAGAATGTAGGCCAAAAATCAACAAACTTTAGGCCTTTATCATCACACATGCGTTTAACTCTTTTATTTATGCTAATGGCTTTACTTAGAGTATAGTCACTAGCACGCATTCGAGGGAGAATTCCTACGACCATACCCATGTCTGTCATATCCCTAACCTTGTCAGTTAGGTTCTTAAATTCTTTTATAATGGGCTCTGTCTGCCCTCCTGTCCCTCCCAGAAAAATGTCATTGCCACCAACATGGACAATGATAGGGCAACTCTTATTCTTGATATTAATTTTGCCTAATTCCCTATTAATTATCTGGCTTGTGGCACCCGGAAAACATCGGAGCTTTCTCTTGGTCGCCCGTCTTGCTCCGAAAAAGTCCCCTTGATTCCTTACCATAGAATCCCCAATTAAAAAGGATTCATCCTCCTCATCAGCAAGTAAGTGAAACTTATTTTTGATGGTAATGGGTTCCAAATCCTTATGTTTTGGTTTTGGTTTGGAGGGTCTTTTATTTTTTACCAATTTGAATTCTTGTTCCTCCGTTCTATTTTCCGGAATAGTCACCGTGTTTTCCAAGCGTGCCACGCTTTGTTCTAGATGCTTAATCTTACAGTTTAAATCTGCTGGTGTGTTTTTAGTTTGATCTTGTCCACTGGGTTGGATTTCCAGTGCGACGACCCTAGCTTCAAGCTTTTTTACTAATTCCTTTAGCTCTTTAACTTCCTTTTCGTGGTTGTCTCTAAGTTTACAAAACAAACATACACTAAGGGATGTGATATCGCTGATACTACCTTCAGGGAAGTCAACGCACCAATGATTAACTTTACATTTAAAGCATTCTGCTTTCAATTTAGTGGCCCTGCCATATTTTCTCTCTTTTTTTTTTCTGAATACTCTGAATAAGATAAAGCGTTCTAGCAATGAAAACTATCAAAAACGTTCTGACCAGTATATAAAAAGGGGGGGGGGGTGAATTCATCCCGCGCGTAGACGCATCCACCTACTTGCAAGTGACGTTCATCCCTTCCAGAAGACTACACCTCTGCTGCTGCCGCACCGACCAAAGGTCTCCCCAGGGCCGGACAATCCCAAACGTGTCGCAGCTACCAACTGACAAACACTCGCGACGCAGGCATCACGGATTTTCCGCCAGGAGCGACAGCGAGATGCAGCCCCTTACTAAGTCTTACTAGTCACTCACAAGCGGCCAGACTCTTAGAATCCAGTGTTCAAGGGATATCCCACCAGACCCAGAGTCTACGCCCGAGACTTTACGCTGGCCTGGCAGCCAGCTGGGCAGTAAAGCTCTCTCACCTCAGAGCAGTACAGCCAAGCACCATCAATTGGTCACCAAAGAACGGTCGCAGGGGGCTGGTCAGGCCATTACGCGTTAGGAATGGGCTTAACGGGGCACTAGCCACACTCCATTCATCGCGCCCCTACGCCTGGGACCCCTCCATCCCAGTCTCTCACAACCTACGAGCGTTAAATGGTGTTATTTATAGAGGTTCCAAAGCCTCTCTTCCCACGCATGAGGTAGCAGTAGGGTCCTAATAGTAAAAGAAGAGACTAAGAAAAGGTTTTTTTTTTTTTTTTTTTTTTCAGTCAGAGGAGAACATCCTTAATGTAAGCTAAAAGGACAGAGTAGGGATGGGATGGGGTCCTAGTAACCCACGGGACAGGATTGTACAACATACTTTACCCGCCCTCCCGAAAGAGAGAGAGAACCTAAAGGAACTGGCAGCCAATTTCACTAGAATCCCACGACTCGGGACCGGAGGGCTGTCACACCCCAAGTATAAAGTTTACAACATCCAGAAGAAATGTCATAACCTTTATACCCCCTGAGAGAGAGAGAGAGAGAGAGAGAGAGAGAGAGAGAGAGAGAGTTACAAGTTACAAGGAAAAGAAGTACCTCAAAAGGCTTTGCGGCCCATACCGAGGAAGTACCAATGGCAACGGGTGCCAGGGAAAATTTTGTACACACTCAAATAGTGTGCAAGATTTGGTCTAACCTTTTCTTGAACTGATCCACAGAGGAACTGTTCACAACTTCCGAAGGTAACTTGTTCCATGTGTCACAGATCTTATACGTAAAGTAATTCCCACACACACTAGTTCTAAACCGTTTCAAATCCAACTTCCAACCATTGTTGCGAGTTGGGTTATCATTTAAACTAAACATACTTCTAAAATCGACATCGTTGAACCCGCGTAAGAGCTTGAAAACCTCGATCAGTTGACCGCGCAGCCTCCGAGTTTCCAGCGAAAACAAGTTCAGGGCGCGTAACCGTCGATTGTAGCCCATATGCCTAACGGAAGGGATTAACTTTGTGGCCCTCGCATGCACTCGCTCCAGCCTCTCAATATCTTTCCTGAGGGTGGGCGACCAGAATTGCAAAGCATACTCCAGGTGCGGCCGAACAAGGGACTTGTACAGTAGGGCGGATCGAAAATGAGGTTTTTAAACTTTTTTTCGAAATTCAAATATGGCTAGTGCGGAAAATATGTGGGTGCTATAGATAATGACTGTGCATAAATATTAGTCCTGCGAAATTATATCTTCAGATGCCACAAAGCCGTCGAAAAAAGTGAAATATAATGATTTTCTTATATTCTGCATTAGTACAATAACTGAAACTTACTTGTTATTATTATATATTAAGTGTTCCAATTACCAAAATAGTTACTGAATTACGCAGCTCTTAGTTTATTTAGATCAATGTTCTTTTGATTAATGATCTAAATAATCCAGAACTCACCACGAGGAGGTGGCTGCGTGTCGAGCTCCACCCATGCCCTCCCAACCATCCATCCTTGCGCATGTTTTTTTCTATTAACGTTTTATTTAAACTTTATATTAAGCTTTACTTTCGAATGATGGCATTTTTTTACGTGACTGAAGTGTTGATCTTATGAAGCCATCTCGCGCGTTCAATCCAAATACTTTTGATGATGCTTCAGTCACTAATTTTACCATTCTTTCTACTACTTGTGTATGACAAGGGAATTTCTCGAATGGAGGGGTACTCTTGTTTTCTATGAATTCTTCAATCTCATTTTCTGTCAGGTGTCTTGTCACAGGTGGTTCAGTGACAATGCATTTTTGCCAATTAATTAAATCAGTATAATCAGTAGCTTCAAATTGAATAACAGGTACTGTGAAACGCCTCACAACTTTTTCCTTGTTTGTTTGCCTTGCTTTCTTTATTCGCCTCCACGCTAATTCTCTTATGGCGCTGCGGTCATCATGAATCATTGATGCTAGAATATTTTCTGGATTTGCAAAAAATGCATTTCTTTGTATGACAGGGTTTACAATATCCTTTACTTCGTCATTCAGTGTTCTTGTTAGTTCAATAGTTTTGAAAACATGTTTTGAGCCATTGACAAAAGACGTACTTTGCTTAATAGAAAACCACATTGGGATGTAGACCTTCATTATAAAAGAAGCAATGTTCATGAGGTTCTCAGATGGACTTACAGTTGAAACGTATAGACGAAGCAAACGATTTGCTGTAGTCAGCCATCGTGAATGTGCCATTTTGCCTGGACTACGATGAGCAAGATCTGGAGAGCAATATCCCTTTGTTATGGCCTGATGAATATCAATTAGATATTTTTGGTCGGTGCTAAGATCTTCACAGTCTACAGTTGGTTCCTCAGCATCAATCCTTTCAAACTCGACAATAGGAAGACTCTCACAGTTCTCTAATTCCCTGCCAATAGGACCGGTGAATCCGCGGGGGCCAGATGTTTTTCCATCCAACTTTGCAACTAAATGGCGTAATGGCAATTCATTGGCATGGAGCTGGCACACTAAATGTTGAACTGGCTTCTTCAGCTTCAATTCTATAAGCCTTATAACGCCTCCCTTTTCTCCAGTGTTGACTGCTGCACCATCGCATCCAATGGCAACAAGGTTTTCCAGGTTCATGTCATTATTTCCAATATACTCAAACATTCCTTTACATATTTCTTCAGCTGATCCAGAATTCACAGAATAATGGCCCAAATAATCTGAACCAGGTTCTCTCACTAAAGTGATATGTTCTTCTGTTACCTTCTTCTGATATACTTTGGACTCTTTTTTTTCTTGGAAGAGTGTAGAATCTTTTCGACCATCAAAATAGATTCCTCTGATTGGGACCTGATTTTGATCTTTCATAATTTCTGATCTCTTCTTTTGTCTTTCTCTTCTGATTTTACTCCTATCCACTACTTCAGATGTATTGTCAATAGAAACTTCTCCAATATCTTGCAATACTGCACTAACAATGAATGCTGCAGCTCGATCTGAAACTGCAGTCCTGTCACAAGCAGTAGCCACTGAAGGTAGATTTGTAGTTTTCCTTTTCTTGAATAATTGTTCTTCAGGTTGTTCGAGCTTTCTCTTCGAGCTAACTGGCTCTGGAAATGTATCGTCTGATATTTCGCCAGATTCACTTTCACTATTTGATGTCGATGATGATAATTCAACATTTGTATCCTGCAATTTCTCCTGTGAAGATTCTTTGGTGAGCCTCACAGCTTCTTTTTGCTTTCTTAGCAACGTAGATGATTTTTTCTTTGAGAGTGTAATATCTACTCTATCAATAAACAGTTTTCTTTCACTCCTTTGATCTAAGAGGAACGTCACTTCTTCCTTTGGAACCGTTTTTTCTTTGGGACAAGAACATTGTGTCAGTACTTTGCACTTGCACGCTGCAATGTCAAAAGGTTTCGTGTGTGCTTCTTTTTTGAACATATCAATCTTTGCTTTCTAAGCTTCAGAATTTTTTCTGCTTTGGTATGGCTTCATAATGACACGATACTTTTCGTGGTAGCTTCTGAACATTGTTTCAATTCGCCTGTCTGACAGAATTGGGACGGAAGCACTTTCCCAAATTGTTGTCAATTTATCAACAACTTGTTCTAATATTTGAGATATTGAAGGATCTTTATTAGTATTCTGTTTCAAATCGTTTCTTACAAACAAGTAATATTTAAAAACTCCTTCGTATGTCGGAAGATTCCTGTGCCACAAATCTTCCCCCATACCAAACATGGGGCACTCAGTTGAGGCCCTGGTTGATTTTGCACAAACTCGACATTTTGAAAGTATACAAATCTGAAAAAGAAAGAGCTAATATCAATTATACGTTAATTTCAGTTAATACTTAATAGTACATGGCAAACTTAGGGCAACACAATACAGAAATGCAAAATATATAAGAAATATAGTTTAGACTATCTGAGTAACGCCAACAACAGAACACCCACCTGCTACGAGAGCGACAGCTACACTGAACCGAGGTACTCACGTGACAGCTGAGTGAGCTGACTATAGAAAACTGTTTTTAGAGAATAGAAACTTTTTTTAAAGGTTGACTGAGCTATTTTTATACAAGTGTGAATAAATTCTTGTCTATTGTGCATCGTGGACTCTTCTGTAATTATTGGTTAAAATCTGCTTTTTTCAATTTTTTTCAATATTGAAGGTCATTGTGGCACCTGAAGATATTAATGTTATGATTTTAAATTTATACCAGCTTATTTCCTCACTACTCCACACATTTTCCACACTAGCCAATTTGAAAATTCGAAAAATGAGTTTTTCACTCCGCCCTATTGTACAGTGAGAGCACAATCTCCTTGTTCCGAAACTGAAATTGCCTCCTGATATAACCCAATAGTTTCTGGGCTTTCTTTTCCACCTCTACGCACTGTTTCGTAAACTTAAGGTCGCTGCTAATTAGCACACCCAAGTCCTTTTCTAAATCAGTCACCTCGATATTACTACCCAACATCGAGTAGTCCGACTTGGGATTGGTGTAGCCAATGTGCATCACTTTGCATTTACCCAAGTTAAACGGCATTTGCCATTTTTCGGACCACTCTCCTATCCTACCTAGGTCCGCACGCAGTTCCTCGATCGCTTCGGGCGTCCCAACATTGGCCCCAAGCTTGGTGTCATCAGCGAATTTGGCGATCCGACTGACGATGCTACCGTCTATATCATTTATGTAAATGATAAACAACAGTGGCCCCAAAACAGAACCCTGAGGAACCCCACTAGTGACCGAGGCCCAACCCGAACTAGCCCCTTTAATTACAACCCTCTGTCGCCTATTTTTCAGCCAGTTTTCAATCCACCTACCTACTTCCTCACCGAAACCCAGCGCGCGGACTTTCGCTATTAGCCGGCGGTGAGGTACCTTATCAAAGGCTTTCTGAAAGTCGAGATAAAGTATATCAATCGCCCTACTCTTATCGTACTCACTCAACATGACGTGGAAAAACTCGAGCAAGTTGGTGAGACACGACCTATGCCGTCTAAACCCATGTTGGGAGTCCCCAAGCAGCTTGTAGGAATCCAAATGGTCAACGATCCTATCAGCTATTATCCCTTCTAATAATTTACCTACAACTGAAGTGAGACTAATGGGACGATAGTTCCCTGGACTTTCGTGATCCCCTTTCTTAAAGATAGGGGTCACGTTGGCTTCCCTCCAGTCACCAGGCACCTGGCCCATCTCCAACGATTTGTTGAAGACTGTAGCCAGGTGGGGAGCCACCTGGTCGCGCACTTCTCGCAACACTCTGGGGAGAAACTGGTCTGGCCCAGGAGCCTTAAACGCGCTCAGTTTGTCTATTCTATCGGCAACGACTGTCGCGGTACATCTAACACTATCCAGGCTAGCACCTTCGTGCCTCAAGCCTGGCTCGGGGATGACGCGGGTATCCTCCCTGGTGAACACTCCCGCGAAGTACTCATTAAGCACCTTGGCGATGTCCGCGTCGGAGGTCCGCATAACGCCGCTTCCGTCTTTTAACGGACCTATCATGCTTCTAATGGGCTTTCTACTATTAACATAACTGAAGAACTCCTTAGGGTTCCCCTTGCAGAGGCTTGCCACCCGTAGTTCTTCGTTACGTTTCGCTAGTCTAACCTTCGCCTTCACTTCCCTACACAGGCAGACATACGCTTCAGTGTTCTCGTGGGAACGATTGGCCTTCGCCCTCCTATACGCTACTTTCCTATTTCGGATAGCCAAAGCGATGTCACGATTGAACCACTTAGGCTGCGTTGAAGCAGGTGTGACCGGTTTTGAGGGTATGGCAGCAGACTGCAGCACCATAAACTCGTCCCGGAATGCGCTCCACACCCGCTCAACATCGCCGCCGACCTCTAACCCCATCTCACCTACGCTATCCCTGAGGCTAACAAAGTCCGCCCGCCGGAGATCGAGCTTACTGCCTCTCGAGTTACTACGCTTCACCCGAGGGACGCGCACACGGAACCTAATCAGACCGTGATCACTCCCGCCCAACGATTCGTCAACGGTGAGGCCAGTGACGAGGTTGTCTTCGGTCGTGAATACTAAGTCTAGAACGCTTTCGCCTCGTGTAGGCTCATTGACCCACTGAGTGAGGCAGTTCTCATCAGCAAAGACAACTAGCCTCCTCCCTTCAGCATCAGCAGTCCTGTCTTCCCACTTTATGCCGCGACAGTTGAAGTCTCCTAAAACTACACACACCCTATCACCTAGCAGGCTATTGAGTTCGGTGTACAGGGCTGTATCCTCCTTGAGGAGGAGATGCGGAGGTCTGTACACCTACGGAGGTCTGTACACCTGCGGAGGTCTGTACACCTTGCGGAGAGAGAGAGAGAGAGAGAGAGAGAGAGAATTATCTGTACAATTTTTGGCTGTTATTAAAAGTCAACCATGAAGTGTAGAAATTCCAGTGTTGTCCCATTTTACAAAGAATCTCATTAAGTTTTTTCTGATACCACTTTTTGACAAGTTTTTTAGAAATGTACGCGGGTGACAGACATTGATTTAAAAGCAAGAATCACAGCTGGCTGCTATTGAGCGAATTGATGTGGATATGCTGCAGCGTACATGGCAACATTTGGAGTATCGATTGGATGTTTTGCGAATCACTAATGGTGCACATATCGAATGTTTGTAACAACGTTACTTTAATAAACGAAACTTTTGAAAACAGATTCTAAATAATCTTGTTTAAGAATTTTACGTGTTTTATCAAGAATTTCATTAAAAGATGAAATTGTACAGATAATGTTCGGACACACTGGAATTTCTAAAAAACTTGTCAAAACTTGGTATCACAAAAAACTTAATGAGATTCTCTGTAAAATGGGACAACACTGGAATTTCTACACTTCATGGTTGACTTTTAATAACAGCCAAAAATTGTACAGATAATTCTCGGACACCCTGTATATATAATCTCGTACAATATTACAGTATATGAAAAAGAATGTTACTTTAAATCTGAATCAGTAATATATAATTAATTTCATAGGAGATGTTTTGAAACAAACCATTCAGTCTGTCTTAACCAAGTACGACTTGGGATCTGCACAAGTTTTATCCATTGCAACAGACAACGGGTCTGATATGATCAAATGCTGTTAGAATAAGGGGGCTGAAGAGAGCAATCATACAGCGTACTTTGCCCCTTAGCAATGCATGTATAACTATACCTAGTTACTATTAAATATTAATACAATTAATACACCTACTTTCAAACATTTCCAAAATCGGATTAATTAATATATTCGGGTGGTCCGAAAAAAATGACGCATTTTTTAAAAATTAATATCTCAGTAACCCCCTTCCTTATCATGACAATTTTTATATGCAAGATACTTTCAAACTTCTTTTTTTGAATGCAAGAAACGGAATTCTGATATCTTTTATAGTTTTCTCGCAATTAACAAAAGTAACAACATGGGTAAAAAAAACAAAAATCGCAATATAATATCCGTTTTTTATACGATATCATTTTTATACGATATCATGCGATATTTTTGCAAGTTATTACAAAACTCTACAGGAATGAACAAGTCAAATTGTGGATATTTTTATTTTTTAACAATTCGTCAGTACCCTTAATAATGATGTCAGAGGAAGATCGTATTCTCATTAAAAATTGTTACTGTGAAAAAGGATGGAAGACTGGAAGGTTATTGCAAGAGTTTCCCGGCAAAAAGTGGAAAAGGCGTGCAGTGGAAAGACTCTTAAAGAAGATTCGCGAATCGGGAAGTACTGCCAGAAAACCAGGAAGCGGTAGACCTAAAACAGCTTCGGTTCCAGAAAATGTGGATTACATCAACGATAAAATCTGCTCTCAAGAAGATAAACCAGGAAGTCATTTGTCACAAAGAACAATTGCTAAACATTTGAATATTGGAAAGACTTCTGTACACCGAATAATTAAAGCACAAAAACTAAAAGCCTTCAAAAGAATAGTATCTTCTAGAAAAAGTGATACTGTTAAGGATAAAAGAAAAACAAGGTGCAGAAAGTTACTTGATAATTTCTCTGTCGTTGATATTAAAAAGATAGTCTTCACGGATGAAAAAGATTTCACTCTAGAAATTCCGCGAAACCGTCAAAATGATGTTGTCTACGGGCGTGGTAAAAAGTGTGACATTTCAATAAACAGATTGTATCATGAAACGTCAAGATTCTCCAAAAAGGTTATGATATCTGCAGGGGTCTCTTGGAATGGCAAGACAGATGTTCATTTTATTGAAACTGAAAAGACAAAGGTGAATTCTGCAAATTACATTGAACTTTTAAGAACAAAATTGTTGCCGGATTGTCGTCGCCTGTATCAAGAAAATGATTTCATATTTCAACAAGATGGAGCACCGTCGCATACAAGCTACGCCACACAGTCGTTTCTGATTAGCAATACACCAAAATTAATAACGAAAAATGAGTGGCCACCACAAAGCCCAGATTGTAATCCTATGGACTACTCAATTTGGGAGTTACTAAAAGAGAAGGTTTACCGAGGTCGACGAGAAAAATTCACCGAATCAGAATTAAAAAGTAAAATACTTGAATCTTGGCAAGAAATTGGCATTAATGAAGTAAGAAGTATTATTTTTGTGTGGAAGAAAAGACTTAGATTAGTGTGTCAACAGAGTGGTGGTCCAATCGATCATTTACTGTAAATTAATTAGTTAAATTTCTGATTAAATTTTTCCTTTCTCATGATATTCGTTTTTTTGACCCATGTTGTTACTTTTGTTAATTGCGAGAAAACTATAAAAGATATCAGAATTCCGTTTCTTGCATTCAAAAAAAGAAGTTTGAAAGTATCTTGCATATAAAAATTGTCATGATAAGGAAGGGGGTTACTGAGATATTAATTTTTAAAAAATGCGTCATTTTTTTCGGACCACCCGAATATATATGGTTATGCTACTACCGTATAGCGATATAATGTTTTACTATGTTTCAGAAAACATGTTAATGTAGCTACGGTAGCAATCTTATTACCTATCCTATACCAGATTATAATTATTACATTTTTAATAATGGTCCCGACCCAGACCCGGGTCATATACTGAAAGACCCGACAGGACCTGAAAGTGAACTTTCGGGTCCGACCCGGATCAGGACCCGAAAGTAAATTAGAAAAATGACCCGGACCCGACCCAAAAGTGATAGACCGGTACAGCCCTTATAAAAAAAAAAAAAAATATATATATATATATATATATATATTAGGGTGGCTCTTATCCATATGGTGAAATTTCAGAACAGAGCAATGTTACGTCTGACCCCGCCAAATGGTTCCTTTTTATGAAGAAGTATGGTATCCTATGGGAAATTTGAACAGAAAATGCTAATATTTAGAGATGGCTTAAATCCGTCAAGATTTGTACACTCTTGCACCCCTCCAGAGATAGGCCAAGTGTGTTGGCCGTTTAAGTTATTTGTCTAGGAAATTAAGTATATTTGTTCCTTGACTCCTTTTATTGCATTATTATAAAGAAAGGTCATGTACAAAAATGTAATTACATAATTTCAAAACAGTGTAGAAGGGACACTTGGTTACAACAGAATCGCACATCACGACTTCATCAGCAGCGTTGATTTCTTCGCGTCAGAAAAGTTTGCCCGGCTCTGCTCGATAACTTGGAGGGCATATTGCAGCTGCTCTTCATTTCGAAATCGCCCTGACCGTGTCGCGTCTTGAATCAGGGCAACGCCTCGCTCTGCATGGTCGTTGGTCGTTGCTAAAGAGCGGACTATTGCCTGGGCAGCCTTGAAGTCATCCCTGCCATTCCATGTACCAGGGTCTTCGTTCAGGAATGTATCCGGCATGCCTAGCGTCGCGAACAGTTTTCTGCTTTCCTTTAACACAAAACTGGCGAGCGTTTTTTGTTCCACTGTCGCCAGATCCACAAACGCCCGTTTTGGTGGGTCGTCCTCTCCTTCCTTCTCTGTTGAAATTTTCAGAATGGCCTGCTTTGCGGTTGAATTCACCTCTGGATCAAAGAGGCTTAGAAAAATCAAATTCTCCGACAGGTACCATAGGTGGCAGGTCAACTTGCGTGATGTAGCTGCACTGATGTTTCGTTGAGGGTATGTGTCAAGCTGCTGAAGAAGTTGGAGATCGTTTCTAGCTGCGGTGGAAGCAAGAGTTGCCAGAAACCAGGCCTTGAAGCAAACCTTTGCAAGAAAGATGTTAAAATCTCTCAGTCCCTTAGCTTCCCTCGCTGTCAGATGAAACTGAGACCGGAACATCCAAACTTTGAGGCTGTAAATGGCTTTTGCCATCCAGCGAGCAAGATGCATAGGCCCAGGAGCTCGAAACGTCTTCCCACATGAAGGTGTGCTTCCGAGGAAGATCAGCATAAGGTTGAGTAGCTCGCGATAGTCATCTCGGGGTTAGTGTTCCAACAGCTGCTGCTCACTGAACGCAATGACCTCGTTCCGGACATCGGCGAGCTCTAATGCAGCGAAGTCGTCCGAGAAGGCGTCCTCGTACCTTTCTTGGTCAATGGATGGCCATTGTGCTTGGAACCGCTTGAACAAGAGGATTTCAGGTGCACTGTTGGGGCCCAAGCAAGCTTGAAAGGCGGCGGCCAAGACCAACTCCAGGATATGGTGTCGACAGGCAAAATGCAGAAGACGCCGGCCCAGTAGGAGCTCGAGAATTACGCAGGCTCCTGACGATCGACCGGTGTTGGAGTTAGTTGTGTCAAAGCACATGGCACGGATAAAGTTTTCTAGCCCCCACTGGCGAATGGCGTTGTACACAGCTTGGGCCATAGCTTGGCCGGTCCCATTGGGTATCTTCGGAATCTCCAGCAGCTTCTTCTCTCCCATTGTCGAGACTAGAATAGCCAGCCTATCCACCTTCATATTCCCTGTGAGATCAGGCATGAGCTTGCTGTCCCAGTGGACTGTAAGGGGTGTGTCTGGTTTGAACGCCTCTTTGACGCTGGCAGCGGCTGCTTCTCAGTGTTGTTGACGTTGACGTTGGATGGTCGACCTGTTCAGAGCAAGCTCTTGTGGGTCTTGTCCAAGGGCTCTGGAAGCTTCGAAGATGATCATCATAGTAGCTCTGTCACTTAAACCATTTCGATCAAGCAGAGCGGCCAGTTGGGGTGAAATGACAAGTTTGCGTCCTCGTTTTCGTGGCTGAGAGGCACTACCCGCACTACTTTTGCTGGGACCTGGTTCTTGATACAGATCTTCTTCTGAGTCAGTGTTGCTCTCCAGCTCCGTTTTTCCCAACAAGGCTTCTTTGTCAAGTTGTGATCGATGACGTCTCCTCATCAGTTTTTCTTCCTTCTCCTTCTGCTTCTGCTGTTGTTGGAGCAGCACCTTGTCAACTCCCCTCACGGAGCCAGGTCGTCCCTTCTTCCGCTGAGATTCAAGGAAAAGCTTATCTTCTTGTTTCTTGATGAGCTCCATGCCCATGGCATAAGCGTGTGCTACGTCAAAAAGTTCCTCGACTTTGGCTAAGAACGTGACTTCATTAGCTTCTTGGGTGTGGGTTCGACGGCTTTTGTTCTTCAGCCCCTTCCACTCGAAGAAGAGTTGCCCAAGCTTTTTGATCGAATCCTGGCTATGTTTAGTTGGGATTCTGGTGCGAGACCAGAACTCTTCGACTCGCTCGATGGTCCGAGTTGCTGCTGTTCGGATTTCTTCTTTGAGGACAATATGGCAATGCAAGAAGTGGCCAAGAACTTGCTTCCCCGAAGGGAGTTTACTTCCTTCGATCCCGTCCGCGGGGCTAACCAGAAAATCGTGGGAGCGCGTTGCCATCATGCATAAAACCTGTAAGTAAAGAAAAGGAAACAGGTCATCGAGGTCACAAATAGGGGGCAAACTTTGAAGCCCTTGAGCCACCCCTAAATATTATTCAATCTGGCTCATATTTGACTCATCTTAGTTTTTACCAAAATGGAACCACCTGAGATGGTCAGAGGTAGAACTTTCCAAAATGTCAAAATAAGGGCCACCCTAATATATATATATATATGTGTGTGTGTGTGTGTGTGTGTATTAGGGTTTAAAACCGGTATTGAAATACCGGTATTAATACCGGTATTGAAGAAGTACAAATAATACCGATACCGATATTATAGGTTTTCGGTATTGACAAAAATTGCTATTGTAAAATTTAGGCAATTTAGTCCTCCGATAGGCAAATAAACTGTTTTTGGAGGATTCGGAGAAAAAAAAAGTTTCGGGGAATTTTGCAGTTAACCTCTTTTTTTCGTTTTCTATTCCTTTCTATCAAAGAAAACTATTTATTGCACTAACTTTTATAAATTTATATTATGTATGGATCATGAAAAGAGGTTATAACAAACAAAAACTCTTTATTGCAGACATATATATATATTAGGGTGCATCAAATTTCCCATGATTTTTCAAAAAGTTTTATTTCAATCTGTCCCTATGATTACTGTGTTCCAATGCCTGAAATAGCACATATGGCCAAATTTCAAAGATTTATGTGGTCATCTAGGGGGTCCACATCATTGATGCAATATTTAGTATTGGAGTTAAATTGACCAAAAAATTAAACATTTTATATCCCGGTTTCCGTGTTTGCAAAAGTATCAGAACCAGTAAAAATGTATTAAATAATCAAAACAGGGATACATTGCATTGATTTCTACATTACTTTCTGACGTCTGACATTACAGTCTGGTTTATACATTATATTATTGATACTATATACATTATTGGTGATACAAGCAAGTCAAAGTCAAAAGAACACTACTTTAATAAAAAATGTTCAAGAGCTGTAAATGAACATGAACAATTAGTTTAGTCTCCAGTTTTTCTCTTTCGAAGATTAGGAAGCTTCTTTCTGTCGGATTCAACAACTTGTAGGACATTTGATAATGTTGTTCTGATCTGGCAGCCATGAGGAAATTAGAACTTAGCTTCACCCCACGCTCAGCACAATCATTTACGACGTTAACTGCCGAGATGTGTTCTCTGGATGTTTGAAAGGAAGCTAATTCTGGCCAATTTTCGATATTATGAGTCAGGAAAGAACTGTCAAGTTCCAGAACAGAGAAAATGTACCATGAATCTTTGTTGATTAAGTCGCCAAGCTTTGTCGTGCTGGAAATGGAGTTTGGAAATTTGGGTTTCCCAAATCCCGTACCAAATCGATGTTGTGGTAAAGATGCCTGATCTTGTGCTGGCTTTACTGCTATAAGTCTCTCAGCCAGATAGCGGCGTTCAGCTTCAGGGACTGCATCATTAAAGAGCGCAAGAGGTACCATCTCAGCAGTCAGGTACCATAGGTGATGCTTGAGAGTTTTTATCGCACTAGATGATATGCTGGGGCTGAGTTTTTCATATCTGAGGATGTCTTGGTAAAGACAGATCATTCCATGGAGCCTCGACCGCGCTTGAACAGGTGATCCACCACCAGCTGTACAGCAAGCAAACAAAGTTGACAAACTCTCGCAGTTTGGGTTGTTGTGCTTCCGTGGTAATGGTTCCAGAGGGAAGAGAGCTGATCTGCTCCTCCAGCAGCACCATCTTAATGGAGTAGAGAAACTTGGCCATCCACCTAGCCTTGTGTACAGCACCAGGACGTCGAAATGAAAACTCTCTACTTGTCCCATCCAAGTAGAGCAAACAAAGATCAGAAAATTCTTTGTAGTCATCACATTGATATTGATGCTTCACAACAGACTGCGCGCATGAAATCGCTCTGGCCCTATAGTCATGGATTATGGTTTGTACATCATCTGAATAAGAGGTACCATCCAAAAAATTAAGTGCCTGATTATTGTTGTGTTGAACTGTGTCTAAATGCTTTCGGAACTGACAGAATATGGTAACTTCTAGTGACATTGGTGGTTCTATTTTCAGATCATTGAAGACTTGTGTAAGGATTACCTCGCCAACGTGATGCCGGCAAGCTGACCACAGTAAAGCTCGACCTATGTCCTGGTGCAGGCTACACAGGCAGCACTCACATGACCAGTGTTACTAGCTGTTGTGTCAAAAGTCATGTTCACTACTGAGTCAACACAATTCCATGATCGGAGAAGCTCCATGGTGAGATTAGCAATGCTTTGACCAGCTGGCTGATCTGTATTTGGCTTGTAGGAAAGCACACCAAGAAGTTTGATGTCATAGGAATTGCCAACTGCTACAGTGAGCCTCTCTTCAGCTTTAGTTTGGTATGACAGAGTTGACATCAGTTTAGAATCCCAGTGAAGAGACAGGAACTGTGGTGGAACCCAGGACTCTTTGACCGATGATGCAAGCTCTTCACCAACCTTACGTCTTGCTCTGTCGGCGGTAGAATATGAGTGTGAAACATTTTTTGTGTCACCTCCTAATTCCTTAATGATGGCTTTGGTAAATGCTGCTTGTTGGGCCAGTGTGATCTTCGTGCGTGTAGACAGGGAAACCATCCTATGGGATTTGAGTATGTCATGACTTATAAAAGCAGTTGTTCCTGAACGAGTTGCTTGGCGAGTTTTTTGTGTTTTTGGTTTGTAATCCTCTATATCACCCTCTTCATCCTCAATATCACTGTTGCTTTCCTCACTGTTCTCAATCTGAACTTTGCTTGTAGATGCTTGGGCTTTATGAGCTTTAAGCTGTTGTTCTGCTTGCATCATTTCCTTTTCCTGCTTTCTTTGGACTTTTGATGCGAGCTTCTTGTCATGGCTTCCAAACGATGCGACTCTGCCTGATTTCATTGACCGCAAGAACTCCAGATCTTCAGGATCTTTTATGAGTTGCTCAGCATTCCTTGGCCAAAACTGAAATGTTTCTTGTAACTCCTTTTCGATCCCATTAAGCTTCGCAACTGCACCAGGCGAAGAACGCCAATCCACTGGAAGTTCCCTAAGTTTTGCATTTTTGCAAATAGTGCTATAATTTTTTCAACAGCTTTCTTCTCGGTAATCATGGAAATGTTGCCTTTCTGATAAAATGGAATAACTTTTTGCAAGACAAATTTAGCATTGTTCCATTTTGTACGGTTAAACGGTAGACCTTCTTGCTGATGAAACATGTAGCATCGCAACACTTGCTCACATGTTGGCAGCCTAGATCCTGTTATCTCTGCATCTGCATCGCTGATTCCAGCACCAAGACCATAAATGGCAGCAGTTTGACGAGTTTTAACAGCATATTTATCATTTGTGCTACCTGAACTGGCCATAATGCACGACAGGTGTAAAGAGAACACAAAATTTATTAACGTAAACACTTGCACATAAACATTTAACATAAACACACAAAAATCACATTTATCATAAACACTTGCATATCAGATTATACATTGCAGTTCCTTTTAGAATATTCTATAACTTTCCACCACTTCCTAGCACTTTCTAGAGGTTTCTATCACTTTCTAGAGGTACTATCACTTTATAGAAGTTTCTATCACTTTTTAGAAGTATATATATGACCTTTAGAAATATCACTTACATGTTCTTGGGCTGATTTTTGTAGTGAACAAAATCTTTAAACTTCTACTATTTGGATCTCAAATCACAGAATGACTGTGGGGTTGGTGTGCATATAGGAAGTCTGTGTGGACCCCATAAATGGCATTCAAATCCAAAAATAATTCACATAGTAGGTTTTCTTAACCATTGGAACATTTCTAACTTAGGGACAAAGTGAAACTTTGTCATTGGTGATTTTGATGCACCCTAATATATATATATATATATATGATACACACAGACCGTGCATGGAACAAGGAACTCTTCTGGGATAATTAAATCCACTATAGTCCGAATAAGTAATGGTAAATGACAAATACCATAGTTTTTCTTTTTCATGATGCTAGCCCGACGTGGGCAACGGGCCACTCGCAAAGAGTCCCCATAAATATAGCTTCCCTCACCAGCTATCTGCAAAGCAGACAGGATCCAGCTTTGGGACATAAAGCAGCCTAGCCCTGCTACATTTAGAACCTCAATATAAGCAAAAGACTCGCTGTCTTCACGTCAGATTGAATACATCAAAGAAAAAGGGTAACTATTATATTTTAGCCAAAAACCAAAACTTAAACCTCAACTGGCAGAATTGAGCGTCCACTTTTCAAGGCACATAACATGTCCGTTTCAAGATGGGAATGAACTCAGAATGGTTCCCTGAGTTTTTTATGATACACACAGACCGTGCATGGAACAAGGAACTCTTCTGGGATAATTAAATCCACTATAGTCCATTCTGAATTCATTCCCATATATATATATATATATATATATATATATATATATATATATATATATATATATATATAATTCTTATAAACCAGATTTATCGTGTTCTAGGAGACTTTAATAAGTAATGCTTTAAACTGTAACGTATTTTGTCAATTTTTTCGCTTCAAACGTTTTAAAACGTATTAGATACGTTCAAAAACGTATGCACACGATTTCAAATCATCGCGTTCCCAAATTCCAATGCATCGTTCTTTCTTCTTACATTTGTCACTTGGATTTTCAACATTGTAGAGGAAGGTTATGTTGCTAATAGATCTATCTGATTTAAACATTTTACAAATAACTTTTGCGATATTCTTATATGAAGAAAACTTTTAAAACTAATATACCCCTTCAAACTTTTGTCAAGAATGTCAAGAAAATCATTAGCGTGGAACTATTTCTATCTACCCCAGTAGTTGTATAATAATATGCTAAAAAAAAAATTCAAATAATATTTTTATTACAATTTAGTAATTTACTGTATAAACTTTTTCGAATAGAATGCCATCTATTTGGAGTTGGGTCATTAATTTATAGTAAATATGGTGAGTACTGCAAGTCCCTCAGACTTGTGGGAGGGTTGGTAGGGTGGCACCATAATAAATCAAAAGAAATTATTTTTTTCATAATACCGGGATTAGCATAATTGCCTCCAAATACCAGTATTGAAAATTTTCGGTATTATGCAAGCACTAGACTGTGTATGTGTATGTGTGTTTTAAACGGCGGTCAATCTCAAAGGAAAAAAAAACGTACTTACGTATTAACGGGGGGGCCACCACATATTGATGATTGGTTAGGTTAAGTTGCAATATTTTCATTAGTTGAAAATTTCTAATACATCATATTTTTTAAAAAGCAATATTTTTTAAAATATTTACCATGATTTATATATTTCAAATATTTACAATGATTAATATGGTACTAATTGTAATGTACAGACCCCCAAACACGCCAACCTCAAAATTTTCAGATTCTATTACAGAGGTAAGAAACTTGGTAAAAGATCTACATTCTCCAACCCCAAATATTTTTCTCCGTGGTGATTTTAATTTCCCATTCATGAAATATAAAAGGATAGGAAAAAATATATGTATGCACCAGGACAAGGGGGACACACGAGAAGACCAGGAGCAGGTAAAAATGCTACTAGCTTTAGCTGATGAATTTATGTTAACGCAAGAAATAACAGAAAACACAAGAAAAAACAACTGCCTAGATTTGGTATTCACAAACAACAGTAATCTAATTGATAATGTAGAAATATCCTCAACTATGATATCGGACGACAACATCATTGAAATAACAATTAATATAAAGGCAACAGGAAGAAACAACAGAAAGAAACAGAAAAAAACAAATTCAACATTTTTAATTTTCACTCCAAAGCTATAAACTGGGAAGATGTGACATCCAGCATGGAAGTAATAGATTGGAAAACCATTTTCGAGGCCAAGACAACGGAGGAGATGCTAATGACGTTAGAGGAGAAGACGTTAAAAATTGTGGAAAAACATGTCCCAAAGATACAACAAAGAGGAAAGAGAAGCAGGTTCGAAAGACAAAAGAGGGCATTGTTCCGAAAGAGAAAAAGAGTGACTGCAAAATTAAGTAATTGTAAAGATAACAACATCAGAAATTCAGAAAAATATTAAATGATAAACTACAAAGTATCGATGTCGTCATACAGGAACTAATCGAGAAGCATACAGAAAAAGATGACGCTATAGAAGTGATAAAGGCTAATTCAAAGTACTTCTATAATTTCGCAAAAAGAAAGTCGAAAAACCATGCGACTATCGGACCTTTAAAAAATGAGAACAGTGATTTATCTGATGATCTAACAGAAGTATCTGAAATATTAAGAGCTCAGTACGAATCATCTTTCAGTATCCCAAAAACTGACAAATTGATATGCGATAGAAACGCGTTCTTTGAAGAAGAACCACAAGGGGAAAGTATAACGGATTTCGACTTTACGACGGATGATATTACACAAGCGATTGGGAAACTAAAAACATACTCAGTGACAGGACCGGATAAATGGAATGCCACACTGATCGAAAACTGCAAGAATACAATCGCTGAGCCCCTATACTGGATATGGAGACGGTCACTAGACACGGGAGAAATACCGGACATCCTGAAGAGCGCGAACATAGTCCCAATATATAAAGGAGGAGATCGATCCGAGGCCAAAAACTATAGGCCAGTATCGCTTACATCCCATCCCACTAAAATATTTGAAAGAATAGTTAGACAGAAAATCTATGACTTTTTGGAAACTCGAGAAAAATTCAATGATAATCAACACGGGTTTCGGTCAGGCAGATCATGCCTATCACAACTAATGGAACACTACAACAACATTATTGATTCACTTGAAAGTAATGAAAACTATGATGTACTAAACACAGACTTTGCTAAAGCGTTCGACAAGTGTGACCACGGAATCATAATACATAAACTGAAATATATGGGAATAACAGGAAAAGTAGGGAAATGGATATATAATTTCCTTAGTGAGCGGCGGTAAGTCGTTACAGTACAAGGAGTATCTTCATCAGAATCAGAGGTCCTCAGCTCGGTACCACAAGGAACAGTATTAGCTCCACTACTCTTCATACTCATGCTAACTGACATAGATGAGGACGTTATCAGAGACAGCACAGTAACATCCTTTGCGGATGACACAAAGATCAGTAGAAAAATATGAAACCCAGAAGACATAGGATCTCTGCAAACCGACATAAACAGAATCTACAAGTGGACGGAAGACAACAATATGGAGTTTAACACTGTGATGGCGTGGGGTAGACACCCCAGTTAGGTTACTTAGGTTCTAGCAAACAATTAAAGGCACTTACCGGTGCGTTGAATTAGATATTCCTTTGGGAGCCTACCATTAGATTCCTGTGTCCCACAAACAGCCTACCTAACTCTCTCTTACATTACCAATTAAGTACGGACAACTTCTTACCCCATTTGTCACTGTTATTTATTTATTTGTTGGGTTCAAAATCCCAGCTGAGCCGTGAACGGCCAAGTTCTAAAGGGCCAGTTCAACCTACAGCCCAAGTTAAGCTAAAATTAAAAACTTACGGACTTGAGGTCCTATTAGGTCCTACCTCAGGGTTGCTGACTCGATGTTGGCCTACCTTAGGCCTCAGTTGCATGAATTTAAGATAAAAACAAAAGGGGCATTATTTATGGTCTTCTTTCTCAACCTTGCAACAACAACACAACCTGGACTATTGCACGATGCAACAATCTTGTGTTTAAATAACCAAACTGAATTGCAAGAGAGCTCTCTATAAGACCACACCCTGTAAGTACGGCATTCCACAACCGAGTAGAAAGGACGCGCAGCGCCCCAAAATGATGCCACCAGAGTGCCCAAACAATGATGCCACAAGAGCCCAAAAATGCTAGCTCTAAATTAAGTGAATTTTTCACTAACTTTACAATTATGAAATGGATATATATATACACCTTAACTTAATATATACAAGCAATGCTGCATCAATCACCTTAGTCATCATATCGCCTTGGGACAACAATGGTTCTTCCTCTTCTACATTTTCTTACACTCCCCACCGAAGAGGCATTGTTGTAATTACCTTCTGCAAGGTTAGCCAAGCCTTCTCCATGAGGGTGTAACTCAAATGTTTCATCTTGACTATCTGTGTTTTTGCTGATTTCTAAAGCATAGAGTTTTTGTATAGGTCTCTTTAACTTTCCTCCTGAAGTCTTTACCAGTGCAGACCTAACTAAATTGTCTTTGCCAACAAACAACTCTTCAATTATGCCAAGCTTCCAGCATTGCCTTGGTCTTTCATCCCCAATCATTACCACTTCTCCCACCTTGATACAATTTGCATTGGAGCCCTTTACCTTGCCTGATGGGTAATAATTGAGTTCTGGCAAGTATTCCATCTGCCACCTCTTCCATAACTGATCTTGTAGCTCTTCAAGGTACCTGAAACTTCTGGTTAACTCTCCTTGAGTGCTCTGGATAGGCTGCAAGTCTTCTGGCACACTGGGGCTTGATGTTAATCGTTTACCACAAAGAAAATGATTTGATGTCAATGGCTCTGCATCCTGCATACTGTTATAAACAAAAGTGATAGGCCTACTGTTCACCATTGCTTCTACTTCACATAAAACAGTGCAGAATTCTTCTTTGCTCAAATGAGCATTAGCTAAAAGTTTCTTTAATGGACACTTTACACTTCTCACTAGCCTTTCCCAAAATCCTCCCCACCATGGTGCTCTTTCAACAATAAACTCCCACTGTACACCTTGGTGTGAAAGGTAGGATTGGAATCCTTCCTCTTTTAGCAAGGACCAAACTTCTTGGAGTTCCTTTGCAGCCTTTTTGAAGGTTTTTGCATTATCCGATATGATTTTATTTGGGGAACCCCTTCTGTTCACAAACCTTTTAAAGGCCAAAAGAAATACATCACTACTTAAGTTGCTTACCAACTCCAAATGGATTGCTCTGGTGGTAGCACATGTGAAAAGACATATATAACCTTTGTTAGACTCCCCTTGCTCATACACATAGACTGGACCTGCAAAGTCTACTCCCACTACATCAAATGGGGCAGTATAGACACACCGTTCTCTCGGAAGTGGAGCCACCTTTTTATAATAAGGCTTTGCACTCCAACGCTTGCAAACCACACATTTATGCAAGACCTTTTTTACTACTTGTCTAATTTTGGGAATCCAAAACTGTTGTCTGATCTCTATTATCACTTCTCTAACTCCAGCATGTAACAGCTTATGATGAGTATCCAGGATCAAAAGGTCCACAAAGTGCCCCCCAGAAGGTAGCAAAATTGGATGTCCTTTCTCCTCTGGAAGCCCAGAAAACTGTAGTCTACCTCCTACTCTCAATAAATCCTGATCCAAAAACACATCCAAACCCTTAAGAGCAGAATGTGTTGGTAGAACCTGTAATGGATGGCTGGTGAGCAATTCCCTCTCTTCACCAATTTTTTCCTTCTGCACATATACCACCCAGTATTTCCTGGCTTGCTGAATCTCCTTACTGCTCAGAATTCCTTCCCTTCTTGTTTCTCCCTTAATATTGTTGGTAAATCTATATACCCATGCTATCACTCTTAACAATCTTTTCGGACTGCTAATGTCCTCAAGCCTCAATATGGGGTCCTGCTGCATAACTTGACAACTGTTCACAGTGCATTTTCTCACCTCACTCACCCCTGCTTCTTCAGCCTGGGATTCTCCTACAATAGGCTGATTAGAAGGCCAGTTTTCACTTCCAAGTTTTAGCCACTCTGGCCCATTCCACCACAAACTTGACAGTGCAAGATCTTTCACTGAAACAATGCTTCCATTGCTTGGGATCTGTGTGCGCTTGAATTTCCTCCACCCTATTGGCAACAAATGGTTTCCATTTCCTTGCCTGGCTTCTTAACCTGTGCCAAACTATAGTGGAGTCTGTCCAATAATAGCTTGGAATTTCATAGAGGGCCAAAGACTTTTGCACTGTAACTGCAAGCCGACTAGCAATAACTGCACCCAGTGGCGGTCCTAGCTTACATGACGCCCTGGGCGAACCTCACCTTCAGCGCCCCCCCCCCCTGTTCGCCAACACACACACATTCGAATCCCCCCAAAATAAAGGACAGACATAACTCTTTCACAAAATAACTTTTTATTGGACTAATTGTTGGAACTTCAGAACCAAAACAAAGACTCAAATTTCTGAATTTTACAAATCCTTCATCACGTAAATAGAATAACTCACTTAAGAGAATGTAATTATGATACTATGAACAGGAAAAATACAAATTAAATTGCACAACTGCCATAAATAAACTAGAGAATCAAATTTCTAAATTGTACAAATGCTCTATCACATAAATAGAATAAGACACTTAAGAGAGGGTAATTATTATGCTACACTTTGAACAAGAAACAAAATAAATTGCACCACAGCACAACTGCCATCTAAAGCCTGACTCTTCTTACCTTCCTTGATGCAAAGTCATGAATTAAATCATCATATGAAATCTGCTCAGCAATTGTATGATTTATACTGATGATGGCCAGACCGGTAAGGCGTTCCTGTGACATAGTTGACCTCAGGTAGGATTTGATGAGCTTCAGCTTTGAAAAGCTCCTCTCTGCTTCAGCAACAGTGACTGGAAGAGTAAGACCAATTCTGAGAGCAGTCCACAAATTTGGATATATTTCAGAGAGCTCCCTTTCATGGATAAATGTCAGCAGTTCAAGCAAGGATATGGTCTTTGATGGCAAGTCAGGCAAGTTCTTCAGCTCCTGTGCAAGCTCTCTGCCATCCAAGTCAGATTGTCCCTTAAAGTGTAGTGTAGTACTAAGGTTCACACATTGTTCTGTCAGCTCCTCAAATGTGAGATTTTGGAAATGTGTCAGCACTCTAAACTTCTCTCCCACAATTTCCAACGTGGAAAATCTTTCCTGAATGGCTGATGTTGCAGCATCAACCACTGCATTGAAAAATGTCACCTCCAGCTTCTTCAAAGCATCAATCAAGGGCTCATCAGATGCTTCATAGGAGAAGTGCCGCTTTGTGGACCTCAGCCGTTTTTGTTTTAACACAGCCTCCACATTCATTTGTTCACAGATATCTGTGGCTGCCATTTGTGCAGCCACAAAACCTGTTGCCCTGTAATTGCGGAGACCTCTCTCTGTTTTTTTTAGGAGATTTACTGCAACATCAACGTGCATGCTAGGAGACTGCATCTGCTTGCTCACATGCTGAATTTGGCACAACAGGTCATGCCACACCACTGAACAAATGGCGAAGCGGTATGACCCAACCTCCTCTGACAGAGATTGAGCCTCGACCTTTATTACAGAGTCTTTGGTGTGGTCCCTCACCTCGATCAGTGCATCTCTCACTGCAGCTGCCTGATATCTCAGGGGCTCCACACTCTTGATCTTGCTTTCCCACCTTGTATCAGACCACATCTTCAATGTGATGTTCACATGTTTTTTCAAAATGGCCCATCGTTGTGTGGAGGCTGAAAACAAGTTGTAAAGCTTCTGCAAGATGCCAAAGTAACTTGTGGCATCAATAGATCCCTTAGCAGCATCGGCCACAAGCAAATTCAGAGAATGAGCCCCACATGGAACAAACAGAGCTCTGGGATTAATTTTTAGGAGCCTGGATTGAACACCCTTGTTTTTTCCCCTCATGTTGGCCCCGTTGTCGTATGATTGTCCTCTACAGTCCATGAAAGGAACTTTTAGCTCCTCCAGTCTCTTCAGAATCAGAGATGCCAAATGTTGACCAGTGGACTCCTCTGCCTCCAAAAACCCCATGAAATGTTCCTTTATATGGGGCTTCCCCTCCAGTGACACAACCCGAATCACAACTGACAACTGTTCAGTGTGGCTGATATCTGGAGTGCAATCTAGAATTATTGAAAAAAACTTTGATTGTTTGATGTCGCTCACCATTGCTGAAATGGTCTTGCTGCTCGACAAATCAATGAGTTCGTTTTGTATGTGGTGGCCGAGGTAGCTGGTGTGACTGGAGGTCCCTTTTTGGACACGGTTAATGTGCTCTTGCATTATAGGATCAAATTGTGCCATCAGTTCAACTTCTTTCAGAAAATTGCCATTTGATGGTGAGAACAATTTTCTGTATGTCCCCTTAGTGCCAAATTCCTAACTGCCAGAGAATGCACAATAGCAGTGAGACGTGTCAGCACCGCTCTCCATCTCAACTTCTCAGCCTCCAGAAGTGCCATCTCCTGCTTGTCAATGGTCTCCCCCTTTCTCATCCTCACTGCCAGTTCTTTCCAGATTTTCATAGAATTTAGGTGTTCTGAACTGTTGTCATGTGATGTGAGCAATGAGCTTGCATGCTTCCAGTCCGAGAGTCCCAAACTTGTTAAATTTATTTTCCTCTTGGAAAATAATGTACAACAGAAACAGAAAAGGCTGTTGTGTTTTAAGGAATAGACCAACCAACTTCTGGTTATATTTTCCCCACTAACCAATGACTTCCTGAAGTATTGATGGTGGAAACTTCTTCCGTCACTGTCGTTTCTAGGGAATACAAAGTCAGATGGTACTTGACTTGGTCCCCTGGAAACCAGTTGTGTCCGAATTCTCTCAGTCAGAACTGAAGGCCAGTTAGCAGGGTCGGTGGACAGAGACTCATCCTCAGGAGGCGATTCTGCTCCAGGCCTTTCTAATAGAAAGAACAAGAGCATTACTCATTAGTATACACACCTAAGTTAGATAACACATTATTCACAGCACTTTGTTATGGTGGTGGTGTTATGGAATTATGGTGGTGAAACACCACACATACCCAGTAACCAGACCCAGTGATAATAACATTATAATTTATAACTGTTTGCAAAATGCTTTGCAGGGATGCACACACATACACATACACACACACGCACACACTCACAGACATATGTGCACACAAACTCACCTGAAGAGTCCTGCCGGGGAGAAGTAGAAGCAAATGGGTCTTCATCCTCAGGATCAGACTGCATTTGTGGAGACATATGTGAGGCTGAGGAGGTAGATGGCTCCTCAGCCTCAATAATGGCAGAAGTAGACGGCTTCTCATCCTGGCTAGTGGCAGAGGGTGTTCCAAAATATTTCAAAAGTGCCCCTGCAAATAGTAAAATAGAACATAACAGACCAATGCATGAATAGGCTAGTACAATTAATTTAACATGTTATTAAGCACAATTTATTAAACTTTTAGAATAGGAAACAAATGAATAATACAACTCCTTGGTTAATGGCTAATTATATACATAATAGTACACTTCAAATGACTCAGAAAGCTATATCACAAAATAGCAGTGCAATATAGCAGTGAAGAGTAGATGACATAGCTCTATACCTTTATCTTTTGCTCGTTTCTCCTCTTCTTCTTTCCTCTTTTTTCTAAACTGAGCACCTGATAGCTTTGACCTCTTCTTATCCATTTGCGGTTATTTGACAGACCTTAGTGGCTTAGTGTGAAGATTCGTTCTGTAATAAATAATATACATTTCACTATTTAACCAAACCCAGAAAATAACATTACATATGTTAAAGTATGGGCCTTTATTCCCAATAATATTAATCTGGAAGCATTTGCATTGTTTAGGTCTTTTATGGGAAGGTTTATGGAAAATGCAATAGATGGTTTTTTATTAATAAAAATATATTTATTGATCTTTTATTATTTATTTTATTTTATTTTTTATTTTTATTTATTTCTTTATTTATTTATTCTTATTTTTATTTTTATTTTTTTTGCAGGCGCTCATGCCGCCCCTCCACAAATGCCGCCCTGTGCGGCTGCCCATATTGCCCATATGAGGAACCGCCACTGACTGCACCCATCAATTCCAACCTTGGAACAGAAAGCCTTTTCAAAGGTGCTACTCTGCTCTTTGCAGCAACCAACCTGCAACTTACTTCTTCTTGCAATGTGCCTCTAATATAAATAAAAGTTGCATAGGCTTCCTCACTTGCATCACAAAAGATGTGCAGCTCCAAATTGTCTGGACTATTGTTCAACTCTCCAAAGTACCATCTTGGGATTTCAATGTCTCCAAGATGTGCCAATTCTTTGAACCAATATTTCCACCTTACCACCATATGATCAGGTAACTCTTGGTCCCAACCAAGTCCAATTTCCCAGAGGCTCTGAAACCAAATTTTTGACTTTATCACAAATGGAGCCAGGAATCCAAGAGGATCAAAGACCTTTGAAGCCAAACTAAGAGCTGTACGTTTTGTCCACCTTGTCTCATTCTCAGCCAGCTCTACTAAAGATTTCCCATTGAAGGTAAACAAATCATCTCCTTGCTGCCAAACAATGCCTAGCACTTTTGTGACTATTGCCCACAACTCCTTAATACCAGAATCCTCAATACTTTCTGCTGCATCAGGTACTACACAGGACTGACTCATAAACTCTTGTAATTGAGAATGATTGGTCTGCCATTTTCTAAGCTCCATGCCAGCCTAAGCAAATCATCAACATAAAAAGTTTTCCTTATGTGTTCAATAGTGTTAGGATAGACTTCAGAATATTTTTTAAAATGGTACTGCATAGTAGCTGCCAACAGAAATGGACTAGAGCTGAGGCCAAACAACACGGATTTCATTCTATATGCTTGAACCTTAGGTTCATTTTCCAACAAGTCTTTCGTATCCACCCACAGATACCTTACTGCATCTCTGTCCTCTGGTTTTAACTTTATCCGCAAAAAGGCTTGCTTCACATCTGCAGTCAATGCTACTCTACCAAACCTGAATCTCAGTAACAAGGAAAATAAATCTGCATTTAAATTTGGCCCAGCATCCAAACAGTCATTCAAGGACACACCACCTTTGTCCTTGGCTGAGCCATCAAAAACTACCCTCAGTTTGGTGGTAGTTTTGTCTCGCCGTACCACTGCATGGTGTGGCAGATAATGTGCCTCCTGGCTCACCAGCTCACCTTGCACCCTTTCAGCATAGCCCTCCCTTACATAGCTTAGGATGGCCTCATTGTATTCAATTAACAACTCCTCATTTTTTCTTAGCCTGTACAATGAAGTCTCCAACCTCCGATTAGCTAGCTGAAGGTTTGAACCGGGTTTGCAAGAATCCTTCCACGGGAGGCCAACTTCATAGCAACCATCTCTAAACCCAATCCCTTTTTCAAATTGCTCTAAAACATCATTGTTCACTGTACTTGCTTGTTTGTCCTTTATGCCAATGGATTCAAGTTCCCAAAACGCTTTCAAATGCCTTTCCAAACCATGGCTGTTCTCCTCAATCTTAACAAAAAGAGCCTTAACTTCCATTTCATTGCAATAGCTACCATGTAGCATCCAGCCTAGCTTACTTTCAATAGCTACTGGGCCTTGAGATGTGCGGGCAATATTACCAGTGATGAAGTCCCAATAGTCAGCTCCAATCAAAAGACTAATATCTTCTGTTCCTTCAAACTTATTATTGCCCAAATTAATTCCTTTAACTTGCAATTCTTGGACACATGCCATATCTAAACAAGTAGTGACTGGAGCACAAAGTTCCTCAATCTCTACAGCGTGGACCTTGATAGTGGGACTTTGCGGTAACAAACCCTTAACCAGAACTTCTACCTTCTTAAATTTGGTTCGGTTTTGAACGGAACTCCCAAACCCAGAAATTCTTAAATTTTCCCTCTTAAGTTCTTTAAACTTCAATTTTCTGGAAATTCTGGTCTTAATAAAGCTACACTGGCTACCACTATCAAACAGTAGCTTCTCCATCATTCCCAATTAATAAGGCTGCAGTTGTTTGCAATAATCCCCTTTTACTTTTACTCCCTTTCATAGCAGTGGCATGTGCCACTGATGTCTCTACTGCTGGGGTAGGCCTACTAGGAGTGTTTTCACACAATAATGGCTGATGCCTGCCATGACATTTTTTGCACAAAATTTTAAACTTACAAAACCTTGCTCTGACCTTTCAAAAAACATTTAAAACATGCTGTGGACTTAGTTACCCTGTCCTTTCTCTCCTCAAAAGGTAAAGCCTCAGCCACTTCACATTTATATGACTTGTGGTTGCTTTCGCAAAATATACATTCCTTGATTCCCTTTAATTTATTCTCAGAGGATACATGTAGAGCTGACACTGTACCTGGGCTATTCCTTTTTGTAGAAACTTTGGTGCTGTGCCTGCCCTTGTCCCCTTGTTTAACATCCCACTGTGCAAACTCAATTCCCTCTCGTCTTGCTAATTCTGTGCCTAAAAGACTTAACATCTGCTGAATTCAAGCAAAATTGAGCTAGGCAATTTAGACTCCAGTATAGTAATCAACATTATACCATAGCACACCCATCATAAACATCAATACAACACTCAAGACATTTAATCAGATTATCAATAATGCAAACAAATACATACCGAAGGGCAACATTAGGAAATACAACCCAAATTACACTAGAGAAATAGCCCACCTTATAAGGCAACGTAACAACCTCAAATATAAGACACAAACCCCACACACAGAAGCCATAAAACAGCAGATACAACAGCTCAACACAGAAATAAACAACAAACTCAAAGAAAAACAAACAGAAACATTCAGGGAATTCATAACAACATTAAACCACTCCACAGATACATCCAGGCTATACAAGACTATAAACGGCATTACCCACTCTAACAGCGACATTCACACCTCACACGCGGCTATCTGTCGCAGCCAAAATAATATCCCAACATACACACAACAAGCTAACATTCTAGTTAATCACTACGCAAAGATAAGTCACTTAAACAGAGATAACAACCAGAAACATGCAGACAGACAAACAGCCAGACACAAGAAAACCTACAGACTCGACACAGTCATTACACCCTTCAATACAGACCAGACCACCAAGATCATCAAAAACATTAAGAATTCGAAGGCTACTAGACTAGACAACATATCTAACATACACCTTAAACACTTGGGCCCACAAGGAATACTAGCTCTCACAAATATCAGCGCATATTCATACCAACACTGTATTATTCCTGACATATGGAAACAAGGTAAAATTATTACACTACTCAAACCAAACAAAAATCCAACAGAACCAGCTTCCTATAAACCCATTACTTTACTATGCACACCTTCCAAAGTAACAGAAAGACTAATCTTACAAATCACCAACCCACACATTCCACTATCGCCTACTCAACATGGATTCAGACCTCACCACTCAACCACGACATTACTCACTAACCTCACGCAGCACATCATGGATGGCATCAACTCCAGACGACCAGCTCAACGTACACTATTAGCAACAATAGACATTAGTAAAGCATTTGATGCTATCCCACGCTTCCCTCTCATAAACAAAATACTCAACACAAACCTGCACAATAACACCAAAAGGTGGCTGAGCAACTATCTTTCAGGAAGATACTCACATGTCACATTTAATGGCAAGTCATCTAAAAACAAGCTTTTTCCGAACGGGGTCCCTCAAGGCTCTGTTCTCTCACCAACACTCTTCAACTTATACATGCATGACATTCCAACACCCATAGATAACAAGCTTACACTATCATCATATGCAGATGACATCACTCTAACATCCACCCACAACAACATCGACACCGCTACAAATAACCTACAAACATACATAAACAGTATAGAAGACTGGCTCACACACAATAGACTCAAAGTAGCGCCCACAAAATCATTCATCACCTTGCCTACAAGCAGCACAAAAGAACACCAGGTAATTCCACAACTTACACTAAACAACATCAACATTCCACACACTCACAGGACCAAAATACTTGGGGTCACATACAACACATCATTATCTTTTGCAAACCACATTCAGGATATTAAAAACAAATGTACGTCAAGACTTAACACGCTTAGGGTACTAACAGGCACAAACTTTGGACACCAGCAGGAAACAACATCACTCATATACAAACAATATATTCGCTCAGTTATGGACTATGCTAGCCCATGCTGGGCGCCCATTATCTCAAACACACACAAAAACACCTTACAGAAAATACAAAACAACGCACTTCGTATCATTACAGGATGCACTCAAACAACACCAATAGAACACCTGCACACAGAAACAAAAATACTGAAAGTTAGGGAACATTTAGACATGAGGGGAACACAATTCATGGCAGCAGCGACAACTAACCCACAACACCCTTGCCACTACATGTACAATCACGCACCGACACCTCGCACCATTAAGGTAACACCAGAGAGACATTATAACCAAATACTCCATTCCATACCACGCCCCACAGACATCACACAGTACAAAAAACACATACACACACACCTAACCCACAAAGCACTGACACGACTCGGTCCGAATGCGGTCCTAGGTGCGAAGCCGCCACCTATTAACAGGTCAGTGATCAGCCTGAGCAGATCGGATCGAGTTAACTTAGCACGATTCCGATGTGGACATCACCCCAACTTACTAACATATAAACACAGACTAGACAACTCCAAAGACGACACCTGCCACCTGTGCCACGACACACCACAAACAATTGAACACATTATGACAGACTGTACCGCTCTAGCACAACAACGAACACAACACAACATCACTAGTGCGCTGAACCTCTGGTCCACTCCGAAGAGGGCGATCGGTTACCTGCGTGCCGCCGGCTTGCTCGATCAGGGTGGGCTGATCGGCTAAACAACAACAACATTATACCATACCTTTCCATTCCTACACCCAAGTTGTCCAGGGACCTAGTTCTAACTTCAAATTCATCATATAACTGCCGTAACTCCTTGACACTATTAGGATTATTAACAGGAGGTATAGCTAAAAGTTCACAGAGGTGGCTTTTAATTAAGATCTCTGGCTTCCCAAACCGTTTCTTTAATATATCCCAAGTCACATTATAATTAGCCTCTGTTAATGCTAATCCTGCTATTGTCTTTGCTGCCTCCCCTTCCAAGAGGGACTGCAAATAATTAAACTTCTCCACCGCACTTAACACTTGACTAGAATGAACTGCTGATTGAAAACTGTCTGCCCATCCTTGCCATTCCTGAATGCTCCCAGAAAATGTTTTGAGTACAAGCCTCGGTAATTGAACTGCAGATCTGTTAACCTTAACTTCACAAACATCATTTGCTGAGTGTTGTGTTTCATTATTAGACCTGGTCTCTAACTGTAATGAGCTGCTAAACTCTTTTGCTCGGTGGCCTACTTTAATTATATCATCAATAATCTCTTCAAAGTAAATTATGTTATTTTCTATTTCATCCTCTTCTATAAGAGCCTCAATTTTAACATTTACTTCACTTAGAGCAACCTTTTTAGTTTCTAATATGGAAAGCTGCGCAGTCACTAATCTTAAATCCTCTTGCTCTATGGCAGAATCTATAGTGTCAATGACCTTTGTAATTAGACCTTTGTAGGCGCTTCTCCTTTTTTTAAACTTGTTCAATTCAGATGCACTCATCTTCAATGCAAACAACAATTGGGCTCAATGCCAAATGAGCTGAATTGGCAGAAATACTTAACTAAACTGATCAAACGTAAATTTTGCTTTTTTCAAATAAACTGAATTGCTGGGTGGGGTACTAACCAACCACCAGTATGGAATACCAAATTTTCCACCCAAGTAACTGGCGCACCGAAGTCTGCAACCTTCGCCAACGAATAATAAACCAAAATTAACCAAACCGGTAAAATGTAGGCCAAAAACAACGACAGACGAGTGGCCAAGTTTCACAATTGGGCGACCAAACTTTCTACCATGGGACCTTTATTCAATAATAAACCAAAATTAATCAAACCGGTAAAATGTAGGCCAAAAACAACGACAGACGAGTAGCCAAGTTTCGCAATTGGGCGACCAAACTTTCTACTCTGGGACCTTAATTCAATAATAAACGAAATTAACCAAACCGGTAAAAATGTAGGCCAAAAACAACGACAGACGAGTGGCCAAGTTTCGCAATTGGGCGACCAAACTTTCTACCCTGGGACCTTAACTCAATAATGCTCAACCCGTCTAGGCCTAACTTGGGCTACAATTTGCACAATCGGAACTTTGCCGAAAAATAGTCACTGACTCAGTCTTGGGCTAGAATCCGGTTCTGAAGGACCATGTTATTTATTTATTTGTTGGGTTCAAAATCCCAGCTGAGCCGTGAACGGCCAAGTTCTAAAGGGCCAGTTCAACCTACAGCCCAAGTTAAGCTAAAATTAAAAACTTACGGACTTGACGTCCTATTAGGTCCTACCTCAGGGTTGCTGACTCGATGTGGGCCTACCTTAGGCCTCAGTTGCATGAATTTAAGATAAAAACAAAAGGGGCACTATTTATGGTCTTCTTTCTCAACCTTGCAACAACAACACAACCTGGACTATTGCACGATGCAACAATCTTGTGTCTAAACAACCAAACTGAATTGCAAGAGAGCTCTCTATAAGACCACACCCTGTAAGTACGGCATTCCACAAACGAGTAGAAAGGACGCGCAGCGCCCCAAAATGATGCCACCAGAGTGCCCAAACAATGATGCCACAAGAGCCCAAAACTGCTAGCTCTAAATTAAGTGAATTTTTCACTAACCTTACAATTATGAGATGGATATATATACACCTTAACTTAATATATACAAGCAATGCTGCATCAATCAGCTTAGTCATCATATCGCCTTGGGACAACAATGGTTCTTCCTCTTCTAGATTTTCTAACAGTCACCTTAGAAACACCACCTAATTACACTCAGCACCAACGATTAGGTCAGATAGAAAAAAACATCTCTAGGCTAGCCCAAAACAATACGAACAGCCGCGCTGGTTCGTTTATGCCTTGTTGTTGCCATTCAGCTTAGATTTAGTGATATTTCCCCTTTAGTGACTTTTAGACTATATACATATATACACACACACGTCACCTCACTCCTCCCCTTCAAGTTTAGTCTGTCAGGGGGATGAGGGACCCTAGACGACCTGCGGAGCGGGGTTGATGTAGTAGGATTAGGTGCAACCTGCATAGGCGGGCGAGTTGAACCATTTTCCGGAGGATCAGTTCTCTCTTCCGGAAGACTCTGGTCCTTCTGCAATTCACGTTCCCATATCTGGTCCTGATGTCGTTTAATAGAACGACCATCTTCTAGTTGGCACTTGAAGGAAACAGGGCCCGTTCTCTCCTGCACAGTTGCAGGAACCCATTTTGGTCCAACCCCATAGTTGCGAATCATAACTGGATCATTAGGTTGCGCTTCTAAACTCCCTCTTTTAGTGTCGTGGTACAACTTCTGTTTTTCCTGATGCCGTAAAACTCGTTGTTGTAACGTTTCGTTTGGACGTAACAAATCGAAAACTGAACGAATTCCCTGGCCAATCATAAGTTTAGAGGGAGACACCCCCGTCGTGGTGTGAGGTGTTATTCGATATTTAGACAAAAATTTATCCAACACCACTTGCATTTCCTCCCCACGAGAATGACGCAAGGCCGACTTGAAAGTACGGACCATGTTTTCCGCGAGACCGTTAGTAGACGGGTGGAAAACACTAGACTGGACATGTCTAATGCCATTTAGGTGGACAAAAGAACGAAATTCCTCACTCGTAAAACAAGTACCATTGTCGGAAACCAGGACTACGGGTAAACCCCATCGAGCGAAAACCGAACGGAGTAAGCGAATAGTAACACCCGAAGTCGTGGAAGTGGTTGGAAAAATTTCCACCCACTTAGAGTAGGCGTCCACAATGACTAGGAAATAAGTATTATTTATAGGACCTGCATAGTCAACATGGATCCTATGCCACGGTATAGTAGGCCATTCCCAAGGATGAAGTGGACTTTTCCTTGGGAGATCTCTGTTCTCTAGGCAGCTTTGACAGGAACGAACCAATGATTCGAGTTCTCCATCTAAACCAGGCCACCAGAAATAAGCTCTCGCCAGCTCTTTCATTTTTGTTGCGCCCATGTGTTCAGCGTGAAGTTCCTTCACTAAATTCGACCTGCCTTCATTTGGAATGATCACTCTGTGGCCTCATAAGAGACAGCCATTTTGAATGGAGAGGCCAGACTGACGTTGATAAAAAGGCTGTAATTCACTCTCAACCTTAGTAGGCCAACCAACTGAGCAGAAATGGATGACCCTAGACAGAATAGGGTCTGATTTTGTCCACTGCTCTATTTGTACCGCAGATACTGGAGTGGATTCCAAAAACTCCACCAAGTGAACCCATTCTGTAGGTATAGGTACACAATCATTTGGATTTTCTAAGGGCAACCTACTTGGCGCATCAGCCGTACCTAGAAGTTTACCTGACCGATGTACTAAGTCAAATTTATAGGCTTGTAGAATCAGTGCCCATCGTTGAAACCTACCTGAGGCCATAACTGGAATATTTTTATTAGGTGAAAATAAACCTAAAAGAGGCTTATGGTCAGTAATTAGCTTAAATTCATGACCCCATAGATAGAAATGAAATTTTTGTACTGCAAATACTAAGGCTAATGCTTCACGTTCCACTTGTGCATATCGTCTTTCAGTCTAAGTTAGTGTTCTAGAAGCAAACCAGATAGGCCTATCTACACCATCAATGTGGTGAGATAACTGCCCCAATTCCATAAGAACTGCTGTCTGCTGAAACTACGAGAGGAAGTTTAGGATCATAATGCACTAGGAGAGTGGACTTTAGTAGTACATCCTTGGAAGCCTCAAATGCTTCCTTTTGAGTTTTCTCCCATCTCCACTGTTCCCCAGATCGTAATAGCTTATTTAGGGGTTCAAGGAAAGTCGATGCATTGGCAAAAATTTCCAATAAAAGTTTAGGAGACCTAAATAAACTTGTAACTGTGTGATGTTTTGTGGAGGTGGTGCATTTTTTATTGCTTCTAGTTTATCCACCGTTGGATGAATGCCTGAGGCATCTATGCGGAATCCTAAATATGAAACCTCGTTAGTGACCCATGAACACTTTTCTCTCTTTAGCTTAAGTCCGGCATCCCGGAGTCTTTTTAGAACCGTGGTTAATCTAGTTAGGTGTTCTTTTTTAGAAGAACCTGAAATGAGGACATCATCTAGAAAGCAAAGTACCCCTGGAATGTGATCTAGAACTTGGTCCATTGTCCTCTGAAAAATACCCGGAGCCGATGCTATTCCATAGCATAGCCTATTGTACTTATATAGGCCTCGGTGCGTATTTATGATAGTTAGTTCTTTAGAGTTTTCATCTAAACTTAGTTGAGCATATGCTTGGGACACATCAAGTTTTGTGAAATATTTACCCCCAGCAAGAGAGCTAAATAATTCATCAGGCTTGGGTATAGGATAGCAATCTAGAAGGACGGCTCTATTTGCTGTTAAACGGTAATCCCCACATAACCGCACGGACTTGTCCGGTTTTAGTACAGGAACTACTGGGGCAGCCCACTTAGCGTGTGTGACTGGTTCGATAATTTTATCTTTTAGCAGCCTGTCAATTTCTAAATCTACCTTCTCCCGCAGTACATGCGCAGTTGAACGAGCCTTACAAGATTTGGGAGTTACATTAGGATCTACTTCTATGCAGACCTGATGGCCTTTTAGGTTGCCTACTTCAGGCCCCAAAACAGAAGAAAACTCCCTTAACAATGAATCTATGTCAGACGGATATGAGAGTGTATGCACATCTGCCTGACCCTTTGGCAAGATTTTGTCAATCGGCATTTTCAAAGCATCAATCCAATCACGGCCTAGTAGAGTAGGCCCTTGCTCATCCACCACTAAAAGGGTTAAGGGATGAGACGAAGTTTTCTGGTTGAGTGTAACTGTGACGGATGCTTCTCCACAAATAGGTATTTGTATGTCCCCATATTTCTTTAATGTAGTTTTAGATGCATGTAGTTTAGGTGTATTTTTGAAAGTTTTGTCAAAAACTGTTTTGGACATGACAGTTCGGGCAGCACCTGTATCTAGTTCTAGAGGAACTGTAATTCCATTTAGGCCTATCTCTACAATATATGGGCCTGTATTATTCCCACTTTGCTGCTCATAAAATAGGTACTCCACTCCAATGTTCGAAGTATTTCCCCTTTGAGGATTTACACTAGAGGTGTTAAAATTAGAATTTTCACCCTTCGTTTTCTTTGAAAAATACACTTTAGCTATGTGGCCTATTTTACTACAGTTTCGGCAAACTGCTTCTTTAAAAGGGCAGTCCTTCTTCCAATGGTGTTTTCCACACCCCGTACATGGCTTGGAAGGCTTAGTAGAATTAGTAGGCTTAGTTGTATTTGCCTCATACCTTTTATTTGCCTGTCTAGTAGGCTCATTGGGTCTGCCAGGCCTAGAAGATTTAAAGCTATTTACGTGTTGGGCTTTACTACTGTGATTTCCAAAAGCTCTAACATCTTTAGCAGCTGCTTCTCTAGCCGTAGCTATTTCTACAGCCTGACTAAAAGTTAGGTCCTGTATGGCTAATAGGGCTCTCTGGGTAGACTCCTCTTTGAGACCCATTACAAACCTATCTCTTAGCATTTCGTCTAATTTGTCCCCAAATTTACACGTACGGCTATGGCTTTTTATTCCTGTGACAAACTCTGCAATGCTTTCATTTCCCGTCTGATGCCTCGAATAAAATTTGAAACGTTCATAGATGAGAACTACTCGGGGTTTGTAGTGATCGGTTAGGGCCTGTACCAATTCATTATAGGTGCAAGTTTCCGGTGCTTTAGGATAAACTAGGTCCATAACTAAACCAAACGTTTTAGGGCCTATTATAGTTAAAAAGGTAGGTACTTTCTTAGCATCAGGAATGGAATTTGCCTCGAAAAACAACCTCACCCTAGTGGCATAAGCTTCGAAGTCCTCCCCAGAGTCTTCGTAGGGGCTTATATGGCCAATCACCGACATGCTAGAGCAAAACCGAATTAGGCCAAATAACGTGAAGTAGGTTAGATTAGGTTTAAATTTGATCTAGTTACTCCCCAGTTAGGGCTGAATAGTGAATTGTATTAGAGTTAGGGCTGGGTAGGAATTAGTTTTAGAGTTAGGGCTGAGTAGGAATTAGTTTTAGAGTTAGGGCTGAGTAGGAATTAGTTTTAGAGTTAGGGCTGAGTAGGAATTAGTTTTAGAGTTAGGGCTGAGTAGGAATTAGTTTTAGAGTTAGGGCTGAGTAGGAATTAGTTTTAGAGTTAGGGCTGAGTAGGAATTAGTTTTAGAGTTAGGGCTGAGTAGGAATTAGTTTTAGAGTTAGGGCTGAGTAGGAATTAGTTTTAGAGTTAGGGCTGAGTAGGAATTAATTTTAGAGTTAGGGATGAGTAGGAATTAATTTTAGAGTTAGGGCTGAGTAGGAATTAGTTTCAGAGTTAGGGCTGAGTAGGAATTAGTTTTAGAGTTAGGCCGGCGGGACCTACGCTATAGTACAGTAGCTTACCCACACAAACAAACCAAATCGGACGACCCACTAGGCTACATCCAATTTTCCAAACAACCACTTGAACCCAATAAGCCAAATTAAATCCAATGAGCCAAATTTAATCCAATGAACCAAATTTTAATCAAATGAGCCAAATTTAATCAAATGAGCCAAATTAAATCCAATGAGCTAATCGAATCCCATGAGCTTAATTGAATCCCATCCTCGTCGCCAAATGTGATAGCGTGGGGTAGACACCCCAGTTAGGTTACTTAGGTTCTAGCAAACAATCAAAGGCACTTACCGGTGCGTTGAATTAGATATTCCTTTGGGAGCCTACCATTAGATTCCTGTGTCCCACAAACAGCCTACCTAACTCTCTCTTACATTACCAATTTAGAAGCTATAGACATTACCCCTAACTATACTTAAGTACGGACAACTTCCTACCCCATTTGTCACCTTAGAAACACCAACTAATTACACTCAACACCAACGATTAGGTCAGATAGGAAAAAACATCTCTAGGCTAGCCCAAAACAATACGAATAGCCGCGTTGGTTCGCTTATGCCTTGCTGTTGCCATTCAGCTTAGATTTAGTGATATTTCCCCTTTAGTGACTTTTAGACTATATACATATATATACACACACGTCACCTCAAACACCGAGAAATTTCGGCTATTACGGTATGGAAAAAGAGAAGACCTAAAATCCATGGAATATTATACCCCAAATGGACAGGAAATTCAGAGAAATTCCAGAGCAAAAGATTTAGTGGTTGTAATGACAGATGATGCGAAATTTGAAACACAAAATAAGATAGCAGTAAACAGAGCAAAGAGAACAACGGGTCAGATATTGAGAACATCTACTGAAAACCCTGATAATACCCAAATTGGAATACTGCTCGGTCCTAACATCCCCATATAAAAATATAAAAAAGAAGACATTAGACAGCTGGAAAGGATCCAAAGAAGCTTCACAGCCAAGATCAATGGGTGCAAAGAACTAAATTACTGGGAAAGGTTACGAGAACTACACCTATATTCACTGGAAAGGAGAAGAGAGAGATACACCATTATTTACACTTGGAAAATAATGGAGAAACTTGTCCCTAATCTTACCCTGAATCCTATAACTCCCCAAACAACGGTGGAAAGTAGAAGCGGTAGACTGTGTCCTATTCCCAAATTGAAGGCGAGATAGGGAACATCCTTAACTCTGAAAGAAAATAGTTTTATAGTGAGAGGACCAAAACTGTTTAATCAGTTGCCCAAAGACCTAAGAAACACGAAGGGAGTTGCAGTGGAAATCATCAAAAGAAGTCTAGAGGCTTGGCTCAGAACAATCCCCGATGAGCCGGATGTAGCTGCCTCTGTGAGGTGGAGAGCGCAAGAATCCAACTCATTACTTCATCAGGCCAACTCGAGAGGAGGGGCGACAAGTGTTAGAAAATCTAGAAGAGGAAGAACCATTGTTGTCCCAAGACGATATGATGACTAAGCTGATTGATGCAGCATTGCTTGTATATATTAAGTTAAGGTGTATATATATCCATCTCATAATTGTAAGGTTCGTGAAAAATTCACTTAATTTAGAGCTAGCATTTTTGGGCTCTTGTGGCATCATTTTTTGGGGCAGTGAGCGTCTTTTCTACTCGTTTGTGGAATGTCGTACTTACAGGGTGTGGTATTATAGAGAGCTCACTTGCAATTCAGTTTGGTTGTTTAGATACAAGATTGTTGCATCGTGCAATAGTCCAGGTTGTGTTGTTGTTGTTGCAAGGTTTAGAAAGAAAACCATAAATAGTGCCCCTTTTGTTTTTTATCTTAAATTCATGCAACTGAGGCCTAAGGTAGGCCCACATCGAGTCAGCAACCCTGAGGTAGGACCTAATAGAACATCCAAGTCTGTAAGTTTTTAATTCTAGCTTAACTTGGGCTGTAGGTTGAACTGGCCCTTCAGAGCTTGGCCGTTCACGGCTCAGCTTGGATTTTGAACCCAATAAAAAAAAAATAATAATAATAACATGGTTCTTCAGAACCGGATTCTAGCCCAAGACTGAGTCAGTGACTATTTTTCGGCAAAGTTCTGATTGTGCAAATTGTAGCCCAAGTTAGGCCTAGACGGGTTGAACATAATTGAGTTAAGGTCCCAGGGTAGAAAGTTTGGTCGCCCAATTGCGAAACTTGGCCACTCGTCTGTCGTTGTTTTGGGCCTACATTTTTACCGGTTTGGTTAATTTTGGTTTATTATTGAGTTAAGGTCCCAGGGTAGAAAGTTTGGTCGCCCAATTGCGAAACTTGGCCACTCGTCTGTCGTTGTTTTTGGCCTACATTTTTACCGGTTTGGTTAATTTTGGTTTATTATTCGTAGGCGAAGGTTGCAGACTTCGGTGCGCCAGTTACTTGGGTGGAAAATTTGGTATTCCATACTGGTGGTTGGTCAGTACCCCACCCAGCAATTCAGTTTATTTGAAAAAAGCAAAATTTGCGTTTGATCAGTTTGGTTAAGTATTTTTGCCAATTCAGCTTATTTGGCATTGAGCCCAATTGTTGTTTGCATTGAAGATGAGTGCATCTGAATTGAACAAGTTTAAAAAAAGGAGAAGCGCCTACAAAGGTCTAATTACAAAGGTCATTGCCACTATAGATTCTGCCATAGAGCAAGAGGATTTAAGATTAGTGACTGCGCAGCTTTCCATATTAGAAACTAAAAAGGTTGCTCTAAGTGAAGTAAATGTTAAAATTGAGGCTCTTATAGAAGAGGATGAAATAGAAAATAACATAATTTACTTTGAAGAGATTATTGATGATATAATTAAAGTATGTCACCGACCAAAGAGTTTCGCAGCTCAGTACAGTTAGAGACCAGGTCTAATAATGAAACACAACCCTCAACAAATGGTGTTTGTGAAGTTAAGGTTAACAGATCTGCAGTTCAATTACCGAGGCTTGTACTCAAAACATTTTCTGCGAGTATTCAGGAATGGCAAGGATGGCCGACAGTTTTCAATCAGCAGTTCATTCTAGTCAAGTGTTAAGTGCGGTGGAGAAGTTTAATTATTTGCAGTCCCTCTTGGAAGTGGAGGCAGCAAAGACAATAGCAGAATTAGCATTAACAGAGGCTAATTATAATGTGGCTTGGGATATATTAAAGAAACGGTTTGGTAAGCCAGAGATCTTAATTAAAAGCCACCTCCGTGAACTTTTAGCTATACTTCCTGTTAATAATCCCAATAGTGTCAAGGAGTTACGGCAGTTATATGATGAATTTGAAGTTAGAACTAGATCCCTGGACAACTTGGGTGTAGGAATGGAAAGGTATGGTATAATGTTGGTTACTATACTGGAGTCTAAATTGCCTAGCTCAATTTTGCTTGAATTAAGTAGGGGACACTCTACAGAACATGTGTACATCCCCCTTCAGCAGATGTTGTCTTTTAGGCACAGAATTAGCAAGACGAGAGGGAATTGAGTTTGCACAGTGGGATGTTAAACAAGGGGACAAAGGCAGGCACAGCACCAAGGTTTCTACAAAAAGGAATAGCCCAGGTACAGTGTCAGCTCTACATGCATCCTCTGAGAATAAATTAAAGAGAATCAAGGAATGCATATTTTGCGAAGGCAACCACAAGTCATATAAATGTGAAGTGGCTGAGGCTTTACCTTTTGAGGAGAGAAAGGACAGGGTAACTAAATCCACAGCATGTTTTAAATGTTTTTTGAAAGGTCACAGAGCAAGGTTTGCACATTGGGATGTTAAACAAGGGGACAAAGGCAGGCACAGCACCAAGGTTTCTACAAAAAAGAATAGCCCAAGTACAGTGTCAGCTCTACATGCATCCTCTGAGAATAAATTAAAGGGAATCAAGGAATGCATATTTTGCGAAGGCAACCACAAGTCATATAAATGTGAGGTGGCTGAGGCTTTACCTTTTGAGGAGAGAAAGTACAGGGTAACTAAATCCACAGCATGTTTTAAATGGTTTTTGAAAGGTCACAGAGCAAGGTTTTGTAAGTTTAAAATTTTGTGCAAAAAATGTCATGGCAGGCATCAGCCATTATTGTGTGAAAACACTCCTAGTAGGCCTACCCCAGAAGTAGAGACATCAGTGGCACATGCCACTGCTATGAAAGGGAGTAAAAGTAAAGGGGGATTATTGCAAACAGCTGCAGCCTTATTAATTGGGAATGATGGAGAAGCTACTGTAAGAGTGTTGTTTGATAGTGGTAGCCAGTGTAACTTTATTAAGACCAGAATTTCCAGAAAATTGAAGTTTAAAGAAATTAAGAGGGAAAATTTAAGAATTTCTGGGTTTGGGGGTTCCGTTCAAAACCGAACCAAAGTTAAGAAGGTAGAAGTTCTGATTAAGGGGTTGTTACCACAAAGTCCCACTATCAAGGTCCAAGCTGTAGAGATTGAGGAACTTTGTGCTCCAGTCGCTACTTGTTTAGATATGGCATGTGTCCAAGAATTGCAAGTTAAAGGAATTAATTTGGGCAATAATAAGTTTGAAGGAACAGAAGATATTATTGACTATTTATTGGGACTTCATCACTGGTAATATTGTCCGCACATCTCGAGGCCCGGTAGCTATTGAAAGTAAGCTAGGCTGGATGCTACATGGTAGCTATTGCAATGAAATAGAGGTTAAAGCTCTTTTTGTTAAGATTGAGGAGAACAGCCATGGTTTGGAAAGGCATTTGAAAGCCTTTTGTGAACTTGAATCTATTGGCATAAAGGACAAACAGGCAAGTACAGTGAACAATGATGTTTTAGAGCAATTTGAAAAAGGGATTGGGTTTAGAGATGGTTGCTATGAAGGTGGCCTCCCTTGGAAGGATTCTTGCAAACCCGGTTCAAACCTTCAGCTAGCTAATCGGAGGTTGGAGACTTCATTGTACAGGCTAAGAAAAAATGAGTTGTTAATTGAATACAATGAGGCCATCCTAAGCTATGTAAGGGAGGGCTATGCTGAAAGGGTGCAAGGTGAGCTGGTGAGCCAGGAGGCACATTATCTGCCACACCATGCAGTGGTACGGCGAGACAAAACTACCACCAAACTGAGGGTAGTTTTTGATGGCTCAGCCAAGGACAAAGGTGGTGTGTCCTTGAATGACTGTTTGGATGCTGGGCCAAATTTAAATGCAGATTTATTTTCCTTGTTACTGAGATTCAGGTTTGGTAGAGTAGCATTGACTGCTGATGTGAAGCAAGCCTTTTTGCGGATAAAGTTAAAACCAGAGGACAGAGATGCAGTAAGGTATCTGTGGGTGGATACGAAAGACTTGTTGGAAAATGAACCTAAGGTTCAAGCATATAGAATGAAGTCAGTGTTGTTTGGCCTCAGCTCTAGTCCATTTCTGTTGGCAGCTACTATGCAGTACCATTTTAAGAAATATTCTGAAGTCTATCCTAACACTATTGAACACATAAGGAAGAATTTTTATGTTGATGATTTGCTGTGTTCCGTGGATAATAGAGAAATGGCTAAACAGATATTCATGGAGGCTAGAGCTATAATGAGGGAGGCTGGCATGGAGCTTAGAAAATGGCAGACCAATCATTCTCAATTACAAGAGTTTATGAGTCAGTCCTGTGTAGTACCTGATGCAGCAGAAAGTATTGAGGATTCTGGTATTAAGGAGTTGTGGGCAATTGACGCAAAAGTGCTAGGCATTGTTTGGCAGCAAGGAGATGATTTGTTTACCTTCCATGGGAAATCTTTAGTAGAGCTGGCTGAGAATGAGACAAGGTGGACAAAACGTACAGCTCTTAGTTTGGCTTCAAAGGTCTTTGATCCTCTTGGATTCCTGGCTCCATTCGTGATAAAGTAAAAAATTTGGTTTCTTGGAGACATTGAAATCCCAAGATGGTACTTTGGAGAGTTGAACAATAGTCCAGACAATTTGGAGCTGCACATCTTTTGTGATGCAAGTGAGGAAGCCTATGCAACTTGTATTTATATAAGAGGCACACTGCAAGAGGAAGTAAGTTGCAGGTTGGTTGCTGCAAAGAGCAGAGTAGCACCTTTGAAAAGGCTTTCTATTCCAAGGTTGGAATCGATGGGTGCAGTTATTGCTAGTCGGCTTGCAGTTACAGTGCAAAAGTCTTTGGCCCTCTATGAAATTCGAAACTATTATTGGACAGACTCCACTATAGTTTGGCACAGTTTAAGAAGCCAGGCAAGGAAATGAAAACCATTTGTTGCCAATAGGGTGGAGGAAATTCAAGCGCACACAGATCCCAAGCAATGGAAGCATTGTTTCAGTGAAAGATCTTGCACTGTCAAGTTTGTGGTGGAATGGGCCAGAGTGGCTAAAACTTGGAAGTGAAAACTGGCCTTCTAATCAGCCTATTGTAGGAGAATGCCAGGCTGAAGAAACATGGGTGAGTGAGGTGAGAAAATGCACTGTGAACAGTTGTCAAGTTATGCAGCAGGACCCCATATTGAGGCTTGAGGACATTAGCAGTCTGAAAAGGTTAAGAGTGACAGCATGGGTATATAGATTTACCAACAATATTAAGGGAGAAACAAGAAAGGAATGAATTCTGAGCAGTAAGGAGATTCAGAAAGCCAGGAAATACTGGGTGGTATATGTGCAGAAGGAAAAATTTGGTGAAGAGAGGAAATTGCTCACCAGCCGTCCATTACAGGTTCTACCAACACATTCTGCTCTCAAGGGTTTGGATGTGTTTTTGGATCAGGATTTATTGAGAGTAGGAGGTAGACTACAGTTTTCTGGGCTTCCAGAGGAGAAAAGACATCCAATTTTGCTACCTTCTGGGGGGCACTTTGTGGACCTTTTGATCCTGGATACTCATCATAAGTTGTTTCATGCTGGAGTTAGATAAGTGATAATAGAGTTCAAACAACAGTTTTGGATTCCCAAAATTAGACAAGTAGTAAAAAAGGTCTTGCATAAATGTGTGATTTGCAAGCGTTGGAGTGCAAAGCCTTATTATGAAAAGGTGCCTCCACTTCCAAGAGAACGGTGTGTCTATACAGCCCCATTTGATGTAGTGGGAGTAGACTTCGCAGGTCCAGTCTATGTGTATGAGCAAGGGGAGTCTAACAAAGGTTATATGTCTTTTCACATGTGCTACCACCAGAGCAATCCATTTGGAGTTGGTAAGCAACTTAAGTAGTGATGTATTTCTTTTGGCCTTTAAAAGGTTTGTGAACAGAAGGGGTTTCCCAAATAAAATCATATCGGATAATGCAAAAACCTTCAAAAAGGCTGCAAAGGAACTCCAAGAAGTTTGGTCCTTGCTAAAAGAGGAAGGATTCCAATCCTACTTTTCAACACCAAGGGGTACAGTGGGAGTTTATTGTTGATTGAGAGAGCACCATGGTGGGGAGGATTTTGGGAAAGGCTAGTGAGAAGTGTAAAGTGTCCATTAAAGAAACTTTATCTAATGCTCATTTGAGCAAAGAAGAATTCTGCATTGTTTTATGTGAAGTAGAAGCAATGGTGAATAGTAGGCCTATCACTTTTGCTTATAACAGTATGCAGGATGCAGAGCCATTGACACCAAATCATTTTCTTTATGGTAAACGATTAACATCAAGCCCTAGTGTGCCAGAAGACTTGCAGCCTATCCAGAGCACTCAAGGAGAGTTAACCAGAAGGTTCAGGTACCTTGAAGAGCTACAAGATCAGTTATGGAAGAGGTGGCAGATGGAATACTTGCCAGAACTCAATTATTACCCATCAGGCAATGTAAAGGGCTCCAATGCAAATTGTATCAAGATGGGAGAAGTGGTAATGATTGGGGATGAAAGACCAAGGCAATGCTGGAAGCTTGGCATAATTGAAGAGTTGTTTGTTGGCAAAGACAATTTAGTTAGGTCTGCACTGGTAAAGACTTCAGGATGAAAATTAAAGAGACCTATACAAAACCTCTATGCTTTAGAAATCAGCAAAAACACGGATAGTCAAGATGAAACATTTGAGTTACAGCCTCATGGAGAAGGCTTGGCTAAACTTGCAGAAGGTAATGACAACAATACCTCTTCGGTGGGGAGTGTTAGAAAATCTAGAAGAGGAAGAACCATTGTTGTCCCAAGGCGATATGATGACTAAGGTGATTGATGCAGCATTGCTTGTATATATTAAGTGAAGGTGTATATATATCCATCTCATAATTGTAAGGTTAGTGAAAAATTCACTTAATTTAGAGCTAGCATTTTTGGGCTCTTGTAGCATCATTGTTTGGGCACTCTTGTGGCATCATTTTTTGGGGCGCTGCGCGTCTTTTCTACTCGTTTGTGGAATGTCGTACTTACATGGTGTGGTATTATAGAGAGCTCACTTGCAATTCAGTTTGGTTGTTTAGATACAAGATTGTTGCATCGTGCAATAGTGCAGGTTGGGTTGTTGTTGCAAGGTTTAGAAAGAAGTCCATGAGTCGTGATCAGTCTTTCTCAGTCGTGATCAGTCTTTCCTTGTGAACAGACGTGTTTTATCGAGTGTCCAGTGTTACCAATTGAATAAGTGGTTATCGTTCAATTGTCTAAAAAAAAAGTGTTTGGTGCATTCTTAAGTAAATTACTTCGTGTTACTAATCATTCATTAACGAATATATTTCATTTATTGACTTTATTCATTACTATATTACTTGACTAAACCAAGCGTAGTGCTTTGTTTGTTTTCCGAATCTATTACTACACGAGGTTTCATAAGGTTGAAATTTCCTTGGTTTGCCTTTTTTGTTTTTCAAATCTATCAGAAACGAGGTTTCTTAAGGTTCATTTTCCCTTCACACACTACCTGACCTCCCGAAGGGTCAATCACCGTGGGAAAAAAGGAATTAAGTCGGTCGAAGAGCGGACAGATAAGTGCCATTTAATACTTTTTCTTTAACGGATCTTTCGTCGGTAGATTAATTATATATTCATTTTGCATAAAATTGTGTTACAAGAACCTGTTTCTGCGTTTCAAGAACATTTTTCCCTGTTTTCGCAGGTGACGGCACAAAGAGCGTGCGGTATACCTGCGTTGTAATTTATTAATTTCTAAACGCTCGTTTTTTGTTTTTGTTTGTTTTTTAACTAATTAAAAGCATGGCACCCCAGTCAAGTACTTGCAGTCGCTGTGAAGGGAAATTTGCCGATACGCGTTTACAATGGCTAATAATAATGAACAGTTAGTTTGCAGGTGGTGCTCAAGCATGGAAGTGCTGAGGAACGAGTTACAAAGTGAGAGGGAGGGCAGGTTGAGGCTTGAAGAAAGCGTGATGCTCCTGACGGCAAAATTAGAATCCCTTGAGACTCCAGTTACGACCTCTAATGCCTCAATTTCTACTAATAATATAAATAGTACTAATAGCACTCTCTCTTCCCCCAGTTCCCAACCCTTCGTTCGAGTGCGAAATGTAGCCCGATTGAGAAAAGCAAAGACTTGTCTACCAGTAATAACAAGCAATAAGTTTTCTGTTTTAGGTTTCGAAGATGCTGATGAACCGGAAATACGACTCGTTGGCGATTCCATTGTTCGAGGGCAGCTCGAGGAATTCTGTGGGAGAAACCCTCGTCGTAGGCGCCGTTACTGCTATCCTGGTACAAGGGTGGAGGATATAACTAATAGTGTTGACCATTTTACAGACGGTACCTCTGAAGACACAACGTATGTTATTCATGTCGGTACTAATAACGTTTTAAATTCTAGATCGGAAGAACTGCTGGCTAGGTACAGAGACTTATTAGACCGATTAAAGGAGAAAACTAATAAGATTGTTTTAACAGGTATATTTCCTCGAATTATCCAACGTAACGATTGCTACAGCAAGGCGACCTATATTAACAATAACCTAAAGTCTCTTTGCCAACAGGAAGGAGTGCATTTTGCGAATTTTTGGAACAGTTTCTACGGCAAGAGGGACTTGTTCCTCGGGGATGGACTTCATCTTAATGACGTTGGAGCTGCGCGTTTAGGAAGACTATTTCATAATACTGTCTCTTCTTTTCAGGCTGCCGTAACTCGAGCGGTCCCAGCGTAAATTCCACAAATTTCCCCTGCGCTCGCGAAGGTGTCGCAGTTACAAACAATTTGAAGGTTCTATCCTTAAATGCTCGTAGCCTACGAAATAAAATAAACGAATTTTTTTCTTTAATTGCTTGTAAAGACTATGATGTAATTGCGATAAGTGAATCGTGGCTTAGCACTGAAACACGTGACTTTGTAGGGGAGTATCAAATTAAAGGTTATAGACTTTTTGTTAAAAACAGAATAGGTAGGCGAGGAGGCGGTGTTATGTTGTATATCAAAGATAATATTGCGAACGTTATAGAAGTAAAGAACACAATTCCGGAACCGATAGATTCGACTATAGCAGAACTTAAATTGAACGATTTCAAACTTGTTGTTGCGGTTATATATAGGCCCCCTAATCAAACAGCTGATACGGACGAAGCGTTATATCGTGAACTAAAGAGAATAATCGGTAGTGAGCAGGCTTTAGTTATGGGTGACTTTAATTGCGCCAACGTGAATTACGATACAATGCAGGGAGACGCGGAAGGTAATCGTTTAGTTAATTTTCTCGAGGATAGCTTTCTTATTCAAAAGGTTGGGGAACCTACGAGGTTGGACAGTATTTTAGATTTAGTAATAACTACGGATGATAGGCTAATTACTGATCTTCAAGTAATAGAACCGTTAAGCAATAGCGATCACAATATGGTAGAGTTTCTCCTCTCAGTAAGTCACTCGGAACCAACTAACTCGACTAAAATTCCTAACTTCCAGCACGCAGACTTTAGTAAATTTCGAAATAAATTGTCACACGTCAATTGGGAAAACGTAATGGGAAACTCCAACGCAAAACTAATGTGGGAATCGTTCGAAACGGTATTTAGGACTATAAATGATGAATGTGTACCGTACAAAATTAAGCGTACGAAAGTAAACAACAAGCCCTTGTGGTTTACTTCTAGAGTAGGAGACATTATGAAGAGTAGAGATAGGGCTTATAGGCTACATAAATGCGATAAAGACAATTTGTGGTTACGAAACAACTACATATCTCTAAGGCGTGAAGCGAAAAGTGTAATAAAAAAGTCCAAGCGCGAATTTGAAATCTCCATAGCTCGTGACGGTAAAGAAAACCCCTAGCGATTCTTTCAATACGTCAATAATAGAAATCCAGTAAAAAGTGTCTTGGGGCCTTTGAAAAATGTAAACGGAGATCTAGTTTCTGAAAACAAGGAAATGGCTACCTTGCTAAATGAATTTTTTACGTCAGTTTTTACTATAGAAGATGTAACGAATATCCCTACGGTCATAGACACAATACCTTTTGATAACGGTAATACTTTGGATAATATCGTGGTTAGTGAAGGGGAGGTAATGCGCTATATTGATAAAATGAAAACGCGTAAATCACCGGGCCCGGATTCCATATATCCCATACAACTAAAAGAATTAAAAGATAGCATTGTTGTGCCGCTGACAAAGATTTTTAATGCGTCTATTTCTGAGGGTTCCGTACCAGATAATTTCAAGTTAGCAAACGTAACACCTATCTTTAAGAAAGGCGTTAAAGGTGCGGCGTGAAATTATAGGCCAATCAATTTAACGTCTGTTGTAGGTAAGCTACTGGAATCAATAATTGCACGGGTATGCATCAATTTTGCTGTCAAGGGTTTTGTAAGTGATTCTTATAGAGTTTCTCCTGCTGATTTCGAATCTGCAATCCGTTTTTCTCAATCAGCTCAGGTTATCCGGATATGGCCTCATAAGTAAAATAGAATTTTTCGTGATTTTGTCAAAGCGGAATTGGAACAGTAACATCTATCATCACTTGTTTCACTTGTATAATATCTTTTTTTACTTTTCAGGCATAAGATAAAATATTTCATAATGAATAGAGCGTGTAAAAATGATCCCAATAGATTTTGCTACATATGTGGGACGGTTACCATGCCAAATAACCAGTCCCAAATCACTAAATTTGTGAAGACAATGTATAGAGCATACTTTGGAATTAAGCTAGGGGACCAGGACAAAAATTTCGCCCCTCATATGTGCTGCAAGACGTGCATTGAAAATTTGAGAAGATGGAGCAAAGGCAGAGCGAAATCTTTGCCTTTTGGAATTCCCATGATTTGGAGAGAAGGAAAGGATCACGTAACAGATTGCTATTTCTGCATGACAAACCTCCAAGGTGGGCTTATAAATTTATTTTTCTTAAATATTTTGAAATCCTCGTATGAAACTTGACATAATATTCACCATAATGTAATATTCACCATATATAGCATAATATTCACCATAATGGTAATCATACATTTACATATACATATTGTTATAGAAAATACATTTACACATACATATTGTTATACAAGTTACATTTACATGTATACCCTGACATTCCTTCTGCTATGAGACCTGTACCCCATGGTCCTGGAATTCCAATACCCGACCCACCTCAAACCCTGGACTTCGATGATTCTGATGATGAATCAATGACCAATGCCAATGACCAGTCCCAGTCGTATATACCTCAAAATACCGCTTCAAATGAGCCGAGGCCTCTCAACCAGGCCAAACTTAATGATCTTACCAGGGATTTAGGACTTTCCAAATTAGCTGCCGAGATCTTGGGCTCACGACTTCGAGAGGACAACTTGCTGGCTCCGGGAACAACATTCTCCTGGTATAGGAAACGAGAGGAAGAATTCCGCAAGTTTTTTGCAGTGCACGAAAATACCTCTTCCTTAGTGTACTGCTGCAATGTTGAGGGGCTAATCGAATCCTTGGGCCTGCCATATAACGCATCAGAATGGAGGCTATTTATAGACTCGTCTAAATGAAGTTTGAAAGCAGTACTTCTCAACATTGGGAATAGGGTTGCATCAGTCCCTGTAGCACATTCCGTACAACTTACTGAGAGCTACGATAACATGAAAATTTTACTGGATGCTCTCGTATACGACCAACATAACTGGAGGATCTGTGGAGATTTGAAGGTAATACTAATATCATAAGTAAACTATTGCTATTGACTATGTTGTTTTTCCAAAGGTTATTTGAGAGCGTATAAGAACACTTAACTTCCCCACAGAAGTGATACAGTCCAATGCATAGATTTTTTTATCTGATAGAACAAATTCTCTAAATTCTTTAAATATTTTCATTTTTTTTTCAGATTGTGGCATTTGTATTGGGAATGCAAGGGGGATACACGAAATACCCATGTTTCCTCTGCAAATGGGATAGCCGAGCGGATGAGAAGCACTATGCACAGCGTGAATGGACATCCAGAGAGAATTTTGAACCTGGGTCGCATAATGTCGTTTCAGTGCCCCTTGTACCACCAACAAAAATTTTGCTCCCACCACTTCATATTAAGCTGGGCTTGATGAAAAATTTCATCAAATCAATGAATAAGAAGGGTTCAGCATTCCGATATCTCGAGAGTAAATTTACTCATATATCTGATGCTAAACTAAATGCTGGGGTTTTAGATGGTCCTCAAATTCGAACTTTGATCAAGGATACTCAGTTCGAAAACGCAATGACTCCAACTGAGAAGAATGCCTGGCAGGCATTCAAATCAGTTGTCACTGATTTTCTTGGCAAGCGTAGAAGTCCAGAATACGAGTCCGTTGTCGAAAACTTGATGGAAGCTTTCAAAGCTCATGGGTCGCGCATGTCCATAAAAATGCACTTTTTGTGGTCCCACTTGGACTATTTTCCTGAAAATTGCGGGGATTAGAGTGAGGAACAGGGTGAATGATTTCACCAAGATATCAAAATAATGGAAGAGAGGTACCAGGGAAACTGGGATATCAATATGCTGGCGGACTATTGCTGGTGTTTGAAGCGAGACGTGCCAGAAGAAAAACACAGACGGAAAGCCAAAAAACTTCATTCATTCCTCAATAAACTTTTTTCCATATTCATTGTATGAATAAAAGTATTTATTCACACAATGCTTTCATTTTTCACGTGTTCTTATAATATTACTCGTATCTACAGTGTTTAAGCTAAAAAAATTAATAAATTTGGGGATAAAATTGGACTTATAATAAATGGCCAATAGAGAAAAAACCTGACCTGATTGAGGAAAACCAATGTCATTTTCGAATTCAGCATGGTCGAATTATATAATATGAGTTGAAAAAACCCTCACAGCAGACAAAAAAATTTCAGATGCATACCAGTGTTATTGATCGTATAGTCGAACACTTAGAAGTGCATAAACTAGTTAGAAATACGCAGCACGGTTTTAGGCGAAACAAATCTTGCTTAACTAATCTTTTAGAATTTTTTCAAAGCGTGGTTGACGTTTACGATAGTCATCGGGCGGTTGATGTAGTGTATTTAGATTTTCAAAAAGCGTTTGACACCGTGCCGCACAAAAGACTCATTGAAAAAACTAAGGCTCATGGAATCAGGGGTGTAGTAATAAATTGGATAGAAGAGTGGTTGCGAGGTAGGAAACAGAGGGTGGTCGTTGATGGAGCGGAGTCATCTTGGGCTAATGTAGCGAGCGGCGTTCCTCAGAGTTCTGTATTGGGCCCCTTGCTTTTTCTTATATATATTAACGATTTAGATGTCGGTCTAGTTAGTACAGTTTCAAAGTTTGCGGATGACACGAAGCTGGGTGGTAGGGCGATTAATGACGAAGATAGAGGTAAAATCCAGGAAGATCTGAATAAAATCGTTGATTGGTCAGTCACATGGCAAATGAGATTTAACGTTGATAAGTGCAAAATTTTGCATATAGGTTCGCGTAACGGTAATTTTGCGTATAGTATGTCAGGGAAAGATTTAACAAGGGTAGACCAGGAAAAAGATTTAGGAGTTATAGTCACTGGTGATTTAAAAGTAGCGAAACAAAGTACAGCAGCGGTCAATAAGGCGAACAAAGTGTTAGGTTTTATAGCTCTAAATTTTGAGTACAAATCGCGCGATATTATAGTTCCTCTTTATAAATCATTAGTTAGACCCCATTTGGAGTACGCGGTCCAATTTCGGAATCCGCATGTGCGCAAAGATATAGACAAATTCGAAAGAGTTCAAAGACGAGCAACTAAGATGATTCCGTCGCTTAGGTCAAAGTCGTACGAGGATAGGCTTAAGGAGTTAAAATTGACAACACTCGAGACTAGGAGGCTAAGGGGTGATCTAATCCAGGTTTTCAAAATTATGAATGGGTTCGATAACGTAGATAGAGATAGCTTTTTCGAAATATCTCAATATAATAGGACAAGAAATAACGGGTGTAAGTTGACAAGTAGAAGGTTCGAGACAGCAGTGGCCAAAAACCTTTTTTACGCATAGAATAGTAAATAGGTGGAATAGTTTGCCGGTAGAAGTAATTAGTAGCACGTCTATAAACATGTTTAAAAATCGATTAGACGCATATGTTGATAGACTGGGTATAGTTTAAGGTAGTAAAATTAAGGCTTTGTGGTGATAGATCCCACAGCTCAACACAAGTGTTGTGGGATATAGGGAGGCAGCATCTTCGGTTAAGGGATACTCTCTGTCCTTACACACCCCATTTAAAGAGATTCCTCTGCCGAGCGGTGCCCCCCATTGTACTGTGAGGTATTGAAAAACTCATGATCTTCACTTGCCCCACAAACACCTTGAAATGGGAGACTCAAAATGGGTGCACACACATTTCTACATTACTGTACAGTCTTTACAGCCACACCTACACTTTTCCTCCTAAGTATATATATTGTAATGTATATGGTTGTAAATTTTGACTTGGTCCGCAATCGATATGGACCGTGACTTATTTTTCGTTGGCAAGGTACTAGTATTGACGGATACCGTAATGAAATTGACTGGATTCTTTGGATCTGATATATTTGCATGTCGGTTATAAATAGATATAGAGTGTAACATATTTGTGGATAGTAGTCTATTATGACTTGATCCTCTGGATCCAGAGATTCTATCTTTAGTTTTAAATCGATAATTAATTAGTTTTAAATTGATCATTTTTTAGTTTTGTAAAAATTGGTCGTTGCCAATGTACAGGCAGTTTGTGCATAAATTTCTTTTGTTCTTGTGGTTCGGAACCCACGTAAAATTGTAGGTCCCCTCCGCCACCACGGAGGACATACACAATACACAATTACGAACACAGTTTGGTACACCAGCCATTAGTGGATCCTAGGGTCTTTGTTGGTCTGAAACATTACATTATATAGTGCCCCTTTTGTTTTTTTATCTTAAATTCATGCAACTGAGGCCTAAGGTAGGCCCACATCGAGTCAGCAACCCTGAGGTAGGACCTAATAGGACTTCCAAGTCCGTAAGTTTTTAATTCTAGCTTAACTTGGGCTGTAGGTTGAACTGACCCTTCAGAGCTTGGCCGTTCACGGCTCAGCTGGGATTTTGAACCCAATAAAAAAAATAATAATAATAATAACAAGCTTGACCTTCGCGAAATGAGAAATCATCGCGCGAAACCTTTGTAAGGTTGTAAGGTAAGGTTATATATATAATATATATATATAATATATATATATATATATATATATATATATATATATATATATGTAAGGTAAGGTTTATATATATATATATATATATATATATCCCCCAATATAATGATCTGCGGAGACTTTAACTTCCCATTTATAAAATACAAAAAGGTGAATAGGAATATATATATTCACCAGGACAAGGGGGGCACAAGAGAAGATCAGGAACAAGCAAAAATGTTGATGGCTCTCACAAACGAGTTTATGCTGACACAGGAGATAACAGAAAATACCAGAAAAAATAACTGCCTGGATCTGGTATTCACGAATAACACGAACTTGATTGCTGATATAAAAATAACCCCAACCATTATCTCAGACCACAACTTAATCGAGATATCAACAAATATGATGGCAGCATTAGAAGACAATACACATATTGTGGAAAGAAGTAAATTCGAGGCCTTTAACTTAAACTCGAAGACTATAAATTGGGAAGCAATCAGATCGCACATTGCCCAAATAGAATGGAGAACAATTTTCGAGAATAAAACAACGGAAGAAATGCTAACAACTTTGGAGGAAAAAACGCTGAGAATTTTAGAAAAATATGCTCCGAAATCACAGCCAAAAGGAAAGAGGAGCTGGCTAGAAAGGCAAAAGAGAAGACTATTCCGCAAAAGAAAGAGAGTGGAGGCGAAGTTAGGAAACTGCGGAGATAATGGCAGGAAAATAATAAAAGAAAAACTGGAGGGTATCGATAGGGAAATACAAGCCCTGATTAAGGACCATACAGAGAGGGAAGAGGAAAAGGCGGTAGAAGCAATAAAGGAAAATCCAAAATACTTCTATAGCTATGCAAAAAGGAAAACAAAAACGCGCGCCGCTATTGGGCCCTTAAGGACGGGAAATAATGAACTAACCGACGATCCAAAAGAAATATCTCATACAATGAGAGCTCAATATGAATCAGTTTTCAGTACCCCAAAAAGTGACAAAGCGATACCTGACATAAATGCATTCTTTGAAGAGGAATTGCAAGGAGAGTATATAACAGACTTTGAGTTTACACCAGAAGATGGAGCGAGAGCTATAGAACAAATGAAACTACATTCAGCTGCAGGTCCGGACAATTGGAACGCATTATTGATTAAAAACTGTAAAAATGAAATAGCTACACCTTTATACTGGATATGGAGAAGATCCCTAGACACTGGGGAAATACCGAGCATCTTGAAAAGAACAAACATTGTCCCTATATATAAAGGAGGGGACAGATCTCAAGCAAAGAACTATAGACCAGTGTCATTGACGTCCCACCTCACCAAAGTATTTGAAAGAATAGTTAGACAGAAAATTTATGATTTCCTGGAGACACGGGAAAGATTCAACGAAAATCAGCATGGATTCCGATCAGGTAGATCATGCCTATCACAACTAATAGAGCACTACAACAATATCCTAGATGCATTGGAAGGCAATGACAACTACGATGTTATATACACAGATTTTGCTAAAGCTTTCGATAAATGTGACCATGGTATAATAGGCCATAAAATTAAAGACATGGGAATAACAGGCAAAGTGGGAAAATGGATCTACAACTTCCTTAGTGATCGTCTGCAGGTCGTCAAAATTCAAGGTATATCATCATCAGAATCGGAAGTACGCAGCTCAGTACCACAAGGGACAGTACTGGCCCCACTCCTGTTCATTATCATGCTAACAGACATAGACAGCGGAGTAAACAGCAATAGTATAGTAACATCCTTTGCAGACGATACAAAGATCAGCAGAAAAATCAGCGATGTGCATGACGTGGAGGCCTTGCAGAGGGACACGAACAAAATATACAAATGGTCAGAAGACAACAACATGTCATTCAACGCCGAGAAATTTCAACTCTTGAGATATGGTAGAAAAGAAGAACTTAAACAGACTGCATATTATGCTCCAGATAGACAGGAAATTCAGAGAAGCATGAAAGCGATTGATCTCGGGATAATAATGACAGATGATGCGAAATTCGAAACACAAAATCAGATAGCGATAAATAAAGCAAAAAGAGTCGCCGGACAGGTTCTAAGAACGTTCAAGAGAAGGTACAGGACAGTAATGATTCCCCTGCTAAAAACACTGATTATACCAAAACTTGAATACTGCTCAGTTTTGACGTCCCCATATAAAAAGGAAGAAACTAATAAACTAGAAGAAACGCAAAGGCATTTCACAGCCAAGATTGATGGCTGCAAAGAACTCAACTACTGGGAAAGACTACGTAAACTAAATCTGTACTCACTGGAAAGAAGAGAGAGGTACATCATAATCTACATATGGAAAATGATCGAAAAACTGGTACCAAACCTAAAACTAAACCCAATTACCATTCAAACAACACTGGAAAATAGGAAAGGCAGAATGTGTAGTGTTCCCAAATTAAAAGCACGACAAGGGACCTCCTCAACCCTGAAGGAAAATAGCTTGGTTGTCAGGGGGCCAAGACTTTTCAACCAGCTTCCTAAGGACCTCAGAAACGTAACGGGGGTCAAAGTTGAAGTCTTCAAGAAAAGACTGGATGCCTGGCTCAGGACAGTACCAGATGAGCCGGGCGTGCCTGGCTATGTACGGTGGAGAGCGCAAGAAAGTAACTCGCTCCTCCACCAGGCCAGACCTAGAGGCGGGGCCACCAGCTTGACCTCCGTGTGAAGAGAGACCAACACACGAAACAACATAAGGTTCATAAGGTAAGGTGTATATATATATATATATATATATATATAAAATTTAGACTGGCCCCAAAAAACTTATTTTTAAAAAGTGAAAGTCTCACCCCCTAAAATTGTTACCACCGTCATAATATACTCGCACACTAAATTTCAACAATATCTATGCACTTTTGGTGGTGCCGACAGCTCTTGTATTTTTCACTTATTGTGAAAATATCAATTGCTGGTAAAATTACTTTAAGAAATCCTGTAATTCGTAGTACAAATACTGTGTGCAAACCATGCTTATTTACACTCTTGTGGATTGTGCTCCACATGTTACACTGTTACACATGTTACACTGTCACATGTTACACTGTTGAGTAGAAACACGTCTTTTGACCTGACGTCATTACTGGTGACGTCATCGGCTACGGAGGAAAGTGTGAGGGTCGTTGTTCACGTCAGTATTGTTTAATTAAGACGCACTGAGAGATTGATGTGCGAGTGTTTTCTCTTAATATTTGCAGATTTTATCCTTCACCATGTCCGATTCAATTGTAACAAGAAGAAAAACTGAAATATGGCTGATTGGACAGCCAATCGACACAATTGGCAGTAAGAAGCTTCCATCCAATGGGGATGTACTACGTCGGCTTTTCTGTCTCACAAACAGTAAGAAAACATTGAAAGAAGCATCCAACATAGTTTATGCTGAAATTCTTGAGATTTGGGACAAGGCAAAAATATCTACCAGAGCCAAACAGCATGTACTAACGAAAATTAAAAAAATGTATGAGAACTTCAGATCACTTCAAAAATCAAAATCAAACTGTAATCAAAATCAAATTAAAAACGAAACTGAATTCCAAGATAGTTTAGATAACCTTTTTGATGTAGCTCACGCAAATGCTTTACAAATGATGTCAAATGAGGAAGATAGATCATTCCTACATGCTCAAAGAGAAAAAGAGAGGCGGGTTACATGACTGATATTGATAACAAACTGGTCGCTAAGCAAATGCGAAAACAGAAAAAAGAGGAAAGAAATGCTGCACTAAAAGAAGCTGAGGCATTGCGAAAGAAACTGTCATCAGCTGCACTTCAGTTCAGTAATAGCAGTTCAAGCACTAATAGTGATGAGCAACCAGAGCCAGGCACATCGTACACTCCTGAAATGACATCCAAACCTTCAAGTAGCACAATATAAAATAAATGTAAGCGCATCGTAACATCTGATCTGGCAATGACATTAGATCGAACAAAAACAAGTGATCGTAGTGCTGTTATGGTGCTTTCAGCTGCTGCAACTTATCTTGGACATGACATTGACAATGTTGTTTTGAGCAGAAGTACTCTACAGAGGGCGAGGAGTGCCGTACGCCAAAAAGTTGCAGATGACATTAAGCAAACCTTTACCTCTGACGTTCCGCTTACCATTCATTGGGATGGTAAAGTAATGCAAGATATAACAGGTGATGAAAAAATAGATAGGCTAGCTATTCTTGTATCCAGTGAAGGAAAGTCTAAGCTTCTAGCAGTACCCAAACTTGTTTCTGGAGAAGACGGAAAAATTGCAGAAGCAGTTCTAGAATGCTTAGACGATTGGAATTTGCAAGAATGTATTCAAGCAGTGTGTTTTGATACTACCGCTAGCAATACTGGCAAAAAAAAAGGCGCTTGTATGATAATCGAAAGTAAGCTTGATAGAAAACTCCTTTCTTTGGCTTGTCGCCACCATATTAATGAAATTGTGATATCAGACGTCTTCCAGAAGTGTTACGGTGATTCAACGGGACCGGATATATTACTTTTCAAACGTTTCAAGATTTCCTGGAAACAAATGGGTGATAAAAGATATGAAGCTGCCAATACAAACATGCCGTGGAAAGCAGAAATCCTCAAATTGTGCGAAGAACAGCTTGCCAGAAGTCACCCAAGAGCGGATTATCGCGAACTTCTTGAATTATCAATTAATTATTTAGGTGGTGTTCTATCAGGAGGAGTACATTTTCGTCAACCTGGGGCTTTACATCGCGCTAGGTTGATGTCGCGAGTGATTTATGCCATCAAAATTGTATTGTTTCGCTCGCAGTTCAACCTGACAAAACAGGAACTGAGTGCAACGGAACGTTTCTCTCGCTATGCTGTCCTTTTTTATGTGCCAAAATGGTTTGCGGCTCCTATCGCATCTTTTGCACCAAGAACCGATTTGGAGTATTTACAAGAGCTTCAGCAATATGATGATAAGGAACTTTCAGCAATAGCTAGCAAAGCACTATGCCGTCACCTCTGGTATCTAAATGAAGAACTTGTGTCGCTTGCCTTTTTTGATGATGGTATGACTTTGCAAGTGAAATGGCAGATGGTTCAGGCATTGAAAGACCTGGTTCAGAAATACCAGAAAAACGAATTGCTTTTGACCACACTCATGATGACCCACGAGAGAAAAGTCTGGCGGACTTTGTCACAAGCTCAAGTCGCTCTTTCATTGAGAATTGTTCCTTCAATCGGCATTTCTCGAAGTAGATCCTGCAGAATGGGATAACAGGGACGACTATAAATTAGTTAAGGAATATGTTAAAACAATGAATGTTGTAAACGATAAAGCAGAGAGAGCGGTCTCACTAATTCAGAGTTTCAGCAGTCACCTCACAAAAAACGAAGAACAACTGCAGTACCTTCTTCAAGTCGTGGAAAAACACCGAGCGCAGTTTCCAGAGTCAAAGAAATCAATGATAAAGACAGGAAGCACATCAACCTCATGAGTTAACATTAAAAAATGGATTAGGCCTATTGGGGATACCACTTAAAAAAAAACGCGCCTGTTGTAGTTACCTCCCGGGTGGTGCGGAAAAACTACACAGTTCAGAGACTGTCGGCACTACTAAATATTATGGAATCCGGCTGAAACTTCACTCGAAACTTCCTATCGAGACGCATAACAAATTCCAGGGGTGAGACTTAAGAAAAGAAAAAAAATATTTTTCACCCCTATGAGCCTGGGGCGGTCTAATATATATGTATATATATATATATAAATACATGAAAATTATTTCACGAAAGTGACACGTGAAAAATATTTATGATGAATAAAACCACGAAAGGAAAAGAAACACAAAGTGGTGCTCAAGCACTTTCGTCTAATGACATCCTCAGGAACACTGGAGTGAAAGGAGAGTTCAAGACAATATATAGGTTACAAAAATAAACATACATATATATATATATATATATATAATATATATAGTAAGTATAGAAATAAAAAATTGTGGGAGGGGCAAACACATTTGTACGGAAAAATGAAAATTTTAGCACTTTGCCCGAAATTCAACATAAATTCAAATGGCTTGTTTCCAGCCAATTTTTTATAGTTATTGTCTGAATGGTAAACAAGTCACAAAAGAATAAAGAAATAAAAATAAATATAAATTGGAAAAAATTACAAAATAATGCCTTGTTTTAATAAGGCTAAACGAACCTTCTATCGTGTGAATAATAACACTCGCACCTTGTCAAAGAATATTTTAGTACTTCCATTTTTCCCGGGCTTCTTAGGCATTGCTAATGTACTTAAACTTTTGGATATCAGTGTGGTTTTTTCATATAACAATATTGTGAAAAACATCAGAGTAAAAAATAGCCCTACCAATAATTTAGGCATTATCTATAAAATTGGGTGTAAGCAATGTGATTCCTTTTACATAGGTCAGACAGGAAAGGATTTGCAAACGCGTGTAAAACAGCATCAATATTCCGTTAGAACGGGACAGTTGTCCAGTGCCCTTTTTGTCCATTTGTCAGAGTTATCCCATTGTATTGATTGGAATAATGCTTCAGTTTTGTTTCACTCTAGCAACATTGTTAATATAAATATTCTTGAGTCTGCTATAATTCAACTTACAAATAACTTAACATGAGTAAAGGTCTGTTTCAACTCGATCCCGTTGCTCTGAATTCCTTCAGAATGGATTTAAACAAAAAGGGCAGGTTGCTAAACCTTTGGTAAAAATTTGTTTTTTGTCTCTTTTTCCTTATAAATTTGTATGTTTCTCTTACAATTTTATTTTTCAATTTATTGTTGTATGCGTATTTCTTATGTATATGTATGTGTATGTATGTGTATGTGTATGTATGTATATATACACACAAACTCAGAATGGTCCCCTGAGAAACTTATATATTAAACACAGACCGTGCATGGAACAAGGAACTCTTCTGGGAAAAGCATCATGAAAAAGAAAAACTGTGGTATTTGTCATTTACCGTTACTTATTCGGACTATAGTGGATTTAATTTTCCCAGAAGAGTTCCTTGTTCCATGCACGGTCTGTGTTTAATATATATATATATATATATATATATATATATATATATATATATATATATATATATATATATATATATTTGGTTATGCGGGTGTATATGTGTACATGTGTAGTTGTACGTATTTCTTAAATTTTTTTTTTTTTTATCATTGAGGCATTATTTGTAATTTTTCCAATTTATATTTATTTTTATTTCTTTATTCTTTTGTGACCTATGTATCATTCAGACAATAATTATCTATAAAAACCTTTGGTAATTTTTCCCTTATGTGTATATATATATATATATATATTCCTCATATATTGCGTTTATATTTCATATATATATATACCTTATATATGTCGTATATCATCTAGGCATCATTTTGTTTTCCAATTTATATTTACTTGTACTTTTTTATTCGTTTGTGACCATAGTATGCATGATTCAGACAATAACTAAAAAACCTTTGGTAATTTTTTTCCCTTATAAATTTGGATGCCTCTCTTACAATTTATTTTTCAATTTATTTTTTTTTTGTTTATTTCTTTATTTTATTTCTTTGTGACATATATATCATTTTGGCATCATCTATTAAATTGACTGTAAACTTTCCTTTTGAGCTTCAATTTGTAGACTCCATTTACAATTTTTGTTCTTTTATCTGTTGGTTTATTTCTTTGTTTATTTCGGTTGTGACGTATATATCACTAAGGCATTATTTTGTAATTTTTTCCAATTTATATTTATTTTTATTTCTTTATTCTTTTGTGACTTGTTTACCATTCAGACAATAACTATAAAAAATTGGCTGGAAACAAGCCATTTGAATTTATGTTGAATTTCAGGCAAAGTGCTAAAATTGTCATTTTTCCGTACAAATGTGTTTGCCTCTCCCACAATTTTTTATTTCTATACTTACTATATATATATATATATATATATATATATATATATATATATATATATATACAGGGTGGGCGGAAAGTAGCTCCCTATTTTGGATTGGTAAAAAAATACGTATATTATCCATTTATTTCAGAAGAAATAATATGAAAAGGTAGGCATACATGGTAGGTTTTCTCTAAAATTCAATGTGGGCTCCAACTCTTTCCACCAGCTTCTGGAGCCGCCCAGGAATGGCGTCCACTGACTTTAGCAGGAACTCCGGCGGGATGGAGGACATGACTTCCCGAATTCGGTCCTCCAGTTCTTCCAATGTCCTCGGTTTGGTGCGGTAGACTTCTTCCTTTACCCACCCCCAAAGAAAGAAGTCGCACGGTGTCAAGTCGGGGCTCCTGGCTGGCCATTGATGTGGACCACGACGACCCATCCAACGCCCAGGGAAGTGGGCATCCAGCCACTCACGGACAACAAGAGCGAAGTGCGGAGGGGCGCCATCTTGCATAAATATCAGATCGTCGATGTTCTCCCATGTGCTGACAACCGGCCAGACCTCGTTTCGCAACATAGCAAGGTACCGCTCAGCATTCATGGTGTTGCGCAGAAGGAACGGGCCCACAACCTGATCTGAGGTCATACCACACCACACCGTTACACTGAACCGATTCTGCCGTTTTTCAGCGGTAACCGTGCGACTTCTTTCTTTGGGGGTGGGTAAAGGAAGAAGTCTACCGCACCAAACCGAGGACATTGGAAGAACTGGAGGACCGAATTCGGGAAGTCATGTCCTCCATCCCGCCGGAGTTCCTGCTAAAGTCAGTGGACGCCATTCCTGGGCGGCTCCAGAAGCTGGTGGAAAGAGTTGGAGCCCACATTGAATTTTAGAGAAAACCTGCCATGTATGCCTACCTTTTCATATTATTTCTTCTGAAATAAATGGATAATATACGTATTTTTTTACCAATCCAAAATAGGGAGCTACTTTCCGCCCACCCACTCTCCTTTCACTCCAGTGTTCCTGAGGATGTCATTAGACGAAAGCGCTTGAGCACCACTTTGTGTTTCTTTTCCCTTCGTGGTTTTATTCATCATATATACATACACATACACATTCATATATATATATATATATATATATATATATTTTATTTATTATTTATAGATATATATATATATATATAATATATATATATATATATATATATATATATATATATATATATGCGCCAACGTGAATTACGATACAATGCAGGGAGACGCGAAGGTAATCGTTTAGTTAATTTCTCGAGGATAGCTTTCTTATTCAAAAGGTTGGGGAACCTACGAGGTTGGACAGTATTTTAGATTTAGTAATAACTACGGATGATAGGCTAATTATTGATCTTCAAGTAATAGAACTGTTAAGCAATATCGATTACAATACGGTAGAGTTTGTCCTCTCAGTAAGTCACTCGAAACCAGCTAACTCGACTAAAATTCCTAACTTTCAGCAAGCAGACTTTTGTAAATTTCGAAATAAGTTGTCACACGTCATTGGGAAAACGTAATGGGAAACTCCAACGCAAAACTAATGTGGGAATCGTTTGAAACAGTATTTAGGACTATAAATGAGGAATGTGTACCGTACAAAATTAAGCATGCGAAAGTAAATAACAAGCCTTTGTGGTTTACTTCTAGAGTAGGAGACATTATAAAGAGTAGAGTTAGGGCTTATAGGATACATAAGTGCGATAAAGACAATTTGTGGTTACTAAACAACTACATATCTCTAAGGCGTGAAGCGAAAAGTGTAATAAAAAACTCCAAGCGCGAATTTCAAATCTCCATAGATCGTGACGTAAAGAAAACCCCAAGCGTTTCTTTCAATACGTCAACAATAGAAATCCAGTAAAAAGTGTCTTGGGGCCGTTGAAAAATGTTAACGGAGATCTAGTTTCTGAAAACGGGGAAATGGATACCTTGTTAAACGATTTCGTTACGTCAGTTTTTACTATAGAAGATTTAACGAATATCCCTACAGTCGTAGACATAATACCTTTTGATAATGGTAATATTTTGGATAATATTGTGGTTAGTGAAGGGGAGGTAATGCGCTATATTGATAAAATGAAAACGCGTAAACCGCCGCGGCCGGATTCCATATATCCTATACAACTAAAAGAATTAAAAGATAGCATTGTTGTGCCACTAAGAAAGATTTTTAATGCGTCTATTTCTGAGGGGTGCGTACCAGAAAATTTCAAGTTAGCAAACGTAACATCTATCTTTAAGAAAAGCGATAAAGGTTCGGCGGGAAATTATAGGCCAATCAGTTTAATGTCTCTTGTAGGTAAGCTACTGGAATCAATAATTAGGGATCGTATAGTCGAACACTTAGAATTGCATAACTTAGTTAGAAATACGCAGCACAGTTTTAGGCGAAACAAATCTTGCTAAACTAATCTTTTAGAATTTTTCAAAGCGTAGTTGACGTTTACGATAGTCATCGGCTGGTTGATGTAGTGTATTTAGATTTTCAAAATGCGTTTGACACCGTACTGTACAAAAGACTCATTGAAAAAACTAAGACTCATGGAATCAGGGGTGTAGTAATAAATTGGATAGAAGAGTGGTTGCGAGGTAGGAAACAGAGGGTGGTCATTGATGGAGCGGAGTCGTCTTGGGCTAATGTAGCGAGTGGCGTTCTTCAGGGTTCTGTATTGGACCCCTTGGTTTTTCTTATATATATTAACGATTTGGATGTCGGCCTAGTCAGTATAGTTTCAAAGTTTGCGGATGACACGAAGCTGGGTGGTAGGGCGATTAATGACGAAGATAGAGGTAAAACTCAGAGTGATCTGAATAAAATCGTTGATTGGTCAGTCACATGGCAAATGAGATTTAACGTCGATAAATGCAAAGTTTTACGTATAGGTTCGCGTAACGGTAATTTTGCGTATAGTATGTCAGGGAAAGAGTTGATAAGCATAGAGCAGGAAAAAGATTTAGGAGTTATATTCTGGTGATTTAAAAGTGGCGAAACAAAGTACAGCAGCGGTCAATAAAGCGAACAAAGTGTAAGGTTTTATAGCTCGGAATTTTGAATACAAATTGCGCGATATTATAGTTCCTCTTTATAAATCATTAGTTAGACCCCATTTGGAGTACGCGATCCAATTTCGGAATCCGCATGTGCACAAAGATATAGACAAAATCGAAAGAGTTCAAAGACGAGCAGCAAAGATGATTCCGTCGCTTAGGTCAAAGTCGTACGAGGATAGTCTTAAAGAGTTAAAATTGACTACATTCGAGACTAGGAGGCTAAGGGGTGATCTAATCCAAGTTTTCAAAATTATGAATGGGTTCGATAACGTAGCTAGAAATAGCTTTTTCGAAATATCTCAATATAATAGGACTAGAAAAAACGGGTGTAAGTGACAAGTAGAAGGTTCGAGACAGCAGTTGCCAAAAACTTTTTTACGCATAGAATAGTAAATAGCTGGAATAGTTTGCCGGTAGAAGTAATTAGTAGCACGTCTATAAACATGTTTAAAATCGATTAAACGCTTAAGTTGATAGATTGGGTGTAGTTTAAGGTACTAAAATTAAGGGTTGGATAAGATAGATTTTGATTCTCTTTTCATTAAAGATCACAATAACCAGACTAGAGGTCATAGTATGAAATTATTTAAGTCAAGATGTAGAGCAAATTTAAGAAAACATAGTTTTACAAACAGAGTAATTAAGTTTTGGAACAGTTTGACAGAAGAAGTGGTGACTTCAGATACAATTGATTCTTTCTAAAGAAGGTTGGGTAGTTTGATGTCTGCAAGGGACATCTGGTGATAGTCTTTAAGCCCATTTTTATTGCATGAATGTTACTAGTTTATTTCATACATATTATGTATGTACATTTAGGTGATAGATCCCACAGCTCAACACAAGTGTTGTGGGACATAGGGAGGTAGCATCTTGGGTTAGGGGATACTCTCTGTCCTTACACATCCCATTTAAAGAGATTCTTCTGCCGAGCGGTGCCCCCAATAGTACTGTGAGGTATTGAAAAACTCATGATCTTCGCTTGCCCCACAAACACCTTTAAATGTGAGACCCAGAATGGGTGCAAACACATTTCTACATTACTATACAGTCTTTACAGCCACACCTACACTTTTCCTTCTAAGTATATATATTGTAATGTACATGGTTGTAAATTGTGACTTGGTCCGCAATTGATATGGACAGTGACTTATTTTTGGTTGGCAAGGTACTAGTATTGATGGATACCGTAATGAAATTGACTGGATTCTTTGGATCTGATATATTTGCATGTCGGTTATAAATAGATATAGAGTGTAACATATTTGTGGATAGTAGTTTGTTATGACTTGATCCTCTGGATCCAGAGATTCTATCTTTAGTTTTAAATTGATAATTAATTAGTTTTAAATTGATAATTATTTAGTTTTGTAAAAATTGGTTGTTGTCAATGTACGGGCGGTTTTTGCATGGTGGAGCCACCTCGATGGGCCGAAGTGTCCCCTAGTGTGTCCACTATAAAAATTTCATATGTTCTTATGTTCTTTGTGGTTCGGAACCCACGTAAAATTGTAGGTCCACTCCGCCACCACGGAGGACATGCATAATACACAATTATGAACACAGTTAGGTAGACCAGCCATGAGTGGATCCTAGGGTCTTTGTTGATCTGAAATATTATGACATTATAACATTATAAAATATATATATATATATATATATATATATATATATATATATATATATATAAATAATATATTAATATTTAATATATTTAATATTTAATATTTAATATACCGGGTGCCCGAGAATTATCTGTACAATTTTTGGCTGTTATTAAAAGTCAACCATGAAGTGTAGAAATTCCAGTGTTGTCCCATTTTACAGAGAATCTCATTAAGTTTTTTCTGATATCACGTTTTGACAAGTTTTTTAGAAATGTACGCGGGTGACAGACATTGATGATTTAAAAGCAAGAATCACAGCTGCTATTGAGCGAATTGATGTGGATATGCTGCAGCGTACATGGCAACATTTGGAGTATCGATTGGATGTTTTGCGAATCACTAATGGTGCACATATCGAATGTTTGTAACAACGTTACTTTAATAAAAGAAACTTTTGAAAATACAGATTCTAAATAATCTTGTTTAAGAATTTTACGTGTGTTATCAAGAATTTTATTAAAAGATGTAATTGTACAGATAATGTTCGGACACACTGGAATTTCTAAAAAACTTGTCACAACTTGGTATCAGAAAAAACTTAATGAGATTCTCTGTAAAATAGGACAACACTGGAATTTCTACACTTCATGGTTGACTTTTAATAACAGCCAAAAATTGTACAGATAATTCTCGGACACCCTGTACCTATAATACTACCTTAAACTATACCCAATCTATCAACATATGCATCTAATCGATTTTTAAACATGTTTATAGACGTGCTACTAATTACTTCAACGCAAACTATACAGTCTATCGATTCTGGAATTGTGTGCTTTACTTCTATAACGTTCGGAATATTATCTTAATATACAACATAACACCGCTTCCTCGCCTACTTATTCTGTTTTTACCAAAAAGTCTATAACCTCTAATTTGATATTCTCCTACAAAGTCACGTGTTTCAGTGCTAAGCCACGATTCATTTATTGCAATTAAATCAGTCTTTACAAGTAATTAAAGAAAAAAATTCGTTTATTTTATTTCGTAGGCTACGAGCATTTAAGGATAGAACCTTCAAATTGTTTGTAATTGCGACACCTTCGCGAGCGCGTGCGAAGTTTGAGGAAATTAAGCTGGGACCGTTCGAGTTACGGCAGCCTGAAAAGAAGAGAGTATTATGAAATAATCTTCCTAAACGCGCAGCTCCAACCTCATTAAGATGAAGTCCATCTCCGAGGAACAAGTCTCTCCTGCCGTAGAAACTGTTCCAAAAATTCGCAAAATGCACTCCTTCCTGTTGGCAAAGAGACTTTAGATTATTGTTGATATAGGTCGCCTTGCTGTAGAAATCGCTACGTTAGATAATTCGAGGAAGTATATCTGTTAAAACAATCTTATTAGTTTTTTCCTTTAGTCACTCTAGTAAGTCCCTGTACCTAGCCAGCAGCTCTTCCGATCTGAATTTAAAACGTTATTAGTACCGACATGAATAACATACATTGCGTCCTCAGATGTTCCGTCTGTAAAATGGTCAACACTGTTAGTTATATCGTCCACCCTTGCACGAGGGTAGCAGTAACGGCGCCTACGACGAGGGTTTCTCCCACAGAATTCCTCGAGCTGCCCTCGAACAATGGAATCACCAACGAGTCGTATTTCCGGTTCATTAGCATCTTTGAAACCTAAAACAGAAAACTCATTGTTTGTTATTACTTGTAGACAAGTCTTAGGTTTTCTCAATGGGGCTCCATTACACACTTGAACGAAGGGTTGCGAACAAGGGGAAGAGAGAGGGCTATTAGTACTATTTATATTATTAGTAGAAACTGAGGCAGGAGGGGTCGTAACTGGAGTCTCACAGGATTCTAATATAATATATATAATGTTATAATGGTTCAGACCAACAAAGACCCTAGGATCCACTCATGTCTAGTCTACCTAACTGTGTTCGTAATTGTGTATTGTGCACGTCCTCCGTGGTGTTGGATGGGACCTACAATTTTACGTGGGTTCCGAACCACAAAGCCTTAATTTTACTAACTTAAACTATACCCAATCTATCAACATATGCGTCTAATCAATTTTTAAACATGTTTATAGAAGTGCTACTAATTATTCTACCGGCAAACTATTCCACCTATTTACTATTCTATGCGTAAAAAAAGTTTTTCGCAACTGCTGTCTCGAACCTTTTACTTGTCAACTTAAAAACGTTATTTCTAGTCCTATTATATTGAGATATTTCGAAAAAGCTATCTCTATCTACTTTATCGAACCCATTCATAATTTTAAAAACCTGCATTAGATCACCCCTTACCCTTCTACTCTCGAGTGTAGTCAATTTTAACTCCTTAAGCCTATCCTCGTACGACTTTGACTTAAGCGACGGAATCATCTTAGCTGCTCATCTTTGAATTCTTTCGAATTTGTCTATATGTTTTCGCATATGCGGATTCCAAAATTGGATCGCGTACTCCAAATGGGGTCTAACTAATGATTTATAAAGAGGAACTATAATATCGTGCGATTTATACTAAAAATTCCGAGCTATAAAACCTAACACTATGTTCGCTTTATTGACCGCTGCTGTACTTTGTTTCGCTACTTTTAAATCACCAGTGATTATAACTCTTAAATCTTTTTACTGCTCTACGCTTGTTAACTCCTCCCCTGACATACTATACGAAAAATTATCGTTACGCGAACCTATATGTAAAATTTTGCACTTATCGACGTTAAATCTCATTTACCATGTGACGGACCAATCAACGATCTTATTCAGATCTTCCTGGATTTTACCTCTATATTCGTCATTAATTGCCCTACCACCCAGCTTCGTGTCATCCGCAAACTTTGAAACTGTACTGACTAGGCCGATATCTAAATCGTTAATATATATAAAAAAAACTAAGGAGCCCAATACAGAACCCTGAGGAACGCCACTCGCTACATTAGCCCAAGACAACTCCGCTCCATCAACGACCACCCTCTGTTTCCTACCTCGCAACCATTCTTCTATCCAATTTACTACTACACCCATGATTCCATGAGCCTTAGTTTTTTCAATGAGTCTTTTGTGCGGTACGGTGTCAATCGCTTTTTGAAAATCTAAATACACTACATCAACCGCCCGATGACTATCGTAAACGTCAACCACGCTTTGAAAAAATTCTAAAAGATTAGTTTAGCAAGATTCGTTTCGCCTCAAACCGTGCTGCGTATTTCTAACTAAGTTATGCAATTCTAAGTGTTCGACTATACGATCCCTAATTATTAATTCCAGTAGCTTACCTACAGCATACGTTAAACTGATTGGCCTATAATTTCCCGCCGCACCTTTATCGCCTTTCTTAAAGATAGGTGTTACGTTTGCTAACTTGAAATCATCCGGTACGCACCCCTCAGAAATAGACGCATTAAAAATCTTTGTTAGCGGCACAACAATGCTATCTTTTAATTCTTTTAGTTGTATAGGATATATGGAATCCGGCCGCGGTGATTTACGCGTTTTCATTTTATCAATATAGCGCATTACCTCCCCTTCACTAACCACAATATTATCCAAAATATTACCATCATCAAAAGGTATTATGTCTACGACCGTAGGGATATTCGTTACATCTTCTATAGTAAAAACTGACTTAAAAAATTCGTTTAACAAGGTATCTATTTCCTTGTTTTCAGAAACTAGATCTCCGTTAACATTTTTCAACGGCCCCAAGACACTTTTTACTGGATTTCTATTTTTGACATATTAAAAGAATCGTTTGGGGTTTTCTTTACCGTCACGAGCTATGGAGATTTCCAATTCGCGCTTGGACTTTTTTATTACACTTTTCGCTTCACACCTTAGAGATATGTAGTTGTTTCGTAACCACAAATTGTGTTTATCGCACTTATGTAGCCTATAAGCCGTATCTCTACTCTTTATAATGTCTCCTACTCTACAAGTAAACTACAAAGGTTTGTTGTTTACTTTCGCTCGCTTAATTTTGTACGGTACACATTCCTCATTTATAGTCCTAAATACTGTTTCAAACGATTCCCACATTAGTTTTGCGTTGGAGTTTGCCATTACGTTTTCCCAATTGACGTGTGACAATTTATTTCGAAATTTACAAAAGTCTGCGTGCTGGAAGTTAGGAATTTTAGTCGAGTTCGCTGGGTCCGAGTGAGTTACTGAGAGGACAAATTCTACCATATTGTGATCGCTATTGCTTAACAGTTCTATTACTTGAAGATCAGTGATTAGCCTATCATCCATAGTTATTACTAAATCTAAAATACTGTCCAACCTCGTAGGTTCCCCAATCTTTCGAATAAGAAATGTATGCTCGAGAAAATTAACTAAACGATTACCTTCCGCGTCTCCCTGCATTGTATCGTAATTCACGTTGGTGCAATTAAAGTCACCCATAACTAAAGCCTGCTCACTACCTATTATTCTCTTTAGTTCACGATATAACGCTGCGTCCGTATCAGCTGTTTGATTAGGGGGCCTATATATAACCGCAACAACAAGTTTGAAATCGTTCAATTTAAGTTCTGCTATAGTCGAATCTATCGGTTCTGGAATTGTGTGCTTTACTTCTATAACGTTCGCAATATTATCTTTGATATACAACATAACACCGCTTCCTCGCCTACTTATTCTGTTTTTAACAAAAAGTCTATAACTTCTAATTTGATACTCCCCTCCAAAGTCACGTGTTTCAGTGCTAAGCCATGATTCATTTATCGCAATTAAATCATAGTCATTACAAGCAATTAAAGAAAAAAAATTAGTTTATTTTATTTCGTAGGCTACGAGCATTTAAGGATAGAACCTTCATATTGTTTGTAATTGCGACACCTTCGCGAGCGCAGGGGAAATTTGTGGAAATTACGCTGGGACCGTTCGAATTACGGCAGCCTGAAAAGAAGAGACAGTATTATGAAATATTCTTCCTATGCGCGCAGCTCCAACGTCATTAAGATGAAGTCCATCTCCGAGGAACAAGTCCCTCCTGCCGTAGAAACTGTTCCAAAAATTCGCAAAATGCACTCCTTCCTGTTGGCAAAGAGAATTTAGGTTATTGTTGATATAGGTCGCCTTGCTGCAGAAATCGCTACGTTGGATAATTCGAGGAAGTATACCTGTTAAAGCAATCTTATTAGTTTTTTCCTTTAGTCGTTCTAGTAAGTCCCTGTACCTAGCCAACAGGTATATATATATATTAGGGTGGAGCGAAAAATACTTTGTTTCTAGTATGAAGTTCTAATAGTGATTAAAAGTTGTATTTAGTGGACAAAATATGCCTGCCAAAACATAAGTTCATTTGTTTAATATTTTCAGCTGCCACCAGGGGGCTAAAATTAACACAATTTTGTGTAAAAAGGAAAAAAATGCTTCTATTTTAGGTTTGTCAAACTATTATAAAATTTTATCTTAGAATTATCTAATAGTTTGATTAAGATTCTTAAATGTTAGGAATTCGTTTTGTAAAAATGCCTTTTCATATGCTTAATATCTTCAGCTGCCACAAGAGAGCTGAAGTTAACACAATTTAAAGTAACTGAGTCATGTTGAGACTACACTGAATGTTGTGGGGGAGGGTTTGGGGAGGGTTGTGGGGGAGGGTTTTGGTGTGAAGGAATTTCTTTCTGTGAGTCATTAGAACAGTGTTTTAACACTTGTCTTCTTAGGTAGTAGGCCTAGTCGCTCAGTTGATCGGAGAGTTTTTTAATATGATCGGAATATTATAAAACTTTATTTTAAAGTGATTTATATAGAGATAATATTGATTTTATTATAAAATGCTTGTTATAATGTATTATATAATTTTAGTTTATTTATATAATATATTATATTTATATATATATTATATATACTTATAAAATATATTATATATATTAATTATATAATGTTTTGATGTTACAGGATATTTTGTGATTGTGAATTTTTCTTAAAAATATTATGGCATCAAATACTAAATATAAACATTTCACTAGAGAACATATGAAGTGTGCCATATTTGAAGTACCTTGTGAGATGAGTGATATGCAACTACCAACTTATAACTGCATTATGAAAGATTACCTGTTCACAAAACATTTAGTGAATTAGCAGATGAATAACAAGGAGCCTTCATTTGCTGAAATAGCAGAGGCAGTTTCCAAAAAGGTAGAAAATATTTGGAAGAAGGCCTCTTTGCCAATAGTTTCACATACACGCGTTTTACAGATGATGCGAGTGTACCATGATAAATACAGGTCCTTATTAAAGCCATACAAGTCACGCAAGGATCAGCCTAAGTACAAAAATCAGCTTGAAGAATTTGAAAACTCTTCAAAATGCACTTTGTTTGACATCTGCACCTGCAAATGTAAGGAGTTTAGGAGATGCTCATGTGAAAAGAGTATGAAAGTCTCTCCAAAAGAGCAGGATTTTTTAAATGACCAACGAACACGCAGAATAATGGTGATAGGAAGCATTGACATAGCACACACAAGACGATTACAAGCAAGAGAACATCGAAAGGAAATGGAAAAAGCACGTCTGGAATCCTTACAAACAACTAGTGCTGCTATAAGCAATACGTCCAACTTACAAATCGAAACAGAGACAAGTGAACTTCAACAACTAGAAGAGATATCTGAAGATAATGAGGAAGATACAACCTCGACTCAATATGTAATATCAGAACAACAGATGCGTGAGCCACTGCCTTCATTAGCAATTACTTGTGATAGATTTAAAATGTCGGACAGAGCTGGGGCTGCTATTGTTTCTGCAGTATTGGCAGATCTTAAAATTGTTACTCCCGAAGACAAAGGGAATATTATAGACAGAAGTAAGCTTAGACGTGAAAGACAAAAACAGAGAAAGGAACTACAACAGATAGGAGAGCCAAAAACCATGCGGGGATTATACTTTGATGGCAGAAAGGATAAAACAATGATTCAAGTCCAGGAGAGTGATGGCTCTAACCACCAAAGAACCAAACGCGAAGAGCATATCAGCATAATATCTGAACCACACTCTCTGTACTTTGCACATGTGACACCTTCCAGTGGCAAAGCTAAATACATTTGCACAGCGCTAGTGAATTGCTTGAAAGAAAGGAATGTTGATATAGGGAACATCGTTGCAGTTGGCTGTGATTCGACAGTGGTTAACACTGGTAGTATTGGAGGCACAATAAGATTACTGGAAGAAGCCTTTAATAAGCCATTGCAGTGGCTGATATGCCTTTTACACCTTAATGAACTTCCATTGCGCCATCTGTTTCATCACTTGGATGGTACCACTACTGGACCAAGAGCATTTTCAGGAGAAATTGGCCGAGCACTTTCAGACTGTGAAAAGCTTCCCATAGTTAACTTCAAACCCATTGAAATTCAAGAGGACATGTGTGAAGTTGATGTAGATGACATAAGTACTGACCAGAAATACCTTCTTGAAATTCACAAGGCTATATCAAGTGGAACATTCTCAAAGAGTCTTAGTCATAAGAGTCCAGGCAATATATCACATTCAAGGTGGCTCACCACAGCAAACAGGACTCTGCGGTTATATGCAAGCACAGAGAACCCTTCAGGCAATTTACAAGAATTAGCTACTTTCATTGTTAGGGTATACGCACCAATGTGGTTTCAGATAAAGCGTAAACCATTATGCCAATATGGTGCTAAACATATGTGGCATATGATTGCAAGAAGCCGGTATCTCCGTGAAGAGCTTAGGAGAGTACATGACTCAGTCATTCAGCGAAATGCATATTACGCAAATCAAGAAAACATTCTCATTGCAATGATAGCTGATGAAAGGGAGCATGTGCGTCAGTTGGGATTTAGGCGTATCATAAAAGCAAGGGCATGCATTCAAGAAACAGATGTTATCAGGTATTTTAAGGTGCCAGAAATAAATTTTTATGCCAAAGACTATACAGATCTCATTATGTGGCAAGATTTTCAGATAGCAGAACCACCGATAACCAAAGGAGTTTCTCTTGATGATATTGAATCATGCATCAAACATGGTACTACTCTTCATTCAGAATTATTTCAGTTTCCATGTCATACACAAGCCGTAGAGAGATGCGTCAAGCTCGTTACAGATGCTGCTGGATCAGTCTGCGGACCTACAAACAGAGACGGTTGGATTCGTGCTACATTAGAATCAAGGAAAAAACAGCCAAAATTTGACACAAAAGCAAATTACTAAATAGTCTTCAGCAAGAACCCTTTCTAGAGGGAGGTTGGTTGGGGAAAGGGTGGTAACTCCGCTAAGGCACGAAATAACGTTTCTTAACTGTCTCAAGCCAGTATAAAGGAGGAGAGACATCCTAATTTATTACTGTTCCCTTTTTCAAGTAAATACAGAATCATACTTAATTGTCATTTTTAAGTTAAGTTCAGCCCTCTTGTGGCAGCTGAAGATATTAAGCATATGAAAAGGCATTTTTACAAAACGAATTCTTATCATTTAAGAATCTTAATCAAACTATTAGATAATTCTACGATAAAATTTTATAATAGTTTGATAAACCTAAAATAGAAGCATTTTTTTCCTTTTTAGCCAAAATTGTGTTAACTGTAGCCCCCTGGTGGCAGCTGCAAATATTAAACAAATGAACTCAGAGTTTGGCAGGTATATATCGTCCACTACATGCAACTTTTAATCACTATTAGAACTTCATACTAGAAAAAACGTATTTTTCGCTCCACCCTAAATTATATATCGGGTGGTCCGAAAAAAATGACGCATTTTTTAAAAATTAATATCTCAGTAACCCCCTTCCTTATCATGACAATTTTTATATGCAAGATACTTTCAAACTTCTTTTTTTGAATGCAAGAAACGGAATTCTGATATCTTTTATAGTTTTCTCGCAATTAACAAAAGTAACAACATGGGTCAAAAAAACGAATATCATGAGAAAGGAAAAATTTAATCAGAAATTTAACTAATTAATTTACAGTAAATGATCGATTGGACCACCACTCTGTTGACACACTAATCTAAGTCTTTTCTTCCACACAAAAATAATACTTCTTACTTCATTAATGCCAATTTCTTGCCAAGATTCAAGTATTTTACTTTTTAATTCTGACTCGGTGAATTTTTCTCGTCGACCTCGGTAAACCTTCTCTTTTAGTAACTCCCAAATTGAGTAGTCCATAGGATTACAATCTGGGCTTTGTGGTGGCCACTCATTTTTCGTTATTAATTTTGGTGTATTGCTAATCAGAAACGACTGTGTGGCGTAGCTTGTATGCGACGGTGCTCCATCTTGTTGAAATATGAAATCATTTTCTTGATACAGGCGACGACAATCCGGCAACAATTTTGTTCTTAAAAGTTCAATGTAATTTGCAGAATTCACCTTTGTCTTTTCAGTTTCAATAAAATGAACATCTCTCTTGCCATTCCAAGAGACCCCTGCAGATATCATAACCTTTTTGGAGAATCTTGACGTTTCATGATACAATCTGTTTATTGAAATGTCACACTTTTTACCACGCCCGTAGACAACATCATTTTGACGGTTTCGCGGAATTTCTAGAGTGAAATCTTTTTCATCCGTGAAGACTATCTTTTTAATATCAACGACAGAGAAATTATCAAGTAACTTTCTGCGCCTTGTTTTTCTTTTATCCTTAACAGTATCACTTTTTCTAGAAGATACTATTCTTTTGAAGGCTTTTAGTTTTTGTGCTTTAATTATTCGGTGTACAGAAGTCTTTCCAATATTCAAATGTTTAGCAATTGTTCTTTGTGACAAATGACTTCCTGGTTCATCTTCTTGAGAGCAGATTTTATCGTTGATGTAATCCACATTTTCTGGAACCGAAGCTGTTTTAGGTCTACCGCTTCCTGGTTTTCTGGCAGTACTTCCCGATTCGCGAATCTTCTTTAAGAGTCTTTCCACTGCACGCCTTTTCCACTTTTTGCCGGGAAACTCTTGCAATAACCTTCCAGTCTTCCATCCTTTTTCACAGTAACAATTTTTAATGAGAATGCGATCTTCCTCTGACAACATCATTAAGGGTACTGACGAATTGTTAAAAAATAAAAATATCCACAATTTGACTTGTTCATTCCTGTAGAGTTTTGTAATAACTTGCAAAAATATCGCATGATATCGTATAAAAAACGGATATTATATTGCGATTTTTTTTTTGACCCATGTTGTTACTTTTGTTAATTGCGAGAAAACTATAAAAGATATCAGAATTCCGTTTCTTGCATTCAAAAAAAGAAGTTTGAAAGTATCTTGCATATAAAAATTGTCATGATAAGGAAGGGGGTTACTGAGATATTAATTTTTAAAAAATGCGTCATTTTTTTCGGACCACCCGATATATATATATATATATATGTTAAACACAGACCGTGCATGGAACAAGGAACTCTTCTGGGAAAATTAAATCCACTATAGTCCGAATAAGTAATGGTAAATGACAAATACCATAGTTTTTCTTTTTCATGATGCTAGCCCGACGTGGGCAACGGGTCTCTCGCAAAGAGATCCCATAAATATAGCTTCTCTCACCAGCTATCTGCAAAGCAGACAGGATCCAGCTTTGGGACATGGACCTAGGGTTTAAAGCAAGCCTAGTCCCTACATTCAGAACCTCTATATAAGTAAAAGACTCGTTGCATTCACGTCGGATTGAATAAACAAAGAAAAAGGGGTAACTATTGTATTTTTAGCCAAAAAAAAAAAAACTTAAACCTCAACCGGGACATTGAGCGTCCACTTTTCAAGGCACGTAACACGTCCGTTTAATATACACAAACTCAGAATGGTCCCCTGAGAAATTTATATGTTAAACACAGACCGTGCATGGAACAAGGAACTCTTCTGGGAAAATTAAATCCAATATAGTCCGAATAAGTAATGGTAAATGACAAATACCATAGTTTTTCTTTTTCATGATGCTAGCCCGACGTGGGCATCGGGTCTCTCGCAAAGAGATCCCATAAATATAGCTTCCCTCACCAGCTATCTGCAAAGCAGACAGGATCCAGCTTTGGGACATGGACCTAGGGTTTAAAGCAAGCCTAGTCCCTACATTCAGAACCTCTATATAAGTAAAAGACTCGTTGCATTCACGTCGGATTGAATAAACAAAGAAAAAGGGGTAACTATTGTATTTTTGGCCAAAAAAAAACAAAACTTAAACCTCAACCGGGACATTGAGCGTCCACTTTTGAAGGCACGTAACACGTCCGTTTAATATACACAAACTCAGAATGGTCCCCTGAGAAATTTATATGTTAAACACAGACCGTGCATGGAATAAGGAACTCTTCTGGGAAAATTAAATCCACTATAGTCCGAATAAGTAATGGTAAATGACAAATACCATAGTTTTTCTTTTTCATGATGCTAGCCCGACGTGGGCAACGGGTCTCTCGCAAAGAGGTTCTGAATGTAGGGACTAGGCTTGCTTTAAACCCTAGGTCCATGTCCCAAAGCTGGATCCTGTCTGCTTTGCAGATAGCTGGTGAGGGAAGCTATATTTATGGGATCTCTTTGCGAGAGACCCGTTGCCCACGTCGGGCTAGCATCATGAAAAAGAAAAACTATGGTATTTGTCATTTACCATTACTTATTCGGACTATAGTGGATTTAATTTTCCCAGAAGAGTTCCTTGTTCCATGCACGGTCTGTGTTTAACATATAAATTTCTCAGGGGACCATTCTGAGTTTGTGTATATTAAACGGACGTGTTACGTGCCTTGAAAAGTGGACGCTCAATGTCCCGGTTGAGGTTTAAGTTTTTTTTTTTTTGGCTAAAAATACAATAGTTACTCCTTTTTCTTTGTTTATTCAATCCGACGTGAATGCAACGAGTCTTTTACTTATATAGAGGTTCTGAATGTAGGGACTAGGCTTGCTTTAAACCCTAGGTCCATGTCCCAAAGCTGTATCCTGTCTGCTTTGCAGATAGCTGGTGAGGGAAGCTATATTTATGGGATCTATTTGCGAGAGACCCGTTGCCCACGTCGGGCTAGCATCATGAAAAAGAAAAACTATGGTATTTGTCATTTACCATTACTTATTCGGACTATAGTGGATTTAATTTTCCCAGAAGAGTTCCTTGTTCCATGCACGGTCTGTGTTTAACATATAAATTTCTCAGGGACCATTCTGAGTTTGTGTGTATATATATATATATATATATATATATATATATATATATATCTAACGTAAAGAACGATGCTTGTATAGAAGAACGTTCCGCGCAAGATGAGGAGGGAGAACGAACAAATGAAAAAATGAGGTGACCACCCGGGAATCGAACCCGGGATCTTCCGATTGCCGGTCAGATATGATAACCACTACACCATAGTCCTCACTCAATCAGAAGTCGTAATTCTCCTACATACGCGCAGAAACCAATGCCCTGAGGGGCACCTCCCGCATGCCGCGCATATATACATTTCAACTGCAAACAACACACTATAATTAACGTAAAGAAGATCCCGGGTTCGATTCCCGGGTGGTTACCTCATTTTTTCATTTGTTCGTTGTCTCTCCTCATCTTGCGCGGTACGTTCTTCTATACAAGCGTCGTTCTTTACGTTAATTATACTGTGTGTTGTTTTCAGTTGAAATGTATATATGCGCGGCATACGGGAGGTGCCCCCTCAGGGCATTGGTTTCTGCGCGTATGTAGGAGAATTACGACTTCTGATTGAGTGAGGCCCATGGTGTAGTGGTTATCATATCTGACCGGCAATCGGAAGATCCCGGGTTCGATTCCCTTGTGGTTACCTCATTTTTTCATTTGTTCGTTCTCCCTCCTCATCTTGCGCGGAACGTTCTTCTATACAAGCGTCGTTCTTTACGTTAATTATACTGTGTGTCGTTTGCAGTTGATATATATATATATATATATATATCAATAAATAAATAAATATATAAATAAATATATATATATATGTATTTATAAATATAAAAAAATAAAAAAATAAAAATATATATATATATAAATAAATAAATATATATATAGATATATATAAATTAAAAAAAAATATATATATATATATATATATATGATGAATACAACCACGAAGGGAAAAGAAACACAAAGTGGTGCTCAAGCGCTTTCGTCTAATGACATCCTGAGGAACACTGGAGTGCAAAAAATATATATATATATATATATATATATATATATATATATATATATATAGTAAGTGTAGAAATAAAAATTGTGTGATGAGCAAACACATCTGTACGGAAAACTAACGAAAGTTTACAGTCACTTTAATAGATGATGCCAAAATTATATATATGTCACAAAGAAATAAAATAAAGAAATAAACCAAAAAAATAAATTGAAAAATAAATTGTAAGAGAAGCATCCAAATTTATAAGGTAAAAAATTACCAAAGGTTTTTATACTTATTGTCTGAATCATACATAGGTCACAAAAGAATAAAGAAATAAAAATAAATATAAATTGGAAATAATTACAAATGATGCCTCAATGATATATAAAAAACATAAGAAATACATACATATACACATGAATAGTATAGCCGCAAAAGGTTAGAGTGCAGTAATGTTGCAATGTTGCAAGAGATAATGATCAATGTTGCAAAGGGGGTGGGGGTTGAAAAGGGCGGTAGGGGTTGCAAAGGTGGGTAGGGGTATGCAACAACTCAATGCTGCAAAGGTGCAAAGGGGGTGGGGGATTCTGCAGGTGCAACAAGAGGTCATGAAACTTGGAGGCGGCGTTATCCCCCAAGAGAAAGACAGGAGAAGGAGGGAAAGCAAGAGAGGTGTTCACCTGGCAGGAGCCAAGTGCACACTAAGACTTCAGCCGAGTGGCCGTTGTCTTATAGGCCCCTAATCAGTCAGTTGGCTTAGAAGGAGCAAAGGGGGAGAGGGGAGGTTGAGGGGAAGGGATCTTCGTGGGGAGAAGGAAGGATGACCTCCCCCCAAAGGGGTTGCCTTAACCTAAGAGAGAAAGAGAAAGGATAGACGGAGGAGGGCTTTGGGGGACAAGGTGGGGCGTCCTAACCCCCCAAAGGGAAACTAAGCTAAGTCTTAACCTAAGAAGGAAGGAAGGAGAGATCTTTATTTAACAGCTGTCATCATCAAACTGCCAGCTCCGAAGCCAAGCGGGTCTTATATAGAGGAAGGCTGAGTTGCCAGATACCATTTTTTATTTTAATTGTACAGGTATTCATTATTAGGGTGAGTTGCTAGATACCACCATTTATTTTAATTCGTTACCAAAGCAAACGAACTTTCTCTTTTAAGAGAATTAAAAACAATATTAAAAGAAATACATTTAAAGTGAAATACCATTACATCAATCTGTTTATTAATTATTGTAAATAAATAGAATTTGCCTTCTACTGCACAAAAAATAATATAATGCGGAACGTACAATCGTCAAAATAATAGTTCAGACGAAATACACACACACAAAATTTTATTTGTACAACTTTCTCCTCATAATTATTCATTAAAAGAAATAAGCACATTAACTGTGTCTATTTTCTTTTGTCATTCCTCTCTCTCTCTCTCTCTCTCTATCCCTCTCTCTCTCTCTCTGTATATATCTATAATATTATATATATATATATATATAACGAAGCACATTAACTGTCTATTTAATTTTGTCATTCCTTATACAGGGTGTTTCTAAAGTAACCATCTATTTTGCGAAATAATATGAATTATAAAAAAAACACCTTTAAAACATGAAAATATATATATATATATATATATATATATATATATATATATATATATATATATTTGTAAGCTCGGCACACATTGTTGCTCTTCGTGGATAATCTTCTTCTTGTAAGTTGTGGAACACTTGAATGTGGTATGGCTTTTTCTTTAAATCATAACGTAGAATTCTGTAAACCGTTGTTTGTGGAATTTCTAATCTGTGGGATGCCCTCCGAATCGATAATTGTGGATCCTCTTCGAATGCTTCTTGAACAGGTTCAATTCTTTCGTGAGATCTTCTTGGCCGTCCAGATCTACGCTCGTCATGCACAGATCCAGTCCTCATAAATTTGTTTCTAATTCGCGAATAGCCTGGTCTCTAGGGCCTGTTTTACGAAACCTTCTCTCAAACTTTTCTCTAATTTCATTGCACTTCATGCCTTTTATCCTGCATGTTACTACATAAACCCGTTCTTGCACATTCATCATCAATGATATGGGTCTGAAAATAAAATAAAATAACTAACAAAAAATCGTGTAAAGCAATTGAAATATTATAAATACATGAATTTTGTATAACAATGCACATACCATTATGCCAATATAACAATTGTTTAAAATCCCCCTATTTCACCAAAATAGATGGTTACTTTAGAAACACCCTGTATATGTATAAACGGATTTTCTCCTTTTAAGAGAATCAATTATTAAAACCAATACTAACAATATAAGAAACTAATTATTTAAACGCCGTTCTATTCACTTTCTTTCAGTTATTAAAACGAATCCCAATATTAACTCTTAGAATAATGTTTTTTTTAACATTGTGTTCAGAGGTGGCAGGTAATGAAAAGCTCAAGCAGAAGGTCCAGCCCGAGGCCTTTTAAAACCGCAAATTTACGTGAAAAGAATTTTGGGTCAAAAACTTTCTCCCTGAAAGACATCCGTCTCCTTTCGATTTATACGATTGTCCTTCCTCTTATATAAAAAAAATGTTTAATATTTTATCAACTCCGTTATTTTTATTTACACGTAATTTGTATGGTGTCATATTTAAAATTAATGTATCTGTTATTGCTTTTAAACACTGTCAAAATCATAATTATCAGAAATCAACTTAACACTTTGGGTGCCACGCCCAAATCCGCAAAAATTTCCCACCAGCCCATTTTTTTTTTTGTGTGAATTAATAATAGGCATGAATAGAGAAACAGAAATGCATAAGAAATTTTTAAAAATTCTAATAATTTTTTTAAATATATGCATTTTTATTTTTTTAAATAGTCACCCCTTATGAGCCCATGGCACACCCATGTGTGTGACAAGTAACAAATTTAGCCTTTCTGGTCATGGCACAACCATGTGTGACATTTTTTTTCATTATTTTCTCTTTTTTTCAGATTCTATTATAAATATTTATAAAATTATAATCTTAAAATTATTATCTTATGTTTACATAACTATATATTTTATAAAATAAAGAAGAACATGCCACCTGAGGTAATGAGTGCAGACCTGAAAAAAGGGGAAATGATTGCAATGGAAGAACAAAACGGAATAGTTGTATTGAAATGGAAAGATGCCAGAGATGTCCGGTTATTATCAACAAAACACAGTCCTGAACTTGTGGAAATTAGAGAGAGAGAAGAGAGGGAAACTGAAGAACCAGGCCCATCCAATACACAAGAAAGGCAAAGAAATCGTAGGAAAAGTGGAAAGAAGCCATTAGGAATTATTGCATACAATAAGGGGAAGACCGGAATAGACATCTCTGACCAGATGGCATCCTATGAAACGGCACTTAGGAAGGGTATAAAATGGTACCGCAAGCTTGCCATTGCACTTCTATTAGGAGTCTCAGTTGTGAATGCTTGGATTGTGTATAAAAAAGTAACTGGCAAAAAGATGCAACTGAAAGAATTCAAAGAGAAAATAACTTTGGCACTCCTGGATTTTGAAGAGACTTTACCCCGGCAAAGGAGACCAGCGTCTACATCACATTTAATTCTTGAAAAGAAAAATGTTCAAGGAAAAAGATCAGAAGAAGATGCAAACAATGTTATGAAAAAATCACAAAAGAGCGAGGCAGAGAAGAAGCAAGGAAACATGCTAAGAATGTGCATACGTATTGCAGCTCTTGCCCTGGGGAAACATTCTTTTGTCTAGAATGTTTTATAGATTTTCATAAATAAATTACAATAATTATATTCACATAAAAGGCTTTGTATTTTGTAATCAAATAAAAGGATTTTTTTTTATATAAAAATGTATTTGTGTTTATTTCCTAAATAGATTACAATAAGTATTTTCATGTAAGTCTTTGTAACCAAAAACAACGGAAGTAAAAAAAAAAAAAAAAAAAAAGGGTTCCACCATCCACCTGGCTCCACGTGCCAGAACCTGGATGCAGTTACTTATATCATTATAGTTTTATCATTATAGTATTATTTTGTGCATTATACATGCACATAATAATACAAATAAAACATAAAAATGCTAAATATATTTCACTATAAACTGATTTGAGTAACTGTAACAGAACACTGGATATTTAATAAATTTTGTCCCCAACGACCAAGTATAATATATAAAATTTTCCTCAGAGCCCACAGATTTCAAATAACATAGTAATTTCCCTATACTGTCACATATATTTGTGTGCTGCGCTCAGGAGTTGAAAAATGTGTGTCACACGTATGTGTGTGCCATCGCCAAAAAAAAAAAAAAATGGCACACACATACGTGTGACGTGGCACCCAAAGTGTTAAAGTTTTTTCAAAATTAATACACATGTACTCTAGAAGTACTAACCATTGAATAAAATTATTTTTGCTACTGAACGTAAAACTAAATTTAAAATTCTCTTTCCAAGAGATCGTGGGTTCGACTCCCGATTACGCAGGCGCGTATCTCTCACATGTACTCTGGAAGTACTAAAAATTGAATAAAATTACTTTTGCTACTGAACGTAAAACTAAAATTAAAATTCTCTTTCCAAGAGATCGTGAGTTCGACTCCCGATTACGCAGGCGCGTATCTCTCACATGTACTCTGGAAGTACTAACAATTGAATAAAATTATTTTTGCTACTGAACGTAAAACTAAATTTAAAATTCTCTTTCCAAGAGATCGTGGGCTCGACTCTCGATTACCAGGCGCGTATCTCTCACGAATCTTAGTTAATGTTTTGAACGATGTAATTGTTTTCTGTATAAACGTCTGCAGAAAGAGATGAAATCGTGGGTTCGAACCGAAAATTGAAGCTCAATTTAGCATGGGCGCAAAATAACTTGCAACCGAAATTTGAAACTCAATTTAGTATAGGCGCAAAATAATAAAATATTGTTGTGAACAATATTGCATAAAGGGGTGGGTGGGGAAAACCAAGTATAGATACAAATATTGTCGTGACGGAGAATGCAAGGGGTAATACGAGCATTAAATCTATGGAGAGAATATAAAGATGCCATTAGTCGTCCAAAGCATGGACCCGTTATATCGGTGTTACAATTGGTACACAAACTTATCATAGCTCCACCCAGTTATACTGACAACCAATCATTACGAACATCTGCTCTTGATCTTTTGGGGCGGAGCTTGGTGATTGTGCATATAAAAGGAAATATTTTTCAGTTGGGGGTAACAGTAGCTATTTTTGCCAGTGAATAAACATTCCCTCTGCCAGTGAATAAACATTCCCTCCGCCATGGATCACGAACTTTACACTTTTCCGGATTTGTATCAAGAAGGTGACACTGCAGCATTGACTGCAATTAATTTTTTTAACGCGATTGACCGTGATGGATTATTTCCAACGCAAACCGTTGATGATATTTGGAATGATGCTCCTTACGATCCGACGCAAGGGACTACCATAGAAATGTAAGTGTCTATAATTTTATTTTTATTTTTATTCACAAACTGTCAGAAAGATTTCATATATATGGAGGGATGTAGTATCTCGTCAAATACGTCATTTAGATACTCACCATTATGCTAAAATCACAATTTTTTATGGCAATCTTTTGCCTGTTTTTTTATAAATGTTGTTCGGAATTACCTTTTAAATGAGCTTCTCTGAGCGAACCAAAGATATCTTCACATAATGGGGTCTGTCTTACAATATGTATACTCTGTATATGTTTTTATTAAAAAAGATTCAATATGAACATTATTCTTTCTCCTTTAAGGTCCGATGAGGATTTGACACGTGTTATACAATCTTTTGAAGAACCTCGTGTCATGGACCTGAATACGGAGGATATACCGAACAGTCAGCACAATGAATGTCACATCGAAATAATGTAAGTGTTTTTCGATCTTTTTTGTGGGGAAGAAGGCACAATATTTTTTCATCAATTTATTAAATGAAAGAAATCAGTACAATAACCATCTTAAACTACAGAATATACAAACTAACGTTACAAATATACACACGTACAAAAACATTATACTATACAACGAGTATGCACAATTGGAAAACGGATTTTTATCTGTCTGCATACCATTTCATCGTTTCGTTGAGTGTGACACGGGTCGAATAAATTTTAAAAATTTATAAATTCTTTACCACGTGACATATGCATGAGAAATGAAATGCAGTACATTCCACAAGTATTACTAAAATATCCTTGTATTCGAAATGGGTTCCATACAACTTCGGGAATATGTAACTGAGCGAGAAATTTTACAATAACAGGGTCACTCCAGGGTTGAGTACCGAGTGAATCAAAATAGTACAGGCGGTGTCTATTTTTAAAATAGACTGCAAACCAATGAATCCCTTCATTACCGATGACATCTGTGTTCACAATAAGACTACCGCATTCTCGCGTACTTGGCAAACTCAATGTTTCATTCTTCGCAAACACGCCGATAAATTTGGAACGTGTGACTCGTTCACTATTCATTACTCTCTGAAGTGTATTAGCATCCATTTTAAAAGTCAGTGATAACGCTCCCAAATCTATCTACTTCTATTAGGGCTTGCGACTCGAGATATACTAGTACACTAATAGGAGCGTCTATAGGCTTGGTGAATTCCAACCTCACTGAGATGTTTCCGCTCTGTTGTGGGCTTAAATGCTTATTTACACTAGCAGATAAGTCAGGTGTAATGTCAAACGGATAAAGGTTAAATTGATCAATGAATTCTTTCTGCGTTACCCCATTACCGAGCTCATCACAATCACCTGCAGTATGGGTCAGATTACTATAGGCTCTCGCGCAAAGAGGTAACACAGCGTCTGATGAATAGTCCGTATCCAATGTTCCGCCCAAAGCAATGCCATTAACGTATAGAGTTATATTTTTAAGTCCGAAATTCTCGAATTTAAAGGCACTCTTTTTATATTTTCCATTCACCGAAGCATGGTCCTGCATTCCGATTAATATCCTTTTAGGAAGATTTCCCAGGGCGATGTTTTCTATCTGCTTCGACGCCAACCCTGCAGGCACCGTATATAGTTTGATTTGTTAATAGGGTATTTCACTGTAGCGTTTAGTAAATTTTTCTCAATTTCTAGTTGTTTTGGTGAACTTAATTTCACTCGCCGTACGCGGAGGTATGTCTTCATAATGTGAACCACAGCGGGCTTTGCTCCCTCTTCTTGATCAGCATCCAGATTTAAGCAGATCTCAGGACTCGTGCGGGTGAGCTTTATTTTCATATCCACCCCGTTGACAAGCAACTTCTCCTGGAAAGTGAAATCTGTGTGCAGACGTCCAAAACACTCGTATATCTTCTTTTTAGAATTTTTAAATTTGTCCTTTATACTACTTTCGTCTTTAGTTTGATAATATCCCTCGGCACTTAAAAAGGTAGCCTTCGCTTCTTTGGAAAAGTTGAGGACATTTTCCAGATAGGCTCGTAGATGATAGTATCCCGTGCCTGACGATATGTTGGCCTAATTTAAATATACATCACACTGGTTGAATATGGAGTGCAGAAAGTTTGTTTCAGGGTATACAGCATATTTGTCATCGCAGTCCGTTCTATCAGAATGGGCTATACGTAGCTTAGCGTACATGTGCACACAGCTTGGATCAAAAAAGTAAGGGCCTGAGCTGGGTATCACGAATTCTATAGGAGCACTCGGGGAACTAATTGTGTTTAAAGGGTTAATTGTAATAAAGTCACTGTGCTCAATAGAAACTTGAGTTGGAGGCATCTCAAAAAGGGATAGCTCCGATTTACAGCATTGTGAACTACATGGGTGGATGAAGCGTGCCATGACGAGTTAGAAATAGTGCCTCCTCTCTCGACAAGTAGTAAACAAACTATGATTCATGAGATCAATGTCCTTAGCTTATATCAGTGAAAAAAGTGGTCAACCATAGGTTTCATTCGCTTACAGCACTTCTTTTTTGATATCCTTTTACGTTTAATACCACGTGACCCCTTCGTCCGGACAGCCCTCTTCTTCTTCCCGCCACCACGTATTTTTCTCTTTGCATCTTTGATGATTTCGTCCCGTGTACGCTTTAAATGTTTTTTTTAGAGCTTCTTTAGGTTTAGCCCCAGCCAATATGTCTTCTGCAGTGTTAAGACCTGATTGTAGCGCTTTTCTTCCGAGGTATCTGGCACCCCTCTTCAGCAAAGGAACAGCCGTACGTAGTATGGATGAAAAAATGGACCCAAGTCCACTACCGCGCTGGTATCTCACCCCTCGATAGACGGTGAAAGGCTTTCTATCCATTATAACTCAGTGCGTCGAAAGTGTAGCTTCACTGTTAAACTCCCGTTATGGAATGGGAAGTTTTCACCCTCAATCGTTCTTATATACAGGGTGTCCCAAAAAAACTATATACTCTTTATAGCATCATATATTTTATAATTAAAAAAAAACCAAATAATATATTGTTATAGCAATTGCCAATGAAAGGTAAATTAGTAATCTAAATGATCAAAATGTTATAGCGAGTTGTTTGCATATAAAATTTAATTAACTAGGCCAAGTGCTCAAAATGTTCTCCGGCGGCATGAATGCACTTTTGAATGCGTCGATTAAGCCTGGCCTTGTTTTATCAAAGGCCTTGTAATGGCGAAGCCTATGGACCGAACGTAGTCTAATCACTCACTAGCTTGCTTCGGACTTAGCCTACGCACTCATTTCACGATACAAACTCTACAGCATTCAACTTTATTCAGTTCAGTAAAAGAACCCATGTTGCGTAAACGTTTGACACTGGAGCAACGAAAAAGTGTTCTGAAATGGTATTGGAAATTTGAGAATGTGTCCGAAGTCCAGCGGCAATGGATCCGGGAATTTGATACAAAGCCACCGACACGTCTCGCTATTACAAGCATCCGTGACAAGTTTGAGGCAGAAGGATCTGCTCAAGATATGCACAAGCGAAGATCTGGACGACGCAAATCAAGTGCGAGTGATGAAAACTCTGTTTTAGTGTTGCAAAAATTTAATCGATCACCACAGAAATCAGTTAGGCAATACGCCCGTGAGACCGGAATCAGCAAATCAGGTGTTCACCGGATTTTAAAGTCGGCAAAATGGAAAAGCTACATTCCAAGTCTGTTACACGCCATGACTGAAGATGACCCTGATCGCAGACTCGAATTTTGTGAATGGTTTCAGTCAATAGAAGCTGAATGGCACAGTAAATCGACACAACTGCAGGTACTGGTCACTTGATAATCCACACGTTTATGTGGATAAACATGTTAATTTACCAGGATTAACAGCATGGTGTGGTTTATCATCCAGGAGTTTGGTTGGACCATTTTTCTTTAATGGGACAGTTACCGGTGCCGCATATCTCGACATGCTGCAGACAGAAATTATACCTGCAGTTCGGAAGTTGTTTGGAAACGACGACTTTTACTTTCAACAAGATGGAGCCCCCCCCCTCATTATCATTGTGATGTCAGAAGGTACCTCGATGAAACGTTGCCTAACCGTTGGATAGGACGAAGGGGAAGCGTTGAGTATCCTCCACGTTCACCGGACTTGACTCCACTTGATTTTTACTTGTGGGGTTACCTGAAGGATGCAGTTTATGGTACAAGACCTGCAACACTCGAACACCTTAAGGATGTAATTAGGGAAAAGTGCGGGATCATCACAGCATCCACATTACTCAATGTCTGCGAATCAGTTAGTCGACGCATTCAAAAGTGCATTCATGCCGCCGGAGAACATTTTGAGCACTTGGCGTAGTTAATTAAATTTTATATGCAAACAACTCGCTATAACATTTTGATCACTTAGATTACTAATTTACCTTTCATTAGCAATTGCTATAACAATATATTGTTTTTTTTTTTTAAATTATAAAATATATGATGCTATAAATAGTATATAGTTTTTTGGGACACCCTGTATATTGAGATATTGGTTATTAAATCAGTTGCGACATTCACATCATGGGGTCTGTCATATATAATCTCAAACTCCTTCCTCTATGGTTGGGGATGTGGGCAATGCGCAGCAAGCGTGCCTGGGTATCCCCAACAAACTGGTGCTCCACTATATTACTGTAAATATAGCATATGTCTGGGGACTGAGAGCTTTCAGCAAATTTCTCCATCTTCAATTGAAACATTAAGGTGGACAAGTCACGTTGTGCCTCGTGAAATGTCTCTCTTTGGAAGGCAGCGCTATATCGGCCCTCAGCCGCAATTGTGAACAGCTCTTTATCTCTAATATTTTTACTAAGCGTTGATTTTAACCTCAATATCCACAATATCCATGGCTGTATCATAATGCCCGATTCCTAATGAAACATTTACGCTATAGAACCGTTCCTCACCGCACAGGGTTGAGCGTACAGTATTGTCTAAGATTATGCCTAATTTTTCGCATTCATCGGTGCTTCTAAGGATCAGAAATATGACCTGTGCTTTTTCAAGAGTTAAACATTTGGTGGTTAACTGGAGTTCACATAACCCCACCTCATACGAATCACGACCCAATTCAATGGGTCCATGGAGCTCTGATACAAAGTTGGCTAGTGTGTTGTTAGGGTGTACAGACAAGGACGAGGAGGACGGGAGTGTGACGTAGAAATGGTTAGGAGCCATGTTGCATACTATTTAAGCTTCATTATTGCATCAACTTTTATATAGGTGTTGAAGCTTTCTGGGTACCCTAGCCATTTCACCAGGTACATTTTTCTCTTTCCTGAACCTTTGCTTCCTAAAATTTTCTCAATTTTAAACATTTTTTCCTAAAGTAAATGCCACTTTCTGCAATTCCTCGGGGTAAAAGCCTCCTGAGATTTCTTCCCCATTCAAATCTTCAACGTAATACATCATTATCTCACCTTTAGGTCTCATAGCCCTAACTTAAAAATCTCACGTGTCCATCCTTGCTCAAAACCCTTTGCGAATTTATTTCCCGAACGCGACAGCCTTACACAATCATTGATTTTGAAACGCGCAGAGTGTGGTGGTGTTGGTGATCATCTCTTCTCGGGAGCGTACCTCTTTCTAAAACTTCGTTAGGTGTTGTCCCAATCGTGCGATGGTGTGAGTGGTTGTAGGATGATGCCAATGATTCCAGAATGTCTAAAAATCTGTATGTGTTTTTATATGTAAAATATCGGTGCATGCGTTCCTTTATGGTACGTTGAACTCTTTCAGCTAAAGAAGCCTTATGTATAGAATTGGTTGTGTAATAGCTGATATTAAATTCTGTCAACATGTTCTGAAAAGCACGGCCTATAAATTCCTTCCCCATATCCGTACAAAAATAGCCAGGAACCCTGTTTTCTTTTAACATTAGCGTTTTGGTGGCTTTAGCAACTGTTTCAGGTGATTTATTTTTCAGAGGAACTAGCCACAGATATCTAGAGAATACATCTATTATGAATAGAATGTAACGGTAACCATCGTTATACACAGAATATCTTTGCATGTCTGTTAAATCTGCTTGCCAAATAGAATCAATCGAGGCAGCCGTTGTCTTGGCTGTTTTAAACCTTTTTCTCACAGGCTTATGAAGCGTATAAGCGTCCTGCTCCCGCAAAAATCTCTCAACATCTTTTTTTCCTACTCCGTAAACACTTCTGTACAGTCTATCTACGCCGCCGTAGGAGGCTGGGTTAGAAATGTCATAATAGCGTTTACTTAATACGTTAGCCATTTGCGTATTTTAGAGGCACGTGGGTAGGGTTGACCGTTGTTTATCCTCTTCTTTCTCCTCTTCAAAGGTGTTACCGCCGGGGGTGACGGCGTCTTCAATTGTGCCACATGCGTTGCATGTTCCAAGTCTTTTAACCTGTTCAGATTTCCTATCAACGTTTTAGGGACATTTATTTGTTGTAGTCTTGCTTTAATATGCTTCCATCCTGATGGTGATGGCCTATCCCACTTTCTCACCAGATCATGGACAATGTCTACGATATTCGACCCCTGTACCTTTGATCCTTCCACAATGATCTCGCCTGTATCGGTCCATTGTATGGCTGGGTCCTCATTCAATAGATTATAAAGACTTAAACCTTTATTCCTCAATGTATGTGGGAGGGTGCTTTTTAATACATGCTCGATATGTTGTGTGGCTGATCCCTTAATCTTTGGTTGGTCAGCTGTATCGTCGGGTACAGGTCCTATGTCGCCATGTCCATCGTCCCCCGTGCTGTGCCTAATAACCACAGGAATCTCTGTCGGGTTCTTATAATTTTCGTACTCGTGAAGAAATTTCTGCAGAGCTTCTTGGTATAAGATTCTTTTCTCATCAGGTGTTTTTTCACTGTTTAATAGGGCTAGCAATTCGCTTTCCATTCTTTTAAGTCTGCTTTTACGGGGATCTAGATCCGTGTCTGGATTCCTTTGCAGTGAAGCGTACACCTCGTGTGGAATCACTACCACTTTCTTCATTATATTAATCTAGTCAGTAAAGGACCCAAAACTGAAAATAAGATGGGGAGAAATGACCCTCCTGTTTGTACAATAATTCGTTTTTTCTTCGCTACAGTTTGACTTTTACGAGCGAGTGCACGTATTATGTTCTTGTAACGGCGTAGGCGAGCCTTCTGAGATGGTTTCATTGATACATTGCAATTTATAACGTTAAGACAGATTTCACAGATGCATTTTAAAAAGTCGGAGTCGATATTTTTAATAAACATCTGCTGCATTGCCCGGGGCAGTCGATGATAGATTTTTATTAATTCACGGTATTTCTTTAGTCTCTTTGTCATTCTGGAATATACACCGTTTCAGGCTCGTTTGGAAATATATTCGTTCTTAGAAGCACCCTAAACGTGTTTCGCGGATGAAGGTCGCAAAGCAAATATCCGTAACGCGTGCTTGTAGCTTCTTTATAAACTTCCAAAAACTCCTTACGCTGATTCGGGAACATTTGATTGGCTAATACCCCAATTTGTGATACATCTCTACGTTGTGCGAATAAGACTAGATATTGTGTATTTAACGACACATCGCGCATGTATCTATTTTTGAAAAATAGATTCTGATTGATGAAGAACACGCTTATGTTAAGATGGTGGGAGAATACTGTAAATGTCTCGGCAAACGTTTTATCCATCTCCAACATGAGATCGTCAATTACAATGACTGTATGTTCATTTCCCTTTAACGAATTAACGTCATATACACCTTTGTGGAACAAAATATCATCTTGGTACTCGTTGAACACTGATTGATACGTCGAATAGCACCATATAACTTTATGCACAAATTTCGAGAACATCTCTCCCTTTTCTTTAATGATTTTAAGCATAAACACAGTTTTACCACATCCTGTAGGTCCAGATATAATACATGTGGATGGGCTCGTGAATCTGAATTTTTCTACAGAGTCCATTTCTAACACGTCACACTCCTAAGTGGATCATTTACAAAATATTACAAATTTTGAGTGCTGTTCCTTATATTTTGTTTTCTTCTCCCACAGAACCGTGAATGACGATGAGGTACAGCACCCCATCATCGACATTACGGATGACCCCGACGACAGTGTAGTTGTGATCACAGAATCCTCCCCTGCCGACGAACCCTCACCAGCGATACCGGTAGCACGTTCAAAGCGGAGGTATGATGAAGAGAACCCCACGTCAGGTATAAAGCGACCGAAATACGCGCCTGTTGTTAGCCAACCACCAGTAATAGAGCCCCAACCCTCAACGTCTTACGCAACAAGCCCCCCAGCAGCACCTTCCGCCAATATATCCCCTTATTCATCCGCCACAGTTGCCCCCCGTTCTGTTGAGTCTACAATAATAGACTCCAGGCCCTCAACGTCTTACGCTGCCAACCCCACATCAGCATCTTTGGCCGATATAGCCCCTTGTCCATCCTCCACAGCTGTCCCCCGTTCTGTTGAGTCTGCAATAATAGATCCCCAACCCTCAACGTCTTACGCAACCAATCCCACATCATCCAATATAAACTCTTGTTCATCCTCCACAGCGGTGACTCGTTCTGTTGAGGATGATATAACGTTTGAGTTGGTGCGCTCCGCAGCCCCCACCCCAGCCTTGACTAGAAATCGGTATAGAGTCAGGGTCGACCCTAGAGCCATGTATAGCAATGGAATTGAGCGCGGGCTACGCCGGGTTGTACAGCGTATTGTAGAGTTTGCTCTTCAGAACCGCGACGAGCGTGAAGTCAGGACGAGTCTGTCCTTCGGATTCGGGTCAGATGACGGTGATGTAGATGATTATTGGGTAGTAGTGCCATTTAGACGTTTGGCGGCTGAAGATGTAGAATATATATTAGGACGTATAATGCAAGCCGCCCAAAGTAGTATAGCCTTCAATATGGACACTTCACGATAAATATTGACGTGTATTCCGTGTTGCGGGACATAGTGCCATACCGTATACTCTTAACTTCAATTCTCCGATTATTTACGAAAGCATATAAACGTCGATCGTGGTTGCGGCTTTATAGCAGTAGTCTTAGCACGTATGTTTACTGTACAAAATACACAGGCCACAAAAATTTGGTGCCTACGGTCGTGGAGCGTGCCCGTAAACTAGCTGTAGACTGTGAACTTGAATTTGACTGTAATATGGGTCCTGAAGAGCTGAGAAGGGTAGAACAGGAAATGAATGTCGTATAGTTGTATTTGGGTGGATGATCGTCGTAGGACTGTGTATGTTTTTAAAAGCTGTGTGAGAGATCGTACAAGACCCCTACTTATTTTAGGATTGTCAGGGACAACGTATCTCCCCATCCGTAATATAAGGTGGTTTACGCGAGTTATGACAAAAGTCGAAAATATGGGCATCATGATTTGTGTAAGGGGTGCCTCGAGTTTGCGGATGATATAGTGAAACATTGTAAAGAATGTCACATGGTATGTGAACAGTGTAAAAGCACCAAATGTGAAAGCCGTGTAGTTGAAGCTGAGAAGAGAGACTGTGATGTGTGTAGACGCACATTCTTCAATAATAACTGCTTTGAGCTCCATAAATCAATTGGCACGTGCAGGAAAATGAGAATCTGTGAATGTGGTATGTTTCACACAATGGATAATTGGGGAAATTTAAGCACAAGTGTGACGAAATTCACTGTCCTACATGCCAGGAGGAGTATAAGGCGGATGGAGTAAAGCATGTATGTTATATGAAAGATGCTAAGCCTAAAAATAACCCTTGTATAACTGTATACTACGATATAGAAACATATACGAACTGAAACCAAAGAGGTAATTCCACATTTACTTGTGAGCCAGACTATCTGCGATGAGTGTATGGGATCGAATGTGACGAGTGCCCCAAATGCGGTAAACGGACAAACGTTTTTAAAACGAATGTCCACGATAGTCCTGTGAAACTATTTTGTCCTATATTGTCAAGTTAGCCGACAAGTTCAAAAAATGACTGTGTATATTCTCGCCCATAACGGGCAAAGTTTGACACGCAGTTCCTTTATAAGGAGTTGCTTGAGCACGAATCCTCTGAGATATTTACAGGTGATCCATTGAAAAGAGGCAACAAATTAATACAGATGCAAATAAGAGGTAATGTACAATTTAAAGACACTTTATTATTCACACCTTGTAAATTAGCAAAGCTACCCAAGGTGATGGGGTAGCAGCTGAAGTTTCCAAAGGATACTTCCCTTACACTTTCCTCACCAGCGAGACTTTAAACTACGTAGGCCCACCACCACCCAAACATTATTTTAACTATGATTGTATGAGTGTAGATGAACGTGAAGACTTTGATCGATACTACAACAGTTTTAATGAACGTAATCCTTATAATATAGCTGATGAATGTGAGCGTTATTGCGTGAATGATGTGGCGTGCTTAGAGTATGTTTCCAGGCCTTTAGAAGGATGTACATAGGCCGTTTCAAATGCGATCCGCTGCAAGTCGCAACCACCATCGCGTCATTATGTTTTACGGTGTTCAAAATAACTTCATGCCTAAAGCCACCTTAGCCATTATTCACCGAAACAACCCCCGCAGTTACGGCCACAAGGCTATTTACTGGCTCATACACCTACAGCAACAGACAGGTATACATAAAGCACGCCCGCAACACGGGTGAAGTGCCCATTAAGATTAACGGTCGTGTTTTTTGGGTTGATGGGTTAAGTGAAAACCGTGTCACTGGTGTGAAGACTGTGTACTCCTTTAACGGATGCTGGTGGCATGGATGCCCCCGTCCTGAGTGCGGAATCGCCGGAGATATCCACGGTAGATCTCCTGCCGACTGTCTTGCGTGGACCCGCACCCGCGATCAACTTATAGGATCCCAGTTCACTCACAAAGTCTTGTGGGAGCATGAATATGATGCACGGATGGAGACAGACGAGGTGTACCGTGAGGAAATAAACACGATCAAGCGTTCAATGGTGCTGGATCCTCTCAAATGTGGTGATAGCTTGTTTGGAGGACGTACAAATCCATTCAGGCTATACTTTCCACCTACGGAGGGTGTGAAGCTCCATTACTACGATTTCTGTTCTTTATACCCATACGTGATGAAGAACAATCCGTACCCCGTGGGCGCTCCTGAGAAACTGGTGGGACCTAACCTGCCCTCCATCAATGAATTTTCAAGAAATTTGAATGATCGTACTTTGGGCTCTCTTTCGTAGACGTACCCCCGCAATTTATGGATGCCGATCTTACCCGTCGTTATCGACCACAAGCTCATGTTTCCCTCTGTGCGTGAAGTGCGCGGAAGAGAATAAGGGTAATTGTAACCATATACCCCACCAGCGTAAGATCAGAGGCGTATATACAAGTCCAGAGCTGGCCCTAGCCGTACGCCATGGGTATAGAATACTGAAGATACATGAGGTGTGGAGGTTTCAGAAGCTACCCAACCTTTTCACACCATATATAAACGCATTTTTGAAGGATAAGGTTGAGGCATCAGGGTATCCGCGAGGAGTTGACACCGAAGATGAAAAGTCTGCCTATATTCAACGTTACCGTGACCGTGAAGGTATACAGCTTGATCGATCCCAAATTATAAAGAACCCTGGCAAGCGCTTTAGTGCAAAGTTGTCTAAACAGTCTATATATATATAAGAAATACGCATACAACAATAAATTGAAAATAAAAATTGTAAGAGAAACATACAAATTTATAAGGAAAAAAAACAAAGAAAAATTTTCACCAAAGGTTTAGCAACCTGCCCTTCTTGTTTAAATCCATTCTGAAGGAATTCAGAGCAACGGGATCGAGTTGAAACAGACCTTTACTCATGTTAAAGTTATTTGTAAGTTGAATTAGAGCAGACTCAAGAATATTCTATTAACAATGTTGCTAGAGTGAAACAAAACTGAAGCATTATTCCAATCAATACAATGGGATAACTCTGACAAATGGACGAAAAAAGCACTGGACAACTGTCCCGTTCTAACGGAATATTGATGCTGTTTTACACGCGTTTGCAAATCCTTTCCCGTCTGACCTATATAAAAGAAATCAAATTGTTTACACCCAATTTTATAGATAATGCCTAAATTATTGGTAGGGCTATTTTTTACTATGATATTTTTCACAATATTGTTATATGAAAAAACTACACTGATATCCAAAAGTTTAAGTACATTAGCAATGCCTAAGAAGCCCGGGGAAAATGGAAGTACTAAAATATTCTTTGAGAAGGTGCGAGTGTTATTATACACACGATTGAAGGTTCGTTTAGCCTTATTAAGACAAGATTCCATGAACGCAGATGGGTAACACAGCTCACTTCCAACACCGTTGATATTTTCCAATTCGGCATCGATGTATTCCGGACTGGCGATCCTAAGAGCGCGGAGAAACATTAAGGAAAATATAGCCTTCTTAATAGGGGTGTCATGTCCAGAATAAAAGTGTACGTAGGACAAATTGTTTTTTTTTTCCGATAGATACTAAACTTAAAACCTGGGCTATCCCGATGTACACGCACATCCAAAAACGGGATTGAGTTGTCTTGTTCCACTTCTAAAGTAAACTTAATGGAGGGGACTTGATCATTTAACTGCAGGAGGAAGTCATCCAGGTCACGATTCATGGGCCAGATACACAAAGTATCGTCGACGTACCGTAACCATGGGATGCCCACCCCTAGGATTCTCGGAATGTAAGTAATTTAAAAAACTCCATATAAATATTGGAGAGGAAGGAAAAAATATGTGAAAAAATATTGTGAAAAATATCAGTAAAAAATAGCCCTCCAATAATTTAGGCATTATCTATAAAATTGGGTGTAAACAATGTGATTCCTTTTACATAGGTCAGACGGGAGAGGATTTGCAAACGCGTGTAAAACAGCATCAATATTCCGTTAGAACGGGACAGTTGTCCAGTGCTCTTTTTGTCCATTTGTCAGAGTTATCCCATTGTATTGATTGGAATAATGCTTCAGTTTTGTTTCACTCTAGCAACATTGTTAATAGAAATATTCTTGAGTCTGCTATAATTCAACTCACAAATAACTTTAACATGAGTAAAGGTCTGTTTGAACTCGATCCCGTTGTTCTGAATTCCTTCAGAATGGATTTAGACAAGAAGGGCAGGTTGCTAAACCTTTGGTAAAATTTTTTTTTGTTTTTTTCTTTATAAATTTGTATGCTTCTCTTACAATTTTTATTTTTCAATTTATTGTTGTATGCGATGTTTGTACTTTTTGTAAACCACAAGTGTCATTAAATAGTATCTAAGATCGCCTTTTTATTATGTTTTAATTACCCAAATGTAGAGGCCTGTATCTCGGTAACGGTTGGGAATCAGACCCATATCGATAAAATACTTTCTACTTAGAAATACCCAAAGAGTGAAATGGTGCATTCTTGACATTTCCTCATGGGACACCCTGTATAT